>PYHW01009486.1:3017188-3049195 GCA_013186435.1 Turdus rufiventris | reverse complement strand
CCCCCAGCTCCCCCTGCGCGTTTGCTGGCCGAGGCCCTGCCTCAACCCAGCAGCCATTGGGCACCGGGCCAGCCTGTACCCAACGGAGCCAGGGCATGGCCGCTGCCGCTCCGTGGAGCGTCCCCGGGGCCTGGGCATGGCCACCGCCACTCCATGGAGCATCCCCGGGGCCCTGCTTCTCCAGGAGTCCCCTGGCGCTCCGGGTGACCCGATGCTGGCAGGCTCACCCCGTGCCGCCGCTGCCCCGATTTCGGCAGCTCCCCCCCTCCCCACGTGGCGGCCGCCCCAATTTCGGCGGCTCTCCCCTTCCCCGTGCCAGGGCTGCCCCAATTTCGGTGGCTTTCTACTCCCCTCGCCCCGGGCCGCCCCAATTTCGGTGGCTTTCTACCCCACCCCGCGCCGGGGACGCCCCAATGCCGGCTTTCCCCGCCCTGCGGAGCCCCTCTCCCCTCGCATCCCGACGTTGCTGCGGGGCCACTCCCCCTCCCAGCCCGGCACAGCCCCGCTGCCACTCCCCCTCACAGCCCGGCCCTGATGCGGGGCCACTCCTCCTCGCGGCTCGCACTTCCGGGTTGGCAACTTTCGCCGCTTTGTCCCTCAGATAAGGCGCACCGGACTATAAGGCGCACTTCTGGCTTCGAGGGAAAATTTTAGTCAAAAGGGTGCGCCTTTTAGTCGGGAAATTACTGTAATTAATATATACTAAAAGCATCGAAACAATGCTATACAGACTAATACGGAAACATACTTAGTATTTTTTTTTAACGTCTATGTAGTAATAAAGAGAAAACAGAATCAGTATTCTCAAATTCTAGGCCTGATTGTCACTAAACCTTTTTTAAATTGAAGAACAAGTCCATGAAGATCATGCATTTATAAGTCTAGACTCCTAGGTAGGTACAGAGATGAAATCATACAAGCATCAGAAAATGTTATGGGCAACATTAAAAGGCAAAATCTAAGAATGTCTGTCTACTCAAGTAACTTTAAGCAGCAGGATTACAAATACAGCAACTATGCTTTGCAGGATTGTGATTTCTGAGGTAAAAATTAACTCTCCAGCAAAAATCAAGAGGTGTAAAACACAAGAATCCTCAGAAAAGCCTCAGAGGCCACAATTCTGCTGCTTCAGCAACTGCAAAAATCAATGCAACTTTTTAGCTCAGTTTTTGGTTTAGTAAGCATCTTCTTATTTGCCTCTGCAAGTAAGACAAATCGACTGCAATTCTTCATCATTCTTTTTTTAATAAACAAAATACTGAATGACTGGTTAAAACCCAAAAGCTTGTTGGCTGTTTTAATATCCTTTCTGTTGCTGTAACGGGACCTTTTTTCCATGCACAGTAACTGTATGGCATATAGATGCAAAAAGCAGCCACACTATGAACAAAAGTACAGTGAACAGGAAGTAGGTAAAAATATAACTTTGCAACAAACTTCAAAACATGAACATACTTTTACTGCTACTGAGTTGAAATTTCACTCTGTGTAGAGCACTGCATACTGTCTCGGGTGTTTGGAATTTGTCCTAGGAAATTCTGAATAGCTGCATTCCCACCTTCACAAGTAATCTGAGGTCACTTCTAGCAAGGAGAACTTAAGACTCATTGAAAAGAATCAGCCACAAAAGCACTACAGGGTGTCTGCACACAACACATAAGAAATTAGAGTTATTTGGTTTGTTTTCCCATGAAAGCTTCAGAATTATGAAGTACTGCAACCAAAAGGTTAATAATATTTATTAGTACAGTTTTTAAGAATTCAAGCATCTTCACCTACAGGATCTTTTTACAAATAACACTGAAGAAACTATTATGATTTAAATTTCCAAAAACCCAGACAAGTAGAGTAATATATTTAGGTACCCATGATACTTTTCTCATTACTGTATTCATTCTTAGAAGTATCCACTCAACATACTTTATTGAGAACACTGTATTAAACTAGTCCAATTAGGGCATAGTGAACTGAATCTGAATGAGATCCACTTAAAATAATAGGCCCAAAATTGCACAGAATAGAAGCTTTTTGCAAATTTATACATTCTTGTAATATCTAGTACAATATCCTTAGGCATGTTTAATCAGCACTTACAATATTAATAAAAACAGCAATAATAATATAACATTAAATCCACTTTGGGCTTTTGGTAGTTTTAGACAGCAGTTACATTTCAAGAAAAGAGCAAAGCAAAATGATTGACTGTTCAATTATGGATCTGCCCTGCGACAGAAACATGGTGCACTGCAAAGGTATCAATTCCCATAAAGGAAATGGAAAGTTTTCTGTTGCACAGAGTGATCACCACAACCAACAATAAACCTCATTTTAAATTACGGTTGAGTGAAAACCAGCAGGACAAGAGCAAAAGGACATCTAACAAAACTAATGCGAAAATAGTTAAGCAAAGCTCCTGGAAGAGCGCTACTGGAAAAATAATTGCCAAGATTTCTAGCTGTCTTTTACATTCCAGTGTCATAAACAGGAGGGAAAATACAGTAGGATTCAGAACATGTACAAATGTAGTACAGACACAGTTTAGAAAATACATTTCCAGGAGAATTTTAAGAGCATTGAAATTACAAGTTTTTCTTCTTTAAAAGTAAAAATGATAATATGTTTTCCAGAGCACCAGCCTAGACAGTTCAAAAAGCTTGACTGAACTCTAAGCCTGCACAGCAGACAATACTAGCATCTCCACAATATAGCAGCTCTATGAAATGCCTATTTCTTATGTCTATAAGATGGAGTAACGCTAGTGCAGATAGAGGTATCTTATCCTGAAGGAAAAAAAACAATATAAAAACTAATATATTGTGTATTGACTGCCTGATTTAAAATTCCTCCAAACTATGCTTCAAAGATCTTCTGTAACAATTCCTTTTACTGGCTATGTCCCTAAGTCCTTCTTGAAACAGAACAGGTTCGCATTGCCCAGACCCTACCCATTAAGCCACAGAGACCTAATCTAGCCCACAGAGAATTTACACTGTAAAATAGTCTGTCAGGTCATTCCAGGAAAAAATTCTTATTTTCAATTAACCACTGTGGTCAGAGCAAATTTTAAAAGGTGTGGCTGTCACTGTTATTTTAGATTCTAAGTTCAGAAGAGAAAAAAGCACAGTGCTTTCAGATACTTATCAGATAAATTATTGTAATTAATTTCATATATGCAATACTGAAAATATTTGCAACAATACAGAACTGGAAAGAAAGTTCTATATTATCCCTGCATAAAGCTAGGGATAGGTACAGTAAATCATCATAAGGCAAAATAAGGCCTTTATTCATTAGCTGAGAGTTTTATAAAGATTTGTGATCTTTACAGACTCTGGTCCATGTCATAAACTTGTGGTGAAACTCAGTTACACAAATTTAATTTCTGAAATTAATTTGGTTGAGAAAGGTCAGCATAGTTAAAGAAGACAAAATTACAATACAAACATGAACCAATGCAATAATACATCAACATTTTTTTTTTAAATTAAGTCAATTAAGAATAAAAACTAAAAAAAAAAATGCTTTGTACTTACTATCAAATGGTACCTACTGCAAAATATCTGAAACTTTCCACCATAAAAGACATATGCAACTTGTCTAGGCAAAAGCAGCAAACACCACTGAAACTGTCAGAAGAGAAGAGTTTGTATGTACTTCATGAGGTTTTTCTTTGGTGGAGCAGAGCTCCAAACTCTTTGAAGTTTTCAAAGAGTACATAGCTGAGAAACCAAAAAGCCCACGTGGTCTTATACTTCATGCCTACTCAGCAATAGCAGAAGCAACATAAAATAAGGGAATTCTCTGTCAAGAGAAATGAAGGCAAGAACATAGTTATTTCCTTCATATTTTCCTTCAATAATAGCATTAAACACTAAATGCTGGTTTTTAGGAGTGTTTGCTTTTTTCATGGAAGTCCAATACAGATGAGAACATTCTTCATGACTTGTATGACAGTAAACCAGGAGAAGCTCCTTTCTAACACTTCTGGATCTCATGGAACACATAAACGAAATGTCACTGCTGCATGACAAGCATTTGCCGCTGGTAGCTATTAAATATACCATTAAAATTTTAACAGCATAAGTGTACATGGAGGGTGTTGCAAGGTGGCCCATACCAGTTCTGAAGTCAGACAACCATTTGATGATGCCATTTTTCCTGAACAAACTGGTTAAATCAAATCACATGGATCAGATAAAACTGCATTAAACTATATTCTGTAACAGCATCCATCAATTCAAAATTTTTAAAAGTTGAGTGAAAGTAAAATTATGATACAGTCATCAAATGCAGGATTACGTATTTTTCCAGAGGACTTATTTCAGTTAGTCCATTTAAAAAAAGCTCAAAGAGACAGATATGAGATTGTGTGGCCTGTTGCAAGACCATCTTAAATTCTTAGCCTTTATTTGACAACGTAGATAGGGTTTTTTAGTTTCTAGTATAGTATACAGGATTTTATCTCAAGCAGAACATATAAATACTCAAAATATCCCTCCAGTATTAGCTGAGTTACTTTAAAAATAACTCTTTCTTTCCAAGCTATTCATAGGACACTGAATCACAGATTGAAGGGACTTTAGACATCATACAGTCTCAACAACCTCGCCAGGGGAGCAATACCTTCCACTAGACACGGTTGTTCAAAACTCCATCTAATCTGGCCTCCAACACTTCCATAGATGTGTTCACAAGAGTGGAGGGGGAGACATAAAACCCTCAGCTTGCTGTTCATGCTTCTTTTGATGCAGCCCAGGATACAGCTGAGGTTTCTGGGCTGCAAGTCTATATTGCCTAGTCACTCTGAGCTTCTTGTCAACCAACACTCTCACGTCCTTTTCTGCTCTCAACGTGTTGTCCATCTAGTCTGTATTTGTGCTTGGGATTGTCCCAACAACCTTGCACTTGGCATTGCTGAACTCTGAGGTTTGCATAGGCCCACCTCTCAAGCCAGTCAAGGTCCCTTCCGAATGCTTGCCCACCCTCTGGCATGCTGTCACTAGATTTGTTTAAGATGCACTCAATTCAACAATTCATGTCCCCACCAGGGACATTAAACAGTGCCAATTCCTATATGACCCCTGAGGAACCCCACTCGTCAGTGGTCTCCGTTCAAGCCATTATGTCATTGACTGTAACTCCTGAGTGCAACCAAACAGTTAATTCCTTACCCACTAACTGGTATGTGCATAAAATCTCTTGTCTTTCTAATTTAGAGAGCAGTGTCAAATGCATTGCAAAGTTCCAACTAGCTGATGTCAGCAGCTGATGTTGTTCTTTCCTTATCCACCAATGCTAAAATCCTTCATTAGCAGGCCTGTAAATTTGTCAGGAACAATTAGCCTGACAAAAAGCGAAGTCATGTTAGCTGTCATCCATTTCCTCCTTATTTTCCATGCTCCTTAACATAGTTTGCAGGAGGATGTGCTCCATGATCTTGTTGGGCACAGTCTGAGCAGACTGTAGTTCCACGTCTTCCTTTTTCCCCTTTCACAAATAAGCAGTTGTTTCTCCTTTTTCAGTCAGTAAGAACACCATTAGACCACCATGACTTCTGAAATATGATGCATGGAGGCTTAGCCATGCATCTGCTAATCTCCGCAATGCAGATACATCTGATCTGGTATCACAGCATCAGGTCTGATTTTCTCCTACAGCACACAGATCTTCATGCTCCCAGTCCTGGCCTTTGTCTTCTGTGACCTGGGTGGTGTAGCTGGAGCACTTGCAAAAAAATTTGTTGAGTACCTCAGCCTTCTTCACGTGCAAGCTAACAAGGTCTCCTGTTTGGTTTTCCTCTTCTGAAAAAGACCTACATTTTCTCTAGTCTTACCTCTATCACTAACATACACATAGAAGCTTTTCTTGCTGTCCCTTATATCCCTAGGCAGATTTACTATCAGTACTTTAGCTTTCCTAACCTGATGCCTGCTGGTTGGAAAACTCCTCTGTATTCCTCCCACACCACCCATCCTTGCTGCCACTCTCTCTATGGTTCCTGTTCTTGTTTGTCTAGGAGCTCCTTCTTTATCGATGCAGGCCTCCTGGAATTTTTGCTTGACTGTCTCTTTGTTGCTGTGCTGAGCTTATAGGAGAGGAGTATTTACCAGCTCTCCTGGGCCTTTCATCCCTCTAAGACTTTATCCCAGGGTACTCTATCAAGAAGATTCCTGGAGAAGCCAAAGTCTTCTCTCTGGAAGCCCAGGACAGTGAGCTTGCTGTGTATCCTTCTAGCTGCCCTAAGTATCTTCAACACTACCATTTAAAGGCCACAGCAGCTCAGTCTGCTCTTGAGCTCCATATTTCCTGCCAGCCCCTCTTTCTGGTAAGAACAAAGTCCATCACAGCATCTCCCCTTGTTGGTACTCCTATCACTTAGAGAAGAAAATTGCCACCAACACACTCCAAGAACCTCCTGGATTGCTTGTGCCCTGCTTGTGCCCTCCAGGGTGATTGAAGTTGACTGAAGTCTTCTGACAGGACCAGAGCTTGCGATTATGAAATCCATTCCTGCCTACAGAGGGCTTCATCTACTCAGTTTTCCTGACTGGGTGGCCTCTAGAGCCACAGTGTCATTTGTCCCTGTCCCTGCTTTGATCTTGACCCATAAACTCTCAGTCACTTTCTCATCAAGATGGAGCTCGATGCACTCCTGCTACTCATGGACATAGGAGACAACAGCATCTCATCATCTCCCCTGCCTGTCCTTCCTAGAGAGCTTGTATCCAGCCAATCCAACACTTAGTCATAGGAGCCATCCCACCACATCTCTATCATGCCAAAAAGACTGCAGTCTTGGAGGTGTATGTGTATTGCTAAGTCCTCCTGTTCATTCTCCATGCTATGTGCGTTACCACAGACTCCTTCAAGTTGAGCCCCTGGTGAAGACTTAATGGCTGGATTGTGTGGAATTTTTTTGTGCTGTTTGTCAGGTGCTCTCCTGCTGATCTGTGATCCCTCTCCAGGATAGGCTGAGGTTCCCTTCCCCGCAACTTTGATATTCTCCTCACCAGCTATGACCAAAAACGGTCTTCTTCTCTGACAGACAGACCCTGTAAGTCCCCAGTAGATCAGGCTCAAAGCAAGTCCCACAGCCTAAGCAGTCTCTGGCTGTGGCAACAGTTCTGTAAACACTGATCTGTTATATTCAACTCGATCTTTCACACATATTCCCCTTAACTGGAAGAACTGACCACTATCTGAGTTCTGGAGTCCCTCACTATTCCCAATAGTTCTTTAACCCTTCTTGATGTTCCTTGGATTGCTCGCGGCTCTATCACTGGTGCCTATGTGAAACGACAGCCATGACTTAGTTCTTCCTTACCTCTTACAACAGTCTTCCTAACTAATCCTTTCATCTACTTTTTCTCACCCTTTACACAATTTTAGGTTTCTTTTTCCCAAGGCTATGATTTATGGCTGACATACACCCTTTTTGCTGCTACAGCTCTCCTCTGTCACCCACTTAACTTTCTTTAAATCACATTTAAACTGTAATTTTCTCCCTAATTTATAGCCAATTTTGTATGAGAACAAGACATTCCAGGAATGTTAATGAGATACGGTGGCTTTAACTTGTAGGTCTCTAGATCAAAGTCATCTGTAAGCAGCATAAGTTGCTGAAAATTCAGTGATGTTTTTAACAAACTGCAGAAAATACATTGAGAAGCCTTCCTGAGACTTTAAGTGGTCGATATACACATCATAACTTTATATAAAACAGTGCTTTATCTCTTTGGCACTGGCAACAGAAAGGTTTGGAACATAAAGATTCCAAATTCACAAATTAGTCTATCAAATGATAGTAAAAGTACCTCAACTCATTGATTTGCAAGAATATTCATCATTTACATAATCTGCAATAAATCTTACATTTTACACCATGGTGTTGCATTAATCAATACATGTATTTTGATGAAAAACCACTAAATATCCTTGTGCTTTACGAAACTGCATGTGAAAGCATGATAAAATTGATTCTAATGTTTAATACATTACCCATCCTTTCTATATTTATGTTTTTGTTTATTTAGGGCAATCTTATTAATCTATTTTAACAAATTTAGTGTTCATTAAAGGAACCAAGGAAAAAAGAGCACAAACAGCAATAATCATGTTTCATGTAAACAGATGCCATCTTAAATTGCATGCTGAGCTCTAATTAAACATGGTTTGGGGCTGTCACTGCATCCCTTGTACGAGAAGTTACATTTATTCTACTGCTGAAAAAATTCAGAAAAAGTCATGAGAATAATTAATATGCATGATGTGAAATATACGGAACTTATTGTCTGGGATTAGTGATGGAAGCAGAGCAAGTCAGAAAATGAATATTGATTACATGGTGATGTCCAATTCTTAGTACTATTAAACACTACATGGTAGGTGAAAACAACATTTATTCAAACACTTCAAGTCCAAAATATCATCTGAACTATGATCTAATTTATTCAAATGATGCCACATGAAAAGGCTGTTAGGAAAGGAGAGCAGGTACAAAGATGAAAATAGCCCTATTGTTCACTAAAAAAAAAGAAAAAGGAACAAGTTCATAAACTGCAAAGAACTACAAATATAAGAATTTGATTTTGGGAAACAGGACTTCAAACTTTAACATGACTGTCAATTTTCTTATTTCACCTTTCCAAGGCTCGTAGTGAAAACATTTCTGTATTAGTTAATCTGTGTTCAATTTGGCATGTTACTGGAAGTCTCTCAGGAGAGCTTACAAGGCAAAGCACTCTGAATTCCATTCAACACTATCTATGCCTGTGCAACAACTGGCGCACGTCAGGTCTATCAGTCCCCTCCTACAGATTTCGCATATCCAAATGATTCCGGTTTTTAACACAAATGACTGAAGGCTGGTTGTAACAGTAGTGTAGCATATCCCCACACTGTTTAGTAACTACTTAAACAGGAACAGAGGTTAAAAACTAGTTTTAGACTCATCAAATGCCCTTTCCAAAGAATCTTAAAGTACTGTCATTTCAGGATGTTTTCCCATATTCTATATGTTCACTCCTCAATGAAATGGAATTAGGAGGACTATAAAAGGTCTTGAGTTGGTACTTTAGTGGTTATTATTATTATTTATTTATGTATTTATTAGTTATTTACATGAATACACATTCATTATATACTCTGCAACATAAGATTTTGCTTTAGGAAAAAAAGAAAGACAAAAAAAACAGTGAAAAAAGAGACGGTTCAGAAGCAGCTTGTTCCAGAAGTATTTCAAATTTTTACATGATTACAGTGCAAAATGCAGGGAAATTTCTATTTTCCTTTATTATAAATACAAAGTTGTTGTCACTTGAGACAAATCTGATTTGTAACAATATAAAAGGACATAAGTATTTATCAACTTGTCAACTTTATCACCTTATGATGAAATTCCAATTTTTTCTTTTTTTAGATCATTAGTTTAAAATCCATATATAAAAAGGCAAAAAGTGGAATAAACATAAAGTAAAGAAGGTAACAGAAGACTGTCAAATTTCTATCCTACCAGTAATATAATTCAAAGATTCAAAAGAAAATCTTTATGGCGAAATCTTAAGTGTCAAATCATTCATGAACATTTCTGTTTAAAAGTATTAGCACTTTGCTGCAAATTCTAGTTTTAATTCCTGTTAACTTCAAACAGTCAATTTAAACATAAAAAATGTTAAGTTGAAATTTGTAACAAAAAAGATTTAGGAGTTTCAGTCAGAAATTACTACACCATGCAGTAACACTGCATCCCTAAAGAAACTAAGGAGAAAAAACCGGTATATTTTTCCAGTAAACCTCCTGCAAACTAATTCACGTATATGGCAACTGTTAAGAAGTATTGAGGCTAAGGCTCAAATGCCTCTTTTCTCACAGGCATGGAATTGTCAGGCTTCTTAAGCCATGTGAGATGGAGTGCTAGAAATGCATTTGGTTAGTCTATCTAAATACATTAACTGTATTCCTCACACGACCCAAACCTAGGTGCCCATACAGAAATCTGCACTCCATGTCATGCACAGTAAAATGGGTAGTCCATCAGGGAGCATCTGCGCCCTCAAAGGGTTACAGCAGAGCTGGCTAAATGCCTCCCTGGCCATCTCAGCTCTTAACACAGGATCATACACACATTACCAAGGACTAATTTTACCAGAAAAATACACCAACTACACTGCTGGCATTAAAACCTGTGTGGAAAGCAGGGAAGGAAGGATGTAAGGGGTAAGAAAAATAATGAAAAGCACTGTTCATCACCTGCTGGTGATAAAAGAAGAATAATCAGTAGCATTCAGCAGAACCTTTCAAATCTAGATGAGCATGCATCTGAAAAGTAATTCCAGAGTGTTTTAAGTTTTTTTTAAATCTCAATAATTAAAAAAAAAATCAACAGAACTTTAAAATACCACGTTTCTGGTGTTCAGAAACAGCAACAAAATCTAATACATGCAATCTCCTCAGCCACAAAATTCTCATTTCCATGTACGCACATTTGTCTGAGTGTACATGTATGTGCACTCAGGAGACTTCAGGACTGAAAAACAAAGAAAAGAAAGCCATCTGTTTTGGAGTAATCATGATGCTTTTCACTTTCTAGTGAAAAATATTTATCAATTAAAAAGAAAAAAAAGGTGGCTTAGTTCCATATTATTTTTATGAGTCAACTATGGTTATAAACATTTCAATCTTACAGGGAAAGTTACACAGAAAGGACAACTTCCATATACTAATTTGCCAAATATTACTTTCTAAATAAATAGTTTTTATAGAAGCCGTATTTTCTTTTTCCTTTAGTGCTTGCTGACAACAGAAATAGATCCAAGCTGTAATTTATTTCTATCAATTTCCTACTATACTAGTGTCCAGTAAAATCATTCAAACAGCATGACAGATAAAAGGCAATAATAAAAAGCATTTTCAGTCTTCAGAGAGCTATAATGTGCACTGAATACAAACATCAGTTAAGGAGTAAAAATTAAGCAACGAATACACACATACTTAACAAAGTCCTGCTGGTGCTTTGTAAGACAACTCCTAAATATATTTCAGTACCCAGAAATGAAAATGTTATGTAAAATAATGTGCATTGATCCAGTAATCCTCAAAGCTCTTAGAGTGGCTTTAATTTACCTGAACATAGAACCGCTTTAAGAAAAATCCTTCTAGACCTTGCCAAAATCTGACTGCAGGGAATGGCATATTTTTATAGTCATAAAAGCAGAACAACAAAAAAACATGTCAAACATAAGGCCAATGGCAGTTAAAGCTATCATGTTTTTTACACAAATAAAAATCAACAGCATGAAAATTACTGGTAAAACAGTCCATGAAGTAGAAGATGAAATGAAAGTTGATCATGAGTTACAGTAAAATACTTTTAGTAACAGCAGTCTGTGCAACTAAAGGGTAAAAGCTGTATAAAATGTAGAATTAAAATAAAAACTTGCATCCCATACTGAGTAGCATACATATGTATATTGAGTAAAATACATGTATATTTCAGTAGAAAGTTGTCCTTGATGAAATTTATTGTCAATTAATAACTGCACATACAAAAAGAATATGTGACTTTAGCTATACCAGTGATAGAAAATATTAATACAAACTATCTAAAAAAGCCATTGCTTTAAAAAATCTAGTATCTGGAAAAAGACCAAAATGAAAACAACAAATTATAGAGTCTATACAAATGAAAACAACAAATAATGGATTCTATACATATCAGGTTCTCTGTCCTATGAAAGAAATCAAAAATATTAATTTGAAGACAGATTTTATTCTCACATAGCAGAAGAAATCTGGTACCCAGAGTTACAAATTCAAGAAATACTTTCCTAGCTTTATCTTTATTTGCCTTGTATGATTTATATCACTCCAAGATTTATTAATATTAGCTTTTATGACATGTACAGAAAACCATGATTGCTCTGTACTACAATGCTTATTTCTCTACTGCTAAATCCCTGTGCATTGAATTCTATAAAAGTGATCAAAGACTTCAGTGATGTAAAGGGGGCAGAGAGGAAACTGGAAGGCTTAACCCCTAAGTGAATTGTTTAATTTAATGAAATTCTACTTTAAAACCAAAGCAAGCCTATGCTATATACATCAGTCCACATTAGCAAATCTATCTATAAAAATCATACTGATTTAAAATTGTCCTTCCAACTACTCAGAGAAACCTTCCTCCTCTTAAATACAACTTCCAAAGTCTTTTGGTCTTCAGCTCATTTACCTTAACAAAAATGCACAAAAGGCACTAATGTACGGAAAAAGATGAGAGTGCAGAAGAGCAGCAATTTAATAAGAATAAAAGCTTTCTGAGGCAAAAGGCTGGAAACACTAAAAGAACATGAAATGAAAGCTAATGAATAACATAAAGCCCTGAGTATGGCACTTACACATAGTAACATCACATACTAGTCCACAGGAAATACATTACTTATACATCATAATTTACAACTAAATGCCATCTAATATCTACATTTCAGTCCACAGATTTGCATCAAACATCGATTTGCTCACTGTTTTCAATATCTGCAGAATTTTTTTGAAGTGCAAACAGAAGTTGCAGAAGTACTTTACCTATTTTTTTCCTCCATCACTAATTCAATAAAACTATGAATAACCCAATGCAAAACTACAACGTTTTATAAAACAGAACAAGAATAGTGGCGGGGGAAGAAAGGCAAAAACTGCTAGGAAACACCTCAGTTGATTCAGAAATATTAGACAGTATGAATCAGAAAAACGGCTTGACTGGGTATAGTGTTTCAGCACTGCATTGTGGTTTCATGAAAGAAATTCCTGACAGAGTGATGCCTGTAGTAGCACTCCTGTATCATGTAAGATTTTAAAAAGTGTTTGTGAACTGAAGCAATTATACTTATAGCAACAGACTGTGACCTATTATGGACCTCTTAATTGTTATTATTTTTTCCTGTAGTAAAATGACAGTGTTCCATAATGAACAGAAATAAAAATTCAGTCTATTTCAGTAGTTCCGAGATCCTTTGTTTGCTCTCTATGCAAACTTAAATAAAAAAAAAATCAAAGAGTATTATATTACTTTATACTTTATACTTTCATACTTTCTGTAAACTAAGGAAAGAAGTAAACCATTCCATCTCTTGTCAACTATGATAGTAGTATTTGTTTGAACATTATGAAGAAGAAGCAAAAATAGTGTAAAGCAAAAATTAGCATGATTTATATCCTTTCACTCCACAGACTTAAGAGCTCAAATTTAAAAAAAAAAACACTTTGGTGTGTCTACATGTTTTTAAAGCACACCCATGCGTACTTTAAAACCCACATATACTGTCACAGATTTCAGTAATGTTACACAGTGGTGAAGTGACCTAAATATACAATTACAGGTATGCACAAGCCTAACTTCTCTGCTGAATTCTACCCTAAATGAAGCATTTTTATTTATCCTTTTTGTCCTTGCTTACGTTTTCACATATATGTTCTATATTTCTAACATACACTTTTACTGTGGAGAATGACAGGAGAAAGAACTACTAACATGATGTGTGATTAGATCCATTTAATACTGTGGGAGTGTGTGCTCATGAATGAAGTGAGCCACATACAGCACACAGTTCTTACTACCAAGGATTACTTACACGCAAGCAATTGTCCTTCCACAAGGAAGCTCGTTTAAAAATAGTCCTTCATTAATCTACAAAAGACAATTTTCTTTCTAACACTTAAAAAAATGTATCTCCTCTCTCATTTGGTGTGTCATTTTGTCAGCAACCGTGAATGTTCAGCATTTTTGAAGTAATTTCAGGGAATCTAGTTACATGACTCCCAGCACCTATATTTATTTTTAGCTATATGTCTATAAACAATATTTTTCTTAAAAATTATCCTCAGAATTACACATAATTAGTCAAAGATAAGAAGGAAGAATGAAAATAAGAGTGTTTCACAGCCACTCTTTTTTTCTTTTTTTTTTCTTATTGTTCATATTTTATTAGCCAATAACACAAACTAGGGAACAAATTCTAGGCTGTAAACCACAGAAGATGCATACAAAGATTCGCTTACATATAATGTTGCATCAGTAAGGGGATCTCTGCAAAGTACAGCTGACTGGACTAGTCTTCAGCATTCAGTGGATCTTTGTAATCCCTCTGTCTGGGCAGTGTGGTTGAGATGCACAAGTGCACAATGCCTACATACCTCTGAGTTGTGCTAAAAATGCAACTATAAAACTATTGATAGTTCAAGTAAAAACTAAAAAAGGAAAGGAATATATACAACATATACCCTCAGTCCCTTCTACAGACACCCAATAGAGGACCAAAGAGCTATCTGATTTATTCCTGTTTATTCCACTTGAGACCTAAGAGTCTGTCCATCTGAGAGTATGAAGTAATTCTTGACTGCCATCTAAGTAATCTAACATCATCTCACCCCACTGATGCTTATTCAATTATTCAGTTATTTGACTACTAGTCACACACCAAGCCCTCTCACATAGCTGTAACTTGTCATGGAGGCACGCCTTACAACTGGCAAAATACCCATAAAATTCATAATTTGAATAAAGGGGAGCTACATGAAGGCTAAGTTTCAGCTATACTTTTGGTTAAGAAACATCAGAAATTTAACTTACTGTTTCAACAGGAAAAATCTGAAAGTGAATTGCAGAACATACAAATATTTTCACAGTCCTCCAAAGGAAGGCTCTGCATTTTTTAAGAAGTACTGTGGTATCCTCAAGCAAATACTGTAAAAAATTATTAGTTGAGATGGACCATCTGTCTTTCAGTCTACACACCATTAAGAAAAACAGAAAAATCATCATCATTATAGCAAGACATAGAAGAAGATTAAGGACAGTTTTTCCTTTCAGCACGTTCGATGGCAAAAGGAAACAGTTCATTGGGAAACAGAGAACTGAAAAATCAAAATGTTACATCATCAAGTATCTTAAGCTAGTTGCAAACAGAAAGGAGGCAAGACATTCACAAGATCTGCAAAACATCCTGAAGTAAAAGGTCTCAGTGACAGGAATTTCTGAAATCTGATCTTTGTAACAACAGGACTTTGAAAACACACAAATGCAGAAAGCCATGTTCCAATAGCCAAAACTGTAATTGTGAAAGAAGCTTTAAACTTTGTATACATTCAAACAAGCCACAAAAGTTTAGTATTAGCTTCAAACCACTAGAAAGGGCAACCAAAATCACAATTAAACACCTATGACAAGTATTGTTAACTGCACTCTCAGGAAAACATAAACTCTCAGCTGCTATGGTTTCATTGCTAACAGTGAAACTGTACACACAGAGCTCCCCTCAGCAGCTACTAAAATATTAAACACCTGCAACTCCAGGCAACACCAGAAACATAGTAACATCTGTACCTGTGACTGGAGCAATCATCTACCCAACACTAACAGAAATAAAACTTACAAATGCAAGAGCAGGGCAAAATCCTGCTTAATTGTTTTATATAGATATGTATATTAACAACTCATAACACCTCAGAAACTCAGTAGGTGGAATAATGACTACATCAGTGAGAAAAGCACAGTGAGAGTCTGCCTCAAAATTCTCAAATGCATTAAATAGGATGAAGAAATATAGCATACTAAGAAAAATATAGTGAGCATGACAATGTCTGACAAATGGCATCTATTAATGACATGTACTGCTTCAAAATACTAATACAGCTATTTTGTGCTTTTCCAAAAATACTTAGCACTGATTCTACTTGGAGAATCTGGCACTGAAGTGAGCTCAAAAGCATTGGAACCTATACTCCTGAAATTCTTGAAATCAGAAGTATCAACTTGAAGCTCTTTTGCCAGTTTATTCTCCAAGAAGAAATGATCAGGATCATGTCTCAATAAAAACTGACTAGCACTGACAGAGATGAGATTTAAGAAACTGAATTCAGCTGAGTAACACAAAGACTTGAGTGGAAGGCTGCACCTAAAGAGAAGAGAGCCAGCATCCACAGTTAAATCTAAATCTGCTACCACTGCACCTAGAGACAAAACCCACCAAAATAGCACCAGAGAGATCCATTTCTTTGTTGTTACACTCATGCAGTTCTCTAGACACAAGGAGACAAGAGAAGCTGTCAAGCAGGTCTCTTTCTCATCTTTTCATGTGGAAAGCTTCCTGCTGTGAAAAATGGGAAGTGGTTGAAAAAGCAAAGACTTTACAGAGAACGAAAAGACACTGTTGTATGCTATCCAAGACATAAAAGACAGCACAGAACTTTTAAAAACCAGACAGCCTAGACTTACTCAAAATAGCTAAACAAAGGCAACAGGTGGACAGAGTCAACATGTGGAGTCATAAGAACACCAATGCCTGTACTGAAAGACTGCTTTCTAGATACTGATACATTGTCAAAGAAATCAGAGATCAATCCAAACGGACATGCCCATAAATCTTAGCAGATGTAAAAAAACATAAATTAAGCCCTTAAGATTGCAATGACAATAGGTTTCAGAGGGTTTTTTTACAACACAACAAATAAAAGTATCCAATACTCGTGATTTCAGTGACATTCTAAAAAAGACCAGTTTAGACAGCCACCCTTAAAATTTTTGAGAGTTCACAATCTCAGATATGTTCTCAAAATAAGAAGCAAGAACTGCTATGGAGAGCTGCATTTAAAGGACACCTAAAGACTCATTCCAGAGAGAGTGAAGTACAGTATAGAAGAGTTGGTATCAAGTAGACATCAGTATTTGTCTACGAAGACAGATTTCTCTTTACTAATTGCTGTTTATAAAACCGTAGAATTGCAAAAGATGGAGAACAACTTTGAGAAAGAGGCGGAGAAGGGACATCCCCAGTGACAGTAGTGAAATTGCCATTGACTGTACAGGAATTGTGCAAAATTCTGAGGTTGCAAAATTGCACTCCTTGTTCTTGAATTCATGTTCCTCCCATTCCCAAGTTCTTCAGTGTTTTCAAGTGCTCCGTCTCATTAAATACGAAATAGAGCTTAACACCATTATCCGAGCCAACAGGTAAAAGCTGCAGAAAAAACTCTGCCTAATTTTCTGACCTGCATCTGCAACATTATGTTAATCCAGAAAAGAAAAAAATTCACACCAAAATGGCAAGCTGTTCCCCTCCTAACAAAAATGACAACCAAAAAAGGCTGAAAAAGCAGCTTGTCTGTCTGTTAAGAGTATACCTCTATTAAGCACTATATAAACATTTCTAGCAATTCAATTCATCATCATGGTAGAAAAATCTTACCATGCTTTTCTTCTATACATGATAATCTATTTTCATTTTCTAATTAATCTCTGTCTCTCTAATCTGGACTACTGCAGAGATTAGCAAAGTTGAATAAACAGTTTTAAGGCCTCTGCACCTTTCATGGTTGACATACTCCGCTGTAAAAAGTACAAAGACCAATTGGGATTATAAATTCAAATTGCTTGAAGATATAGAAGACATAGAAATCCACCTCTCTAGGAAGTCCAGTAGTTATTTTCATGTTTTCTGATACCTTTGGAGTAAGATTGCCCTTGTGCCCTAGATTAATAAAGAAATAATATGAATAAATCAGCAAAGGATACAGTCCTAGTAAGTGTCCTTTTAGGGATTACACTGCCCAAAAGGACGAGTATCTGTTCCATCAGATACAACTGAACAGATGAAGAATAAACATTTCCTTTTTATATATACACAATATTTAATACATTAGGCCCCACACTGCCCAAAAAACCAGCTAACCAAAATACTATTGCTGAAGTCCTAACAGTTTATTTTTTTCCAGAGTCACTGTAATCACGCAAAATTAAACCCAAGGAATGCTAGGATTCTTATGGAGGTGTGATTGCTCCTGCAGGCACTCCCTGGCACCTATTAGCATGACAAAGTACAATGCTCTCTTCATTGTCTGCTTCCCTTGATACATTTAAAATTTTCACCTGGTCAGTATGCTAATATTTCATGTGACTGTTTAACACACCTTTTGAAAATATAAAATGGGAAGCAAGTATTTATTATTCTACATATTGAACTAAGTGACAACAGCCACTTATACTGATTATACACTTTTCATTAACAAAACAAAATTGTATTAAATTATCATTAATATCAACTAAGACAAACAATTAAGTTAATATTACAATTTTTTCTACCACATGCCACATACAGTAGAAAAATTCAAGGCTTTTCATGTCAAGCAAAAATTCTGTTACTTGAGATTCATTGATGCACTTAATGGTAATGAGCAGAAGTCCATTCTTTGTGAAGTAGATCAAAAATGAAAGAAAAAGTCTACTAACAGAATTCATCTTTTATTTATAGTAAAATAAATTGGTAAATAGTGAATATTTATTACTTAAGCAAAGAGAGTTTTCCAAATAAAGTTGATGGCACGCTGCCAATAAGTAGGCTACATAGACATTTGGCAAAAGGCCATTTCCTTGATGCAAAATTGTTCTAAAGTGATTCTTACTGGATAAGTATTTCTCTCTACCAAAATGCTTCTTACTCTCTAATTTATGAGATACTATAAATCAACTTATCAGATGTTTTATTAAGCTTTCTTGTCTGAATATGAATTTAACCACTGCTAGGATTACCCAAGGTAAAAGTCCTATCAAGTCCTATCACTTATGCAAAGGCATAAAAGCACTATGGATCTGATCCAAATAATGCTGCTGTCAAATGAAATCTTTCTCACCAATCACTGAAGGCTTTCAGGACAACTCTCCAAGGCTTGACAGAAAAAAACCACCTATGCCATTAAGGTACAAATTAATAAAAACAATTCAAAAATTATTTGCAAGCTTAACCATAAAGCAGTCTGGTTTGTGCACCTTTCTCAACCAAAATTCACTTTTTTAAGCTAATCACATCACTGTGTATCAGGAGCAAACTTCAGCAGCTCAGGAAAGGCAGACAGTCAAAAAATAAAGTCTGAAAGTCTGACCTCAACAAATGCTTCTGAAAACACAGCTAAGAGTATATAAACTACCCACCTTTATTAGCAATATGTATTGTGATACCTGAATTAAATAAGGTAGCATTATACGTCATCAAAGCAAACGCTTCCTACTCGATGAACCCTTTCATCATTGATGGATATCTACTCTACCTTGCTTATGCCTGCTGAAGACCACTAACATAGTTTTCTTCCGTGGGGAAAAAAAATCCTATTTTTAGATTAAAAAAGAGAATATGTTCTGAAACATAGCTTAAACACCTAAAATGAAAATTCAGAAGTGTCAATTCCAAACCTGTTAACAGAAGTTAAAATAATATAAAGGATTTCTAAATGAAATCACATCATCCTTTTTACTTTTCTAGCTCTTTTTTGTCTATTTCTGTGAAACAAAAGGGCACTAAATTTATCCTTGTTATTCACAAATCTACTTACTCTTTCTCACAAGTATGAATAGCTTATGCAGCAAGACAAGCTCAGCACTGACCATACCTAGTTCTTGTGGGCTTTTATTTTTTTTCCTATAAAGAAATGCTACCAGTTACTTTGGTGAACAGACATAAGGCTGTAAATTCCTATCCTCCATCAGTAGCACTGACCTCAGAGCAAACCCCACAACTGGCTACAGGCATTCAACATCCATCACTGCTCCTGAAACCTAATCTTTCAGGGAAGGACAGCTGCACTGGGCAGTAGTTAAGCAGCTTTCTAAGATATACTACCATCCTAAACAAACAAAAATAAATAAATAAAACTTCCTGTCCTACTTTCTGATCAGTGTTTTAGAAATATCTCATTATGTGTTCTTTACATCAAATGAATGACTTTCAAAATAATAAGCTGTTTGCTTATTAAGAAAAAAATAGTCAAATTTCAGAAGTGTTAATACACACTACACCTGTAAACAGGCTTTTAATAAAATGTAGCATAAGCGGTAAAGAAATTATGCAGCTGACAGTCACATTACTGAAACCTAGGGAGAAAATACTTGGTCCTACAAATAGCCTTTTAAAAAAAGACCTCCTTGCCTTCAATAAATTCCACAGAGGGAGAAAGCCCCTTCCTAAAGTAAAAGAAAAGAACATTAAATGTGTGATTAACAGACGTTTAGTAATACAGGTGAACACAGACAAATTAATCATGTCTTTGGGTTAGAATCAGTGACATGCATCTCCTTCATAAACCTGTTGTCTGTGGCATAATGAAGATGAAAAAATAGGATAAAGTACAGAATTTTGTATGTATTTTTGTAAACTTTAATGAGATCAGTTTTATCTTTCTGTTTTTATAGGAAATGGGGAAAGAAGTAGGGAGGAGAAGGAAGGAGGGAGAGGGAGAGGGAGAGGGAGAGGGAGAGGNAAGGAGAGGGAGAGGGAGAGGGAGAGGGAGCGGGAGAGGGAGCGGGAGAGGGAGCGGGAGAGGGAGCAAAAAAATGAGAGAGTAGAAATAGCAGAATATTCCTTGTACATAAATTCCGGCTTTTTTGGCAAAGTTTTATAAAAAGAGTATGGTCTACAGACAACTACAAAAGCAGTTAATTTTTAAAAAATTTAATCAACATTGTAAAGCAAACGGAATTACTATGCTCAAGCTCAGCAAACAGTGATTTTCTGAAGATCAGAAAGACTAAGACAGAATATATTTGAATTTTCTCTTGCTGAGTCAAAGCAAACATCAAAAAACTACATTATTGGGTAAAACCACTAAACAAGCCAAAGTGAGATGCTGATATCAAAATGGGATTGGGCAAATTTGTTAGAGAAATGTAGATTTATTTGCAAATTTATACCACAGCCACATTTGTTTTGGTCAGATTCGTACCGACTATTCTTCTTAGGAAGCACCCGACTGTGCAACCTAAAAAGCCAGATTTTACACACTATTTACTGAACTCTGACTTACAGATATGTAATTTCCACAACACTAGAGACTGTAAAAGAAAGAGTAATATAATTGCTGGCATAACTTGATGCACCACATTTGATACACTGCTTGAGAAAAAGGTGTGCATTATGTGACCACAACAATATGTGAGCAGTTCGGCTGGCACTAACCAGGACATCCATTTTGATTGCCTGCAAATAATAAATTAATTTGTATATCCAAGTGACTTCCCTGACTGGTAGATTACTGAAAAACTAAAACAACTGTATTCTAACGTGCTTAAATGTGAAGAAGCTCTGATCACGATAGTATGACATTAGGGCATGTCCTCTGAAATAAATAAATCAAAGCGCCTGAAATCCCATCATTTTCTGTTGACTGAGGAGGACATTTTCTGCCCACTCTTTGAATTCAAAAGAACACACAGAATCCCCACCAGAAATCACATATCAAGTATAAGGGAAGCTGATTTTAGAAAAAAACTCTGTGTCTTTTGAAATTCTACCGCAAGAACAATTCTACCTCGTCTTTTTTGTTCTTCTCTTTCTGTAACTGTGCTAATAAGGTTATGAAGAAGTCTGTCACAGCATGTAAACAGAAGACACCTAAAGAGGTAAATTTAGGGAATATCTTAGGGAAGTTCACACTATGCATATCTGCTGATGAAGAACAAGCTCATAGTATTTTGTTTGACTTGTCGCTTTTATGAATGAATTGAAAGAACCTGAATAATAACTAAGTTCCTTAAAAGCATTACATATATTATTCAATTTAACCTAATTTTTTGCATACAAACAAATTCTTTTATTCTGTATTTCTCTTACTAAAATTTTAGCTATTCACTTCTTATAGGCAGACACAAGCATGCTATGTCTAAGGTAAGTATTATTAATAAACCACCAAAAATCATCTGAGCTTATGAAATAGAAGTAAAAATTGTGCAGTAGTAAGTATGATTCTATCAATGACCAGTGTCTTAAAAAAATCCCTGAAGTTCATGAAGCTTGTTGGAAAGGAATTTACAGGCAAAGCACTCTAATGTAACCTTTTCCCAAATCATCAGATTTCTCCAGCTGCACTGCAACCTTTACCGTAGCAGATCACCAGGAGAACTAAGCTTCCTCTCTGCTCCTATTTGGTAAATTCCTAATAGTATTCAAAGAAGTATTTTTAAACACACATTCTTGCTTTAGGCTATCAATTTGCCAGCATACATTCATTAATTGGCTTTATTTAAGGCCTTTTCCAAAGAATTGCCAAGGATTAAGCAAATAAAGTACACTCACAGAGGTTGTGCAATTGAGAGTTTTCATAAAAATATAGTGTGTTGAGTATCTTATGACAACTGTTTTTACAAAGAATTACAATGAAAGCAAGCTCCTGTTACAAGAGACGGCATTATGTCACTGACACTAAACTTAAATCAAGAAATATATACCTTTTCCTCAACTCTTGTTAGAAAACAAAAGCTTAAAAATCACCACAGTCATATACAAAAATGAAATACAAGGATTCATAGATCCATACCGTGTTACTCCTTTTGATATCCAAAGCACAAATGAAATGCCTATCCTCTGCATTTCAGAGCCACTGTCTTGGTTTACTGATAAGCAGTAAGACTTACACTTTTGAACCTACGTTTATCATTTGAGAAAACCTTTAAATCAGATTTCATTACATTTCATCAAAACTTTCCCTAAGGCGCACACACACATTTCAGAAAATTAAGCTCAGTCAATATTTGCACAACTGTTGTCGGTAAGATGACAAAAAACACCCTCTTGCTGTAACTGGCCCAACACCGAATTATATATAAGACCCTGATGTTTTAAAAGACAGCTTATTAAAAAATTAACATACCACAGGGAAACTGCTTTTTGATTGTATGACCTTACTGTGATTCAGCTTGAAAATCCTTCCAAATGAGAATTCTCAAAGAGCTTAGTAACGGAAGTTCATTTCGAAGGAAATCCAATATGCAAATATTTCAGCTGTGCTCTTTTACAAATTGACTGCCTTGTCAGTTTCAAAAACTGAAAACCAACAATGGAACAGTGTAAGCATACTTGACCTTATTGCTTAATGTCTATTAAGAATGCTACGGCTAGTGAATTTTAAATTTCTGAAACTGACACTCAAGAATGTATAGTGCATCTTCAGCCCATGTCCCATAAATGCTGACTAGGCTCCAGCCAAAGCCTTGGAGCCAACACACTCTCAAACTTATATAACACTTACAAAGCTAGTTTAAATACACCATCAATCTATGTCTGTTCCTGCCTTGTAGTAATCCTGTTTAATTTCTCTTTTAACCCTACGCTTGCATGGAGCAGTACTATTACTAATCTAACAGAAAAAACACACAGGCAACAAATCTGATTTTCTCAGCTTACAGAAAATATGAAATGCCGAAGATATAAATCCAACTTTGCCCAAAATTTGCACTTCCTGAGTTATGTTCATCCCCATCTCCCATAGTAATCAGGAAAGCGGAGACGGTGGACACAATACAGGACTAGAGGAAACAGATAAAGTAGGGTAAAAATAAAAAATAATTTGCAATATGCAATTTGCACATACACCTCCTAAAAACTGCGATCCCATTTATTAGTAAGGAATTAATAACTGGCACCTTTGCTTTTGACATTATGCACCTGTGTAAAAAATGTCTGGTGAAAGTGAGCATATGCCATGCACTGGTATCTGCTCCATGAGAGCAGTTTATACAGGCCCCTAGTGGCTCAGCACACACAGCAGCAGATGAAGGGGAATTCCTACTCTTCAGCTTGTATAGTTTTGGTCCCTGCATTCCTCAAACATAGAAGCAAAAGGCAATGTTAAAAATGAAAGGTGAATTGCTGACTGGACTTAAAGCTCCAGGTACTTATTTCTTTACCACATCCCCAAGTACATTCTTGCACACCCTCTCCTAAGACTAAGCACTGATTTACTAATAACCATTGAGTTCGCTGACTGCTGGTGGTTTGAGTTACATAACCATCTCAGCAAAACGCTTATTCACATTATTCTTTAGCGCTCGTTTTAAAAGTAGTATGACTGAAGGATCTAAAACCAGGTCCTAAGACCAATTCCTGAAACCTAGAAATACCAAAGTACCGTTTTCCTTGCCGTGCACCATTCCTAACAGCTTGTCATAGCACACGCAAAGCATAATGAATTTCTTAGCATCTTCTTAGAGAAGAAGACTTCTACTAAGACAAAGCTTTTACTGCTTTAAGTGGATACAGAAAAGCTATACATAATTTTTGCGCTGAAAGCTATCTAAATATACCCCACCATATTAACACAAGTGACAAAACTAAAATTGGAAAGCTACTCATGTAAAAAGTCTCTCATTATATCCATCCTTTCTGTGTAACACTCAGTACCTTAAAAATCCCATGCCAATATATTTACAGCTTGTAGCAATTTGGACTGAGTGAAATTTGACACCTGAATTTATTAAACTGACCAGTTTGTCAATTTCACACGTTAAAAAAGCAGTAATAGCCCATCTCTTGTGAGAGAATTTAGAGAAGCAATCAAAAAATTGCCATCTGAAGTAAGATGCAAGTACCTATGATCGTATTTAGGACAGGGGAGAATCTTTTTTTTCTTCAGAGTTCCTCCATTCATAACAAGAATTGTAGGATTCGTAGATCCCAGCCCAGGAGAAAATGATGTCATTTACTATACACTTTCACAGTAAGAAAAGAAAGTATTGACTGCTACAACATTTTACGCCACTATCAGACACCAGAGGCAGGAAAAATACGATATATACATTTTTCCGTCTCTGTATTGAAATTCCCTACATAATGTCCCAACATTACAGAGAAGTTGGTTGTGCTGGAACAAAAGGTATGTTGGAAGCGATCTCTGACAGGCTGAGAAGACAATCACAGCTTTCCACAGTAACCCTAAGTTTAAGAGAATACAAGTGTCATCAGAAATACTCATGTCTGCAAATAGGAAACTCGAAAGTAAATCAGGATCTACAGACTTATCCCAGTGTAACGCTATCTCAGGCGACAAGTGAAGGAACACATAAAATCCTAACTATTCTGCGTAAACAAATTAACCCTACGTGGGTCACAACTGGGAATATGGACATCGAAATCATGGTAAAGAAGCTGCCATCCTTACACGAGGCAGTAACTGTACAAAGGCCAGGCAAAAGAATAAAATACGCATGACAGCAGTACTGGAGAAGTAACAAGGAGAAGCAGATACTCAAAAGCCATACATGCAAAGCTGAGTGGTAAGCACTTAAAATGGAAACAATACCGTTCAGTCGAGAACTGAGGGCATAGATAAAAGGCAAAATAGAGGCTTCAGTGCAAGAAAACAACTGTGTTATCTGCCAGTCTGGAAGAGCCCGGCTGCAGCAGTAAGGAATGCCTCCTTGCACGGGCAGACGGCGCAGAGGGAGCTGCTAAGTTTGCTAACAAATTCAAGAACCCCTCTGCAAGCGCTCGGAAAACTGAGTTTCCAGCCCGATGTGCTTCCTTTCAAGTGGCTTCGCGAGAGTAAACAAAGAAATTAAAAGCCTAACCTGTGAAAAGCTTCGCATCTCCGTGCCTCCCTGCTCCGTCCAGAGACAGCAGGAGGAGGAGAGGGAGGAGGAGGAGAAGGAGAAGGAGGAGAAAGCAGGAGGGAGCCGTGCTCGGACCGGCGGCTGGGGTCCCTGCTGGCCGCTCACCCCCAAGCCCCGTCTCCGGCGGCAGACGCCTGGTCTCTCACCCCTGCTACCTTCCCCCTTCTCCGAACCCGTCAGAATAAACAAAAGAATTAATATTAATAATTCGTTCGCGAAAGCAAACAGACAGTGTGCAATTACCGTACTCCCCTCTCCCCGCCCGCGTACAGCGGCACTCAGTGGAAACGTCGACTCCGATCCATCAGTCGCCCTCTCCCTGCCCCATCCCCCGTCCCCGTACCGCAGTTCCCCTCGCTCCCCGAACAGGCCTCGCCGCCAGGCTGAGACCCGGCGGGGAGCGGGCTGGAAGCGGCCGGGGGGAAGCCCCGGGGCACCCACGGGAGAGTTGTGCGTGAGGGACATGTGTGCGGGCTGCGCGCACACACACGCACACGCACACACACACTTTTATGCTCACACACTAGCGCGCCTAAAGAGGCGGCGAAGAGGGAGCGGCGGCGGAGGAAAAATGGGTCAGGAGCGGGGCATTACCTGGTCATGCTGGCTCCCCCGGTCCCAGCAGCAGCCTCGCCGCTGCCCGCCCGCCTGCCGCTGCTTCCCGCCGCCGCCGCCGCTACCTCCTCCCGCTGCTCCCGCTCAGCTCCGGGGCGGCCAATTTAATCCGAGCCCCGCAGCAGCAGCAGCAGCTACGAGCGAAGCCCCGCCGCTGCTGCCTGACGCTCGTGCGTGTCTCTCACAGTGCGGCGCCGGGGAGCAGGAGAGAGTCAACCAGAGTCCGAAAATCCAGCATCCAGAAGAGCCAGGTCCCCGCCTGCCTCCTCTTGCCAGCGCCGCCTCTCCTCCGCGCTGCTCTGCTCCGCTCTGCTCTTCTCCTCTTCTCCTTCCTGCGGCGGCTGCTGCTGCTCCCGGGCGCGCTCTCTGTTCCCGAGCTAGCTGCTCCGTTTCCCCTCCTCCTCCTCCTCCCTCTCTCTCGCTCGCTCCCTCTCTCTCCTTCTTCCTTCCCCCTTCACTACTCTTTTTTTTATCTTCCCCCTTTCCTCCTTTTCTTCCTTCGTCTTTTCTAGCCGATTCTTTCGCTACAAATAAAAGCGAGGTCTCCCACCCACTCTCCCGCCCCCCTTGCTACAAAAAGTGCAGTGCAAACAAAAGCGAGAGAAGAGGGCACAGGGCGGGCGGAGTGGGGAGGGCAGACACAGGAAAAATTCCCAGAAACCGTCCCCGAGAGTCGAAACGTGAACAACCCTCCCCCACCACTCCGCTTCGCTCCTCTGGGGAAAAAGGGGGACGCTGTGGGGACACCGGTGGAGACGGCGCTCTCCCGTTTCGTGGGTTCGTTGTGGGCTTTGGGTTGGAAGGCTGTTTGCGCTTTTGTGTGTGTGTGCGCTTCTGCTTTTTTTGTTCGGTTGTGGGTTTTTTTGTGATTATTCTTTTTTAATCCTCTTACGCTGTGCGGATCACAGGATCCGTACGGCCCCAAGCGTCGGGGGAAGCGTGCCGCCGATCTGGGTGCCTGTGCGTGTGCGGGCAGGCTGGGGGGTGCAGAGCAGCGATCCGGGCAGCGCCCGCCCCATCCCGGGCCGTGCGCCGGAGCCGCGCGCCGCACGCACACCGCGCGTGCCGGGCGCTGGGGGCGGGGCGGTGACGTCACTGGGAGCCGGGCCGGGAGGACGGCGGGGCGGCGGCTCGGCCCCACAGAACTTCCCTGCGCCGGGGCCTGCGCCGCTCCTCCGGGGCTCAACTTTTTGTGCGCCTTGGCGGCCAGATGCTTCCACCGACGGGGACTGTACCAGACCTCCCGGTCAGCTAGGGGTGTCCCAGAGTGGCAGTGGGGCAGAGCGGTATTTTACTATCAGTAAAATCACTTTTTGTATGGCAAATCTCAGATTTTCTTCCTGAGGAATGGTCAGGCTTCATGCTGAGTGACACCACATGTTGCTTGGCGCAGTCGGTGGCGTAACGCTGGAATAAAAGAGGGCCCATCCCGATTCTTCTTAACCTTGTTCTATCCAGTCCTCTGCAGAGAAGGAGCAGCACATAGGATGTAGGTAGAAACAGTAGGATTTAGGTGAAAAGTGCTTTGGTAAACCTCATTGTGAGCTTCTAGGTGTCTTTGGAAGCCTGGAAGATACACCTGCTGTGGCACAGGTTGTGCTGTGTAAAATGGGGGTAGAGTGTTAGTATAAACACAGTAAATGCTGGTCAGGCGTTACTGGGCGGCAGCCCGCTAACATTGATGCTGAGAAAGTTGGCTTTCCTGGCAGAATCAAGCTCCAGAGTGATGCTTCTTGTTCTGACTTCCATTCTGACTGGCTGCAACCTCATCAAGCTGTGTAGCACCTGATTCTGAAGTCGGTCTTGTTGGCACCTGCTAAGTTCATTGCAGATCATTGCTCCTTTTCTGCAGAGGAGAATGATTTGGGTGTTTTCTATCATATAAGCGTGTTTTATCATCCTCTGGAAGCTAGTGCTGCCAGCATAAAGGCTGACAAAAGTGAAAATAAACTTTGTTCTCTGCAAGTCCTGTAAATTGCTGCCTTCTTTTGATGCTGCCCGGTTACACCATGAAAAATGGTCACCCAAATAATCTCACACTTAAAAGAACACTAATGCGTTCCAAATAGTATCTTTCAAAATACCAAGTAACCTTGTACAATAATTACTTTGTATGAAAAGGTAAATATATGAAATGTGGCACAGATGATTACTTTTTATCTTGTCGAAAAGAACTAACTATTTCATAAAAGGCTACCTTTTCAACAAGAAACAGTGTCTTGAAAGTACAACACAAATCAAAAGGTGGGCAAAAATGCTACTTGGTCTTCATTGCAATAAATGTTGTTAAAGAAAATAAAACTTAAATCATCCCCTTTGCCCCCTTGACTGAAATGGCTTCAAGGCTATATTTGCTTTGAAGTGGCAGCACTGGATAGGTTTTAATGTTATGTCCCAGCAGTTCTTACAAGTAACTTAGCTGTTTTAGTGCTCGTCATGCTGTGATCCTTACATGATATTGAAGAGTAGAGTAATAAACCCATGTATTTTATATTTTTCATATGGTATCACAACATGGATGTGAGGTTTGAGAACTACATTTAGCTTTGCTTTTTTTTAGAGTCAAAAGCAGGTTGTGTAACTCTTCCTTCAGTTCAGTCAGTCAAAAAAATGCAGCATGTTAGGAATAAATGCATTTCTTTTTATAGCAATATTAAAACCACATCTCTTTATTTAAAAGATTGTTTTGTAGTGATGCTAAAGAAACAAAAGCAGATAAAAAATAAACCTAAGTTCATTAAGAAGCATTAAAACACTGTATATTTCTCCTCCTGTATTGCATATCAACATTTACTATCAGCAGCACAAATTTTGTATTTAAGATATTACTGTATATGTACACATACATTAACCTTAATACTGCTTTAACATCCCTTTCCTTCTAAGTGCAGATAACAGAACAAGAATCCTAATTCATGTGTTACAAACTACTCATTAAGGTAGACTTTTTTCTCCCCTCAAACTTAAAAAATTCAAACACAGCATTCTACACTGGGTTCTATTTCTGTCAAGACTGAAGCAGTACGTTACTATAAGGTTAGTACAGCACTGACTACATCTACACACTTTATAAACTTTGAAACGTTTATTGTAAAGTACTTAATAATCTCTAAGGTGGTACTTTAACTAGGCTTGAAAGATAGAAATCTTGGTGAGGTTTTTTTTTTTGTTTTTTACTGGTGAAAGTAAGATTTTTTAAATTTGGAAATAAGTATCATGTATACCCTCAGAGGTTTCTTAAAAAAAAAAAAAAAAAAAGTCTCTTTGTCTTGTCATTCCAGATTAACTGTTTAATCTCATTTTTCCTGCTCATGCAGCTGTTTTCAGTCTTCTCATGGAGGCTGCACACCAGCAGCGAAAATCTTATGTGAAGTGCAAGCTACGAGTGCAGGTTTAAATCTCAAAAATTGTAGCAAAGGAGGAAGTGAAATGGGTCAATGTGCCTGCTATTCATCTGAATGACCTGTGACCATACTCTTGAGTAACTTCTACCATCGCTCTTCAAAAAGCCAGCCATAAGCCTTCATGTCTTAGGCTTATGAATTTAATCTATTAAATAGTACTCTGTTCATAGTGGGAGTGTTATTTTCCTTTCATCTATTCTGCCTTGTATTGTTGCTTGAATTAATGATAAATAGCGTCCCACAAAGCTCTTTAACACAGTAGGATATTCCATTAACAACTGGAACCAGTGGACATTGAGTCAGTGCATAGCAAAATCAGGAAGGCAAGGGGTGGCAGGAGATGTGCATCAGAAAGGTCGCTCTGTAGTCTCTCCTTTTTTTTTTTCTTCATTCATTGTGATAGCTGTATTTTACATTTATTTATGATTAATGTATGGCAAGTTATTGGCTGAAATCTAACAAGTGATTTGTCACAAAACTACATTAATACATATTCTAAGCATTGACTTAAATGATTATGAGAAATGTTCCTGAGTTGCCATTCTGATATTTGAAATTTCTCGCTTTTAGACCACAGGCACTTTGACCTGTATTGTTAAGGTTAATAAAATACTACTAGACGAGTAAACACGTCATCTATATGGAAAATTTTTTTTGCTAATTCAGTTAGTGTACATATCTTTTAAGGGCTGATTTAGTACCTCACTAGACACTGCCATTAGTTGTCCTTATTTGGTGGACGGTTTTGATTCATATGCGTCTTCCAATTTACGAAACTTCAGGAGTTAGAGACAAAGGTATGGAGAGAAATGTGATTTTCAGTGCAGCTTTTTATGATCATTTTTGCCACATCTGCTATTTTTCCTTCAGACAGAGACCTGTTGTCTGAAGGCGATGCAGCTTTATACACTTGTGTGATTCCCCTGGTACCCAAACAACTTCTGTATGTGCCAGCACATAAGTCCATTGCAACGCAATCAGGTATCTTATCCTACAGGTCTTAAGCCCTGTCCTTATTTTTCCTCTGTGGAAGTAGATGCTAGAAAGATGAGGAAGATGAGCAGGCTGGTTGTCATATTTGTCCCAGCCTAGTAATTGGTGTCACTGAACCACAGACCCAAACCATAGGTCTACCATAGACCCAAAATAGCATGGTGGTGGAATAAGTTGATGTAGCACATTAACTCAAAGCAAATTAGGCTTAATTGTTTCTGCTCATCAGGGAAGAACTTGTACTAGCTCTTTGAGGGGTTTTTTTGGTTGGGTTTTGGGGCTTTTTTGTTTTGTTTTTTTTTTTTAAGTGGAAATAGCAAGAGGCCAGTAATGAATCATAGAGCCCATGGAAATTTCCAAGGTCTTGGAGATGATGAAGCAGGATTAGCTTTGTCAAAGTTCACCAGAGTGTGTACCACAAACTGAAAATAAACAGAACCTTTTTTAGGTGTAAATAAGATTTGTATAAAGAGGAGGCAGCTTTGTCTTTTATTTCTGTACTATTTGGAGTATCTCAGATGGTGTGAGAACTCTGCTAACTATTCAGAAAGAAAATACTTAGAATACAGAACACAATGTGATGGCATTGTTCTTGAAAATCGTGCCTCTCTATATATATACATAAACATATAAAATGTATGTATGCACACAGGTGCACGAGGTCTATTTCAAGATTTGTCATCAGTTTGAATATGGTGCAGTAGACAGAGTTTTTTGTTTTTCTCTTTTTTCCTTCTGGATATAGAAAGTACCACTACATTTTAAGGACAGCAGCAGAGAGCTAGGTCTAGAATGTTAGAAATATTCTCTACTTTCATCAGAGGAAAAGGGAATCCAGTACAGGAAAACTAATAGCCAAATAACAGTTTGTTAGTTCCCATCTTTGCAACAATAAACCAAAAATTAGACCTCATACATTACTTAGTGCATATGACTATTTAATTGTTCCTCAACATCCACTAGGGAGACTAAAGGCACTGTTTTGCACCCATAAGTCAGAGATCACTGTCTGTATAACACTGCTTGATCTGAATCTTGATCCACTTCTTGATATACAGTAATTTCAAGATTATAAGCCCCACTTCCGGGTGTTGACAACTTTTTGTTCTTATGTCCATATATAAGCCACACCTGATCATAAGCCTCATGTTACAATACAGAGCGTGATAAAAGGTATCTATCACCATCTGTTGAGGGTGTGGGCAGTGATCCTTATCTCAACGGCAGATGTTCTGCTAATGGGCCATCCATTGAAACCAGGCGAGGCATTGTTCTTTATCTTTTCACAACCCATCCTTCCCCCAGCCAGTCATTTTCTATTATTGAGTCCCACTGTGGGACTGATAAAATTACTGCATCCCATTGGAAGTTGCTCCAGTCAGGAGGAAGAGCCCAACATTTCTTACCAAAATAAAAACAGAGGTTTGGGGACACTAAGGTAGCCCCTTTCTCCACTGGACTCCAGACGAAAACCAGATTTCTCCACATCTCCACTGGACCTTTAGAGGGAAACTGCACCTTCTACAGGAGCACTGCTTCAACTGAACCACATCTGTCACTGCAAGGGGACTGCAGCCA
>PYHW01009486.1:2997490-3017138 GCA_013186435.1 Turdus rufiventris | reverse complement strand
CAAAATTATAATAATTTGGAGGGAGGGGGTTTACATTCTCCATTCAAAGAGAAGCTCCTGCCTTTCTCAGCAGACACCTGTCCTCCAAGCTGAAACAGCAACTTTTCGTTCTTTGTCCATATATAAGCCACACCTGATTATAAACCTCCCTTTGGGTTCGGACCAAAATTTTAGTCAAAATGGTGTGGCTTATAATTGTGAAATTACTGTAAATACTGGAAAGAAGCAGAATTCACATACTTTAAAATTGAGAAAACAAGAGGAAGATCCTACTGTAACTAATTCACAGAAATGCGGAAGATTTGTTAATCTTTGACTTGAACACTGACTTCTAGTTTCAAAGGAGACACTCACTGCTGGTTAGGTTATATAGCTTCTTTTATAGAAAAAATATCCAGAAAAGCTTCCTAGAAAACTGGAGATCTCACAAACTAACAACTACTAGTCAAAGTAAAGTCCTATTAATCTGAATGTTCCATCCTGCAAAACATCAAGGAGGTTCAGAACACATGGCAGTGCTGTGCTGACAGGCCACTGAAATGAGGATAGAGGGAAGAAAATGAGAAGTCTTAGCTTATTTCCCAACCTTGAAATTTTTGCTTCTTGAATATAGGGGTGTTTTGGAAGAAGCTGCTCAGTCATCTGATGTGGACAGTGTTACTCCATTCCTCTCATTTTGTCTCCTTTCTCCTGGTAAATCAAGTGGCATAGACAAGCACTGGGAGACAAGAAATGTATTGTCACAGCAGAATGCTACATTACAAATCTTGCAAGATAGAATGTGAAAAGAGAAAATGAAAATATAAAACTGTTTTCAGCATCTCTCACTCTTAAAATACCCTGCAGTTGATATTTGAATGTTGTAGGCCCATAAGTATTTCAAAAACAGCATAGATAAGTATCTATTGTACCAAAAGGATTTTGGTTTTGTTATTGGTTTTTGTTGTTGTTGTTGTTGTTTTTGTTTGGTTTTTTTGTGGTTTGTTTGTTTGTTTGGGGTTTTTTTTTGTTGTTTTTTGCGGGAGAGGACCCTGTCATGCTCTGTCTTGGCTTTAAGTAAACTTGGATGGCTAAGTTTAAACCTCTTCCACTGAATCTGTTCAATTCTGATCTAAGCACAGATTCAAACAAAGTAATTTTTTCCTCAATATACTCCCATTAACTTCAGATAATGTATTTCCTTATTAAAAATATAGAAAAGTGCTTGGGACTAGTGGGTAAGTGTCCCCATTACAAAAAATGGTGTCATATTTGATAATTATATTTAAGTAAAGAACTTCATGGAAAATCAAATTATTCTCTCATATTTTAATGCACTTGCTCCACAGCAAGTTTAATGGCAGGTCAATCTACATAAAACATCCTGAAATATTTAGTATTAGCCTTAAGTCTGAGTCCTACTAATTGACCACTTTCCGTAAGTATTATATTCATCTTGTTTTCAATTGCAAACATAAAATATGTCAAATTCCATGAAATCTGATATCAGAGGAAACATTTTTACAGTCTGATTTTGACTGAACTGTATAAGCAGATTACTGAATTTTCACTGGAACAGTAAAAATACTTTCCTTGTAATCATTCTGTTTATATTACCTCTTCATTGTTTCAGTTTATGTTTCCTTCCATCCCATTTATTAATCACTAAATGCAAGCCCAGTTCAACTTTTACTATTACAGAATGTAGTATAGAAGCCATGCACTACCACATCCTTTTATGGAAGACTGTGTATTTTGGGCAGAACAAGAGGTGTTAAACCACATTACCCAAACAAATCTGCTCACCATACAACATTCTCTAATCATTTTCATTCTCAGCAATTCAATTAAAACAAAAATTAGGACCATGAGAAAAATCTATATTTTAGCCAACTAAGTTATTAATGAAAAAGGAATGGAAAGATTAAATCTGTTGTATTGAATCCAGAGTATTAGTAAGCTTGGATGCCAAGTTCTTTTTCTTTCAATGTTGAAAAGCACTTTTGCACATTAGACTAACCCTGTGAGGAAAATCACATATTAGTCACAAGGGGTTTTTCTCAACAGCAGAAAAAAAGATTTTCAAAGTCCTGTTATAGCAATGATAACCCATTCATTATGAACTTCAACAGACACCTTTTCTTTTTGATGCAAATATATTTCAATGACCTCCTTTTTTTTAATAGACACAAGCTAGTGAAAACATGAATTGGTGGCAATCAAACTCACAAGTTAAGATTTTGCTCGTGTTTTCTGATTTTTTTCCTTCTCTGAGAAGGCACAAAGGACGTAATAGGGGCAATAAAACCCAACTCCAGTGTTTGTGAAATGACAGCAATATGTTTCATATTTTTAATCTCAAGTAGGTTCTGCATATTCAGGTTGTAGGTAGGTATGCTTAAAAAAAAGTAAATAAAAGACTTATTCAGACTTCTTTTTACTACCCTCCTCTGTATTTGTTTCTGTGAAATCTGATTTTGCAACATAAATGTTTCTTTGCTCCCAGTACAGCTTTACATTCTCTTTAAACCAATCACATACAGTGTTTTTCTGAATCATCTACTTCTTTCATCTTCTATTGCCTCCCTTCTCTTTGGCAAGTGACTGTACTTTCTTTTCTTTAACTCTATGCTTTGTCAAATGTCAGCTTCCCTGGCATTCCAAGACCCTGGGTTCCTTTTCATTTGTTTCTTCTTTCATTCATTTCCTCTTTTTCAGATCTTTCCCATAAATACCTCTGTCATTAACCTTTTCTAGCTCCAAATCCTTCTACTTTCCATTCAAGAATTACACTCATATTATGTATTACTCATATATGTAATCGGGAACAGGGGAAGTACATAATATTTACTAACCTGTATTTTTTGAGACACCAAACAGGTCAGCAAATTCTTTCTCAACACATTGAGAAGGAAAGTGTAGCAAAACACTGCACAACAGTTATATATTGTTTTATTACATCCAGTATGTACACTGTTTCAGAGAATATACTTCAAAAGCTGGAGGCACTGAGGCAGGGAACAGTTCTGAACACAGCATATCCCACTGAATATTTCTTCTTGTTACAGCATTCAGTACCTAAATGCTTGGTTGGTTATGCATGGCTCCACTTCTCCCTGCCTAGATCCAATTAATTTTGGTTCTGCAAGGTGTAAAAATGGTCTCAGAAGGAGGTGACTTATAGCCAAAATTTGGAATCTGCTTTTCTTAAAGATTTTGAGGTTGTGGAACATCTAAAGAAAGAAAAGGGTCACTATCTTAATGGGTTTCTGACTAACAAATAGGTCACAAATATGTCATATTGGGAGCCTTCAGGAGCAGTTGTAGAAGGCATGTCCTTTCAAGAACAGCAATGATCTTGGGATCAGAAAGATATTAATTTAAATGAAAGTGATATGATTGTCCCATCTTTTCATATAATTAAGGAGGAAGAAATCCCAGGATTTGTCTAATTCTGTGTAAATAATATGCCAAATCTCAGGGCATTTGTAACAGTTTGCCCTTGAAGACTCTGTAGTAAGCAGCAGCAACTGGTTTTGTGGACTCACTTCAGCAGAGATTATGTAAAAGGTGTAGCTTGAAAGAATACTGTAGTCTTTTTTCTTTGCATGCTGATTCCCAAGGTGGCAAAATACAGTGATGACAGTAATGATGGAGGTTTCTTCCTGTAATTATGCTTTCATCACATTCAACAATCTACCAAGTTGAATCTACTATCAATATGATCTGAAATAATAAAGTTTTCTAACGAGGTAAACCACTATCTCATTCCATCACATGAATTGTGTTTCTTTATACAGATGCCTACACACACATAAACACAGAGCCCCTTTTCTGAAGAGAACATAGAAAAAAAGAGGACAAACTTGGAATAGGATGAAGTACTTTTAGCTAGAACATTTTTTGTGTCACATAGTGGTTTTTTTAAAGAGCTTGTACTTGTTTTCTGGACACAAGGAGGTGCTAGATTTATGAAATTATTGTGTGCATGATTTTACTAAGAAGAAATCAGGGAAAGAAAATCTGTGTTCTAGTTAAACAAAAAAAATCTGCAACTTGAATTATTTTGTTCAGCAAAAATTATTAGTTCACTTGGTAAATTCTCAAGCAACAGACAGAAAGAACAGCAAAACTATTAAAAAAATTAATGAAAAAAAAAAAAAAGAAAAATGTTTGTAGATATTTCTACTGGCTTATCAACCCAGTGTCAGTTATCAAGGTATATAAACACCACTGCAGTCAGTCCTTTGTTCAGTGCTACCAGGATGCTGCTCATCAAAGCCTAACAAATATTTTAGCCTCTTGATTTTGCTGTTACTAAGAAGAAAAAAGAAGACATGGTTTCAACAGAACAAAACAACATCCCAGTATCAATTAGATTGGAAAAGACCTTTGAAATCATCTGGCCTACTGCCTAACAACACCTTGTCAACTAAACCGTGGCACCAAGTGCCACAACCAGTCTTCTCTTAAATACCTCCATGGACGGTGACTCCACCACCTCCCTGGGCAGCCCATTCCAGTGCCTAATCACCATCTGTGTGAAGAACTTCTAACATCCAACCTAAACCTGCCCTGGAATAACGTAAGACTCTGTCCTCTAGTCCTGTTGCTGGGAGAGGAGACAGGCCCCTGCCTGGCTACAACCTCCCTTTGGGTAATTGTAGAGATTGGTACAGTCATAAGGTGATAAGCCGTCCTCCTGCTTCTCCAGTAGACCTAAGTACAGTAATTTCACGACTATAAGGCGCACCCTTTTGACTAAAATTTTCCCTCGAACCCGGAAGTGCGCCTTATAGTCCGGTGCGCCGTATCTGAGGGACAAATTGGAGAAAGTTGACAACCCGGAAGTGCGAGCCGCGAGGGGGAGTGGCCCCGCAGCAGGGCCGGGCTGTGAGGGAGAGTGGCCCCACGGGACTGTGCCTCGCTGTGAGGAGGGAGTGGCCCCACAGCAACGTCGGGATGCAAGGGTAGAGGGGCTCCGCGGGGCGGGGAAAGCCGGCATCGGGGCAGCCTCGGCGTGGGGTGGGGTAGAAAGCCGCCGAAATCGGGGCGGCCCTGGCACAGGGAAGGAGAGAGCCGCCAAAATCGGAGCGGCCCCGGAGTGGGGAAGGGGAGAGCCGCCGAAATCGGGGCGGTCCCGGCATTGGGAAGGGGAGAGCTGCCGAAATCGGGGCAGCCCCGGCGCGGGGGGATAGAAAGCCGCCAAAATCCAGGCGGTCTCGGCACGGGGAAGGGGAGAGCCGCAGAAATCCGGGGCGGCCGCCGCATGGGGGGGGAGCCGCCGAAATCGGGATAGTGGCAGTACGGGGCCTGCCGGCATCGGGTCACCCCGAGCGCCAGGGGACTCCTGGAGAAGCAGGGCCCCGGGGACACTCCACGGAGCGGCGGTGGCCATGCCCGGGCCCCGGGGACGCTCCACGGAGCGGCAGCGGGCATGCCCCATTCCTGGGGACGCTCCACGGAGCGGTGGCAGCCATTGCCCTGTCCCAGGGGACGCTCCACGGAGCAGCAGCAGACATGCCCCATCCCCGGGGACGCTCCACAGAGCGGCGGCGGCCATGCCCTGGCCCCATCAGGTACAGGCCGGCCCGGGGGCCAATGGCTGCCAGGTTGAGGCGGGGCCTCGGCCAGCAAACGCGCACGGGGAGCTGGGTGTGGAGCCTCACTAAAAAAAAAAAAAAAAAGTGCGCCTTATAGTCCGGTGCGCCTTATCTGATCTCCATGTTGCAAATTTTGCTGGCTGTCGGCGGGTGCACTTTATAGTCCGGTGCGCCTTGTGGTCGTGAAATTACTGTAATGTGAAGCCCATGGATACAAACTTGTTGCAAACTGCAACAACTGAGATATGTTTATAACTGATCATTTAATTTTAAAGAAGAATAAAGCAAAAGGAAGTTTCAAAGATTGTTTCCACTTACTAGAATCATATTATGTAGTAAGCCACAAAGTAAGTCATAGAATTATAGTATCATATAACACGCTGATCTGGAAGGGACCCATCAGGAAGACTCAGTTCACCTCTTGGACTTCCATGGCACCATCCCTGAACATCACATGTGCCTGAGAGCATTGTCCAAATGCTGCTTGAACTCTGTCAGACTGGTACTGGGACCCCTTCCCTGGGAGCTTGTTCCAGTGTCCAACCACCCTCTGGGTGAAAAACTTTTTTCTATTATCTGACCTAAATGTCCACTGACTCATCTTCAGGCCATTTCTCCTTGAGTCCTGTCTTTGGTCATAAAAGCAAAGAGATCAGTGTCTGCCTTTCTATTCCCAGCAAGGATATTGAAGTCATCAATGAGGTCTCCCCTCAGTCTCCTGCAGGCTGAACAGACTTCAAAAGCCACTCCTTGCACAGCTTCCCCTCCAGATCCTTCACCATTGTGGCTCTCCTTTAGAAGCTCTCTAATATCTTAATGTCTTCTTATATTGTGGCACCCAGACGTACCCCCAGCACTGGAGGTGAGGCTGCTCCAGCTCAGAGCAGAGTGGAACAATCCCCTCCCTTGCCAGCTGGCCATGCTTTGCCTGATACCCCAGGATAGGACTGGCCCTCCTGGCTGCTGGGGCACAGCTGATTCAGATTCTACTTGCCACAGACCATGATCCCCAGGTCACTTTTTGCAGTGCTGCTCTCCAGCCTCTCGTTCCCCCATCTATTCATTCAGCCAAGGTTGTCCCATCCAAGGTGCAGAATCCATCAATCACTTACCCTTGTTAGACTTGTGTATGACCTGCTAAATATTTATGCTTCACAAAACAAAGTAGCCTGTCATGTGAAAATGGCCTACATTTCTGCTTCAGTCCTGCATTTGGTTTGTCTTAAACTTTGGTCTGTGCTTACTCTACCTAATGATTCGGACTGGCCTATGTTAATGATCTGTGCTGTTCATTATTTAGTATTCTCCCAACCAGAAGAAGCAGCATCTGAAGAAACTTCTTTTCATAGTATCTGAAAGACAGAAAGTTTCAACCAGTGTGGAGAAAGGGCTTCCCAGAACTGGCATTTACTTTCTTTCACATCATATAATTTTGAGCATGTCCATCCCCACAGACATGGGAAGTTACCCATCACTGTGAGCAGTGATGCTGATTGTAGTTCTATGCATAAAAAGTAGTAGTAAATACATCTGTTTCTAGTCCTATAGTAAATGAAGCACAAGAAGAAAGTAACTTGTGTCTTGTGGGTATCAGAATGTACTTCCCCAGTGAGATTTTGAAAGGCTGTACATTGCAACCTGTGTACTTAATATACCATTTCATTCTATTATTCAAAAATGAAGAAAACAGAAGTGAAAAGAGTTCAGAGAAGTCAGAATGGACTTTTTTTTAACTCACATGTGCATAGACAATGGAAATACATAGTTTAAATATTTAGCTGATCATGCACTTTTGTACCTCTCCCTGCATTTTTGGTATCATATATGATACTTCAAATCCATGCAATATGTACCAAATAGGTTATATAGACAAAGACTGATGACAGTGCCTATGCACAGCTTAATTGTGAACATACTCATATTCATACTATACTAAATAAGAAAGTCTTCTATTTAAAGTAATGTACTTGGATAAGTGTTTGCAGAAAAAGAGATACTAGGAGTGTAGTTATATTTCCCTCTAAAGGCTGAATTAGTCTGGTGAAACTTTTTAAAAGACCTATGAAAAGTATATTTTTATAAGTATAAGAATTGAATTTATTCCAAAGATATCCAAAATACTGTCACCAACTGAAAAACATCTAAAGAAACACTAGGAGATTATATTCCCTGTGCTAACTATTCAAACTTTAGCAATTTCCATCTCCTTGTTACTTACATAGTATCCACTCCCTTTCCTCTATAAATTGCTTTCTTCTAGTTATGATACAGCAGTGTGATTCAACTCTCCCCACAAAACCACAGTGGAAATCTGAGTGCTCTGAGATATTCATGGGGTCTGGCTAGTCAACATAAGTGGGACTACATTCAGAAAATTGCCAGTGCATTTAAAGGCAAGATAAAAGGCTAAATCTTTGAAGACAAAAACTTTAAATAGGGGACCAGTTTTTCATTTGCAAATCCTATTTTTTTTAATCTTTGCAGTGAATGTTCAAGGATAGTAATAGAACTGCAGTGCCTTCTCAAGAATTTGGAGCTTTGCCAGTTGTCCTGGTTAAAGATTTCATTATTTGCTATTTACAGAGCACATAGGCATGAAGAATTCACTAGTTTATCATTCTAAGCTAATAAATGGTATCTATTTAAATGGAGGAAACTCACTTGCAAAGATAACTTGGTACATTGTGTGCTGCTTATTGATTGGAAAAAAAAAATGCAGCAATGGCAAATGGATAAATAGCTGTTCTTTCCCAAAGGTTAATATCAAAACAAAATGGATATAACTACCATCCTAACACAGTCCAGTTCAAAACTATGTTTCTGCAAATGTATTTTCTGGTTATGTAAAAAAGTTTTACAAATATGTAATTACCAAATAAAGAGAAAAAATAATAATGCAAATTTTGCCTCTGTTGCAGAGATTCAAGCATGATTAACACAAAGTAAATTAATTTGTGCTATAGCTCATTAGAATATCTTTAGAAACTCCAAGTCTCCAATCAGCAAGGTAGTCCAGAACTCTCTGTTTTCATATTTTACTAAAAAATTTGGAAAAACAGAGGTCTTATCCTAATTCTGTATGAAAATTGCTTTGTGACCATTGTTGGATCATATTGCACACATAAAGTATGGTAATATTGTATTTTAGTGTATACTTTTTTATACTTTATGATATAACCATCCAATTTATAACAGTAAGAATTAAATTGCTTATTTATGACTTAACAATAATTAAATTAATTAAATCATAGAATCATTAAGCTTGGAAAAGTAAAGTCATCAAGTTATCACCAAGATCATCAAGTCCAAACTTTGACTGAATACTGCCATGCACGTTAAACTATATGATGAATTCTTATGTCTACTAATTAATTTAAAATAATGTTTATAAGCATTTCCTTTGTAAAATTAACAAGCATTTTGTTAAAATGTGCCATTATATGATTACAAAATAAAGTAGCATATGATACCACATAAGGAAGCAATTAAAATTATATTCAGTATTATCATCAGTCTGATCTTGAAGTTTTTTAGATGTTCTTACCCTGTAAACAACTAAGCACAGGCCTCTGTCTAGACTGACCAGACTATTTAGAAGCACTTGACCTGGAGTGAGCTAAAAATCTGAATAGCCCTATTTACCTTAACTTTCTTAGATACCTTAGCTATCTCTAAAGCAGACACAATGGTTAACTATGAACCAAAATTGAAGATTTTAATTAGAGGGCAGATTACAACTATGTGTTCAAACAAATCTCTTTGAAGACCACAGCCTAAAATCACTTGTTTTTTTTAATAATCTAAATTTTTTTTTTTGCTTTTGTGTTCCATAAGAGATGAGGTGTTGTGGGTGGAGGAAGGATGTAGGAGGCGCCCTTAATTAAAAGAAAGTCTTCAGCCCTCAAAGCTTTACAATTTATTAAACAGTAAGAAACCCATATTCCAGAGTAATCTGTGATTTAGTCAGCCTTTTAGACTATCTGGCTGAGAGCTGATGGTAGTATTTATGATTATTCAAAGTTATTAGTACAAAATGCTTCAAAAATGAAACGTATATCAGGAATTTCTCCAGTCAGTTCTCTTTACACAGTTTCATTTTTCCTCCTGCCAAGGTGATCAGTAGGCATCCACTAGCTGGATTTTCTCTCTTATGATATAATGATATGGTACAAAATGCAATCATATTCCAATTAATTCTTTTAAACCTGTGATTAATATTGAGCAAAATCTTAGCTGTGCAAAGATTACTGTTACAGTTAAAGTTCTATGTAAGTGTCCGAAACAGTGTTAATACTGACAAGTCTACACTGTGGCATTTCATGGCATCTTGCCGTTTTCCATTATTTAGCATATCCTATGATTCTTGCAAAGGAACTTGCAAATTTTGTATTGTTAGACTTCTTACAGATATGGAGTGTTCCAATAGACATGAGTTTCAGTTCTTCCATAATTTTGACAGTTGAAAGTCATTCCTATGAAGTAAAATCAAGTGTGATTCTTGCATATGTCAGCTTTATCCTCCCAACAACAATGAATTCACAACTGCACAATCAGAACACTTGAAAGCAAGAAACAGCTTGTTTCACAACAACAAACAAATAGGTGTAACCAGATAGACACCATTAACACAGAGTAAGAGAATTGTTGGCATCTGCAGAGTTTGTGAAGGAAACAGAGGTTTAAGACAAGATAGCAATAAAATTTTTGAACATATCAATATGAAAAACTAAAAATTTTTACAATGGTTAGAGAAAAGAACTAATGAAGAGGTAATGCAAATGTATATAAAGATATATAAAGAGCATGCAAATAGAAAAATGCTAGTCATTATTGGGAATTAAAGGTCAGTTTATTCATGTTAGGAAAATCAGTTTCTCTCAATCTACCCATTTCCCATGGATATATTAGATGCTTAAGATACACAAGAAATACTGCAGGGAACTTTTTCAATTTTTTCTTGCACAATATTTGGAAATTTTTTAATTATAAAGACAAACTTTAATCAAAATTCAGTATATCAACCTTTTCTTTACTTTTTAGGCATGACTTTCTGTCACACACACTTTAAACTCCATTATCTGCTTTTTTGTTAAATAAATTATTTCTTTACTGCACTAGATTTTGTTTGTGTTTGGTTTTGGTTTATTCATTTGCTTTTTTGTGTCTGGTTTTGTTGGTGTTGTTTATTTTAATTTGAAAGTTTTAGGTGTTCCAAATTGCAATTATCAGTGGTCATAAAGTTCTACATATTCTACAAAATATTTCTTAGGTGTAAGTTGATCTTTCTGCTCTTGAAAGTCATAGTAGGAATGCACTCTCTCAGATTTTATGTTTCTCCATAAATCCAGCCACAGTCAAAATTAACACTAAGAATTTAAGGTCTTTAAACCAGAATGGTTTGCCACCTGTTCTTCATGGATTGGCTTTGGGTTCAAAAAGTTTCATTTCTGCAATTTTTGTACAGTAAAGCAAATGAAATGTTCCTAAGGCTTCCATATCCAGAGGGGGTCAGAATATCTCACAATTTTAGTTATCAATGGAAGGTATAGCTCTGATTTTTCCTTGTAGAATTCAGTGGTGTTTAGGTGGGTTTAATCTGCTCCAAAACTAGCCACATCATAAAAAACTCCAAGCAAACAAACAACTAATTTTATTTATAATTAAATAGCTGTTAGCTGTTTATTTGAAGATAGTGAAATTTCCTTTATTTTCAAGGAAAAATGTATCCAGTTGCTAAGGCCTGTATTTTTTAATCGAAATGAAAGTTAGAACTCTTTCGGTTTTGGTAAGAATTAGTCTGTTGGAGATTTCATTATTACATGAAATTCTGCTAGCTGTATATACTGCTAGATCTACTGAAATATATCTTTCCTGTATGTATGCCATGTTATGATATTGAAAAATTCAGGTTTAGGAACATTAAAAAGCTTTGGAGCATTAGGACCATTAAGAAAATATTTTAAAAAGTATAATGTGTCTTCTTTTTCATAAACACTTCTTCAAATTTCTAAAATTTGAACTAAATTTTTTTGGGGGAAACTTTTATATTTGTAAAAAAAAAATCTTATTTTTGTGAAAATAATCTTAAATAAAGATATATTAACAAAATACTTGGGAGCACTGACAATTCTTGTGAATTGTATGACTTACTGCCTTACAGAATGGTGACAATTTGACCCAGAAAGTTTCTTCTTCAATACACTAATTGAGAAAACACTAACTCAGACAAAAAAAAGAAATGGAAAATCCACAACCAAACCAACCAGCCAAACAAGCCATCTCCCCCATCAAATCATTATAAGAGACAGAAAACTGTATTAACAAGATACACTTTAAAGTGTCCTGTGATTTCTAATTTCTTGTGATTTTTTTTAAATGCCATACCATTAAAGGAGATTATGCTCATAATCTGTGGGGACTTTATGTTTCCTATATAGTGCTACTTCCACCTGAGCAAATACCAATAAAATTAATTTCTAAACTAAAAGGTCATGCCTGATTTGTCATCTGTGTTCTGTAAATGCATGACACATGCCCAAGGCAAATTTAAGCTTGAAAACAGAATAAAAATAGTGAGGTAGAGAACTGTGAGTTTCTAAAAAATGAGAAAAGTTGGATTTCCTAAATCAAAGCATATTGCTGTTTGTCAGATCTTAGCTGTGTTTATTTTTCCAAGTGGAACAGTTTTTTCTTCCTAGTAGGAGGAAATTTCTTCCTTGACATGAAGTTGGGCCAACAAAGAGAATATTTTCTTATTCTTCCAGGTTGTCATTGGATAGCATCTTTGTCCAAGAACAGACAATCTCTGATTCTCTGCTTTTCTACCACTTCCTTACTGCTAGACTTCTACGTGCAAGAGATGCAATTCCAGTTGTGTTCAAGAGGGGGTTAAGTGTTAGGAACATCCAAATCACTTCCATAATTTTTCTCTGTATGAATGTGTAGTGTTTTTTTTTAATTTATAAATGTTTTCATCTAACATATGTATGTGGATATGTATATGTGATATACAGTCTCATCAAAATTCCATGACAAATCTTTATCCTTACAAGATGATTAATTTTTCTTTTAAATCTCTGAATAACTCTGGAAATGTATGTATTGATTTGCATTTAAGTTGATGACTGTGTAGTTAATTGATGAGTTACATGCAGATGTGGTTGGCAATATTTTCAAAGTGCAGAAGTGTTTGTGATGTGACTACTTGTGTTTATGAGAAATGCAAGATAAGATCCATGTCTTGCAATATTTTTAGGTCTCTCTGTATTGCAGCATGTCTATAAGCAGTGATTCTCATTGCTTTCTTTGGATACTCACAAAAATAATTGCATGAGGGGAACAGAAGACACAAAAGTATAGTTTGATGGGTGCATGTACTTATTTAAAAGATTAGATTAAATTAAAAAGAACTCAGAACTTCTTAAAAATTATCCAAAATAGGATAAAAGGACTATAAGAATAGTAATAAAATTCCTAATACTATGGCACATGGAACATAAATGTGTAGGATACTCCAGCATTTGAGAAACCCGTTCTACAACAAAAGATAAAAATGGAAGCATACCCCGAACCATGAAGTGGGTGTCCAGAAGCACAATATTACAATTTGAACAAATTTAACCACTACATTTTCTTTTTTTTTTCTATCAAAGAAGGGATTTTTCTGAATACAAGAATTGTCACAAAACCCAAACAAATAAAGAAAAGCCCAGCAATCTGCCTTGTGTTTTCATAAGGATCACTAAGTGCACAAAGGTAGAGCTAAAATGTATCAAAATAACTTCACTGTCTCTTCCTAGATTTATTGAGTTCAAATTCTTCTTGCAATTCAGTCACCATAGACTGATTTTCAGTCTTAGAGTTGTTGAATCAGGAAACTCATACTAAGTTTGCAATCCATGTCAGATAAACAAGCATCTGTGGAAAAGAACATTTAAAGAAGACAAAGTATATTGTGAAGGTAAGAGATAGTCTGGACTTTACTCCCTGCTTCACTATATAAATGTGAGCTCTGGCAAAACACAGCAGGCTATTTAGTTTTGTGGATGCAAAAGTATTTAAAAAGGGAGAAAAATTGTAACAGTTCTTAACAGAAGAATGGAAACAATTGAGAGTGCCCAGATGTTTCCAACATAAATGTGCTTTGAAAACAATGTACTGACCAGTGTAGTTTCCTTGCCTAAAGATGCACCAAAACCATCTTAAAGTAATTTGACTAGTTTCTAAATATAATAAGTTATTTAGTAACAAGTCTTGAAAAAGAATTTCCAAAATCCATGAGAGACGAAGCACCAAAGTGCACTAAGAGGACTTCTGAGGGAGTCTTGCTTCTATGTGTTGGGTTTCATATGATATCTGGTTAATATTTGCTGCCCCCTGTAGTTTAATCTTAGTTTCCATAAAACCATCTGAGGTGACTGCAAATATAAACCAAGCTTCTTTTCTATTTATTGTATTTTGATTATTTCTCATTTCTGTCTCCTGTCTGAATTGTTGTTGAGAATTGGGATGATTCTTGATGAATTTCTTGTGCAATTGTTATTTGATAGATTAAAATGAACAGATATTTAAAGCACATGAATCCTATTTTAGATATGAATCTTGCATGAAATGCAATTTCCTTTAAATAGGCAAATCAGGCAAATATTTAATAAAATGCATTGTAAATAATTAAAGTGTGTACACATCAGCAACCTTATGGTTCCTTGAAGTCTATTTTTGGAGATGATGAAAAGTGATAGTTTCAAGGTTTAACAGGCATCTAAGGTGCTTGCTGTGTTTAAAACGGTCGTATCACTGAATAATGAGATATCACACTGTGCCTCAGAATTTAATAACTGGACTTTACAGTTACCAATGTCTTCCTAGTATTGAAGTAAGAGAAATTTATCAACCTGGAAAAAGGTTGCATGAGAATGGAGGTCTGCTGTGATGTATAAATTAGGGTTTTAACCCCGCAATGCTGGAACCAGATCATTATGATCAACTTCCTAGAGGTGTTCTGACTTCCTGGAGGTGTTACAAGCCAATTAGACAAGGGATGTATGTACTTACTTTTGTTTTAATTTTAAAAAAGACAACTCTGAATTCTGAAAACCTGGAACTTGAAGAGGTTTATGGCACGTTCTATTGACTGTAGACTACTAGTTACTCTTTACAGGTACCAGACTCTTTAGAGGTAATAGTCACTAAGATTGTCATCCAGATTCAAAAACTGCGTTCACTGAATTCAAACTAAAAATCTCCCAACCAGTCACGAAGAATTTATCGTACAATTAACAAATAATGGAGTTAAAAGATATGAAGGAAGGGCCAGAGGTGTCAGTCTCTGCCACAGATGAGGACTTAATAACAAATCTTTTTCAGGGAAATCCTGGTACAGATAGAATCACCTTGAAGTTGCATTTGATCTTCAGTGAAGATGGTCATGCCATGCTTAAGGCATAATCAGCAGGTGAGGAGTGACCTAGGCAACTGGAAATTGGTCTGTGTTTGCAGAGTTCATCAATCCCAGCTGCTAGGCCTGAACAGTTCCAAGAAGAGCAATACATGGGGAGCTCTTTGTTTTAACACATGAAGGCACTATTTTAAATATTAGAATTTGGTTTTTATAAGTGTACACTTGTTAGCATATGTACCCAAGGTAGAAATTTGTCTTAAAAAAAAAAAAAAAAAAAGAAAAAGGAAAAAGGGACAAAAAGTAAAAAGTGGGAAAATTACAACATAATAAGTCTCTTAAACAAAGAACTTCACTTTCTGTGCATGCATACCTGAAAATTCCATTGTTACAATTTAATATGTCCATGGTATATTAAAATAGGATTGCAAAATCAAATTTCAGATACATACCTGAAAAGGCTTTAAAAAACCTTTAAAAAGCTCTTTTAAAAGAGTTAAAGATGATACTTCTTTCAAATATTAGGATGATTATTGACTCATATTGCTTATAAACAACCAATTGATCAATCCTTTTACATGAACTTCAGAAAAGGGTCATTTTCTTTGTTCTTACTGACTGTGTAACAGAGGGTATACAATTTCTCTCCCCTCAGTCCATCCACAAACCATTGTTGTGCCTTCTTCACTGCAAAAACACACCTTTTGGAAAAGCATCTAATATTTATTTTAAAACCTTCTCTATGGGAAATCCACAATATTCTTACAGAAATAATTTTAGTGTTTCATTAGCCTTGCTTGATAAAATGGGCCTGGTATTTCCCAACTCAATTTTCTGATGGCTTTGACATTATCAAAAATTTTCACTTACATACATACAAACTAGAGAGAAAGAAAATTTTAATTCCCCTATTTAAACTGCACAGATTCAGCGCTTTAATTCCTGACAATAAAACAAGCTTTCTCCCTTCCTGCAGTTTTTCTACACACTATGTTAAAAATGCTGTATCTGTTTACATTGCACATATGGTAGTTCATAATTAGTTTTGTTGATAGTCCATGTGTCTTATTTCTAACATTCCTGTACTATAATCCATGTTCATCTCAAAGTGCTATGGTGAGTTCCAGAAGTCTCAGAGAATCCTAAACCCAACTTTTATGCTAGAAACTGTTATCATGTGTAAAATTTTCTTCCTTAATATTAGATAATTTCATTCATTTAGAGCTGTTATCATAATGCTTTCCTAGGTACAGATGCTAGGTGGCCCACTGGAACACTGGCAGTCTGTGATTTAGTAGAGAAAATTAGGTTTTCTACTCCTTTTCTTTGAAAACTCTTAAGATGCTTATGACTGATTATAATAAAAAATATCTATATGCAGAATTTTGCAAAAGTGGGCCTAATTTGGCTTAAATGGTCAAAACAGGAACTTCAGAGGTAAAGAAATTTTTTTGTTTATTTATGTGCATAATGCTTCCAAAAGGTTTTTTGAAATGAAATAAAAATAAATGTCTTTTGGAAGTTTTTTAAGAGTAGTTCAGGACATGAGGAATTAATGGGCAAAAGGCCCATTATTATTATCCTTATTATTACTACTGCTACGATTACTTAAGGATTTTCATAAATGCATAAGAATTTACTTCTACTTAGGTATCAAGTAGAACCTAGACACATTTTTAAAGTATTTTAAAATTATCTGAAAACAAAAACTTTCACCTAAAAGAAGTTTCATTTCCAAACACATTTTAAGAAATCAGTGTGCATTTTTACTAATCAAAGACCTCAGTCTTCCAGAAAGAACTTTGATATCAACATAACAATACTACCATACTCTGATTAGATTTATTTCCTTGGTGAACTATTGGTTCCACAGTACTTGAGACAAAGGAAGGAGGTGGAACATGACAACATTAATTAAATATTTTTAAGGATATTTTTGTTGTTTAGAAACCGTATTTGTGGTTTCCAATATTAATCTTTAGAGGAAGAGACTATTACAATAGAAGAAACAAGTAAGTTAATAAGTTAGTCAATCAGGAAGATTTCTGACACAGAAGTACTGGGAAACAAATGGTGTTGAACTGCTAAGGTCACATATAAAGTGAAGCGTCAGTGTATTTTTACCAGCAAACAACAGTCAGAGACTTGAGGAAATACTTTTTGCCTGATATGTTTTAGTACCTCAGAAAGCGTGTTTTTTACGAAGGAAAGAAGACAAATATAAAAAATTAATGTTTTACTTATCAACAAATGCACCTTTTGAAAATGATTAATAATTATTATAAAAGAACTCTAACCCAAATAAATGACAGTGTAGTGACCATTTTGTGACATTCAGTGGTAAACAAATTTCTTTGACAATATGTGCTACTTTTTCCTCAAGATTCATCTAAAACATAGATCAGCTGTTCTGATATGAATTTTCTGTTGAAGTTTGAAAATGGGAGGGACATGAGCAGTCTTGATTTTCAATATAGAGCAGAGGTGAAAAGGTAGTAAAAAACACGTTGAAAGAATTTGACCTTTCTTCTCTCTTAACTATTAGATATATCAAAAATAGTAATAAAATATAACAGTTTTAGTAATGTGCTATAATTAATTTTTATTTGAATTTATTTTTATGGATATTTTGTGAAAATAGCAATTTTTAAATTTTTGTCTATTGTTATTCACAATGATTTTTAGGTTTCAGTTACAATTAAGTAGACTAAGTACATGTAAGAATAGGTTTTTAATTTTCAGTTAATTTTTCAAACTAAAAAAATAATAAATTTATCATGACATGTCTTCAGGCAAAACAGGAACTTCAGGCAAATAGGTAAAAATGGGCTGCATTTAGAGAATTCTATGTAGTGGAAATAATATGGAAAAGGGAAAATGAGAGTTGAAGAGGAGTGGAAGCTAAAGGTGATTGAGCTCTGTAGTCATATTTCAAGGAAGGTCTCATTAAAATATGTTCACAGGTGTTCTGGAGAAAAAGAGTCCACCTATATATACTTGTGTATTCACTCTTTCCGTTTTTTCCTTTCTTTCTTTCTTTTTCTTATATAACAAAATTTTAACTTAGATCATTAGAAAGAGTATGTAGATATTCAAGGATGTCTACTGGTCTAAACCAGAGGTGATAATTGAAAAGTTATGCGAACCTCTATCTCCTAGTGACTACATGCCATGTTGCATAGCATAAATATCTTCAAACCTCTCTACCAGGGAACACTCAGAAAAATCAAGCAAAAAATTTTGAGGGTAGATGTGGATAATTACAATTATAAGGTCCTCTGCAAATATTCTCATTTAGAAGTAAAGGAGTTTAGGAATTTTGGAGAGCTGTAGTTTGATGCTTTTTCAAGGACTAGTGAAAATATAAAAGCAGAGGTTTAATGTTCTTTATTTAAGCATGTTAGGGTTTGCACATTTAGTAGACTTGTCTTCTTTTCTCTACATTTTAATGGTAAAAAGTCCTTCAGTTACCAGCTCTATTTTTTTTTTGCCTAAACCCAGAATATTTGCAATTTTTTTGAGTGACCTACATCACATAAAGAAACCACATACAAAATATCCACCCTTCTATGAAAAAAGGGTTTTTGAGTGAAGAAAGGTACAAATGTGGACAGATTGCACATCAGGAAACAGTTAAAGAAGTCCATAATCTGCTACTTGAATGAGTTTTATGTTGGGATTTTTTTTTTTTAATATCCAATTGCTTTGAGAGGCTTGATTAATCTTCAAGAAAAGCCTTGGTTATCTTCTTCATCTCTTGCTTTACAATGAAAATTTTGACAGCTAGCTCTCGGATATTTTGAAGCTTTCTGCCCAACATATATACAGTTGAGACCATTCTCTGAAATAGTGCTGTTAAGATGTACCCTGTAACATTTATTAATATAAATATCATGGTTTTTGACACGAAGTTAGGCTGTCTATTAGCACGTCTTTAAATCTGAGATGTCTAATAGCAAAGAATATTTCATTAAATATTTTAAGCACTTCATAAGTGAGAGATTTAAAGAGAAAAAAAACCCCCAACTTTACCTAGTACATGCTTTAGTTCCTATCATAAAATCATAGAATTGTTTAATTATGGAAAAGATACTTAAGAATGACACTGTCAAATTCACCACTAAACATGCGTCCCTAAGGGTATCATCTTCACATCTTTTAAATTCCTGCAGGGAAGGTGAATCCACCACTGTCCTCACCAGCCTGTTCCAATGCTTATCTTCACTTTCCATAAAGAAACATCTTTTACCACTGTCTCTCTTCCTCTCCCTTTTTACTTGGGAGAAGTCTTGATACCCACCTGGCTACAGCTTCCTATCAGGGAGTTGTAGAGAGTGTTAAGATCCACACTCAGCCTCCTTTCCTCCTGCAGGTCCCTCAGCTGCTCCTTATTGGATTATAGTGCTCCAGACACTTCATCAGCTCCCAGCTTCATTGCCCTTCTCTGCTGTCCCTCCAGCCCCTCAGTGTCTTTCTTGGAGTGAGGGGCCCAAAACTGAACACAGGATTTGAGATGCAGCCTCACCAGTGCCGAGTCAGGGGGAAAATCTCTGCCCTGCCCTGCTGGCCACACTACTGCTTGTACAGCCCAGGATGCCATTGGCCTTCTTGGCCACCTGGGCACTGCTGGCTCATGTTCAGCTGCTGTCAGCAGCACCCCCAGGTCCTT
>PYHW01009486.1:2975075-2992850 GCA_013186435.1 Turdus rufiventris | reverse complement strand
GTGTCAGGTTGTACTCTGACTTTGTCAGTGTTTGGGGTTTGTTTCTTTGTAGTACTGTATTTCTATTTTGATTTCCCTAGTAAAGAACCTGTTATTCCTAATTCCCATATCTTTGCCTGAGAGCCCCTTGATTTCAAAATTATAATAGTTTGGAGGGAGGGGGTTTACATTCTCCATTTCAAAGAGAGGTTCCTGCCTTTCAGACACCAGTCCTCCAAACTGAAACAGCAACTTTTCGTTCTTTGTCCATATATAAGCCGCACCTGATTATAAGCTGCACTTCAGGTTCGGACCAAAATTTTAGTCAAAATGGTGCGGCTTATAATTGTGAAATTACTGTAATTAGCAGATGGAGAGGGACCCTGGTAACAAGCTGTGGAGAAGCCAGAATTATTGAATGCCTTCTTGGCATCAGTCTTTACCAATGAGACCAGCCTCCAGGAATCTCTGTCCCTGGAGACCAGTGTAAATGAATGTTTGAAGGAAAACTTCTCCTTGGATGCAGAGGATTGGGTTAGTGTCAGGAAAATATGATATCCACAATTCCCTGGGCCCTGATGGGATGAATCCACAAGTGCTGAGAGAGCTAGTTGGACATTCTAGACATATTGCTCATGACCACCTTTAAAAGCTCATGAAGATCAGGAGAGGTACCTGAGGACTGGAAAATAGCAAATGTCGCCCTAGTCCTCCAAAAGGGCACAAAGGAGGACCCAGGAAACTACTGCCCAGTCAGCCTCACCTCAATCCTGAAAAAGGTGATGGAGTGAGGGCGTCATTCATGGAAGGCAAGAAGCTGATCAGGAGTCAGCATGGGTTCAGTAAAGACAAGTCATGTTTGAGCAACCTGATTGCCTTTCATAATGAAACAACCAGATGAGTGAGGAGAGAGCAGTGGATATTGTCTACATCAACTTCAGCCAGGATTTTTAAAACCATCTCTTACAACATCCTCCCAGGCAAACTCAGGAAGTGTGGATTAGATAAATGGACAATGAGGTGGATTGAGAATTGGCTGAATGGGAGATCCCAGGGGGCTGTAACCAGTAGTGCAGGGTCTGGCTGTCAGTAGAGGTGTCCCCAAGGTTCAATAGTGGGTTCAAATAGTGTGAATTTTTCTAAGGGACTGGAGCATCTGTCTTAGGAGCAAAGGCTGAGGGAGCTGGGCCTGTTCATCATTGAGAAGAGATGTGTGAGAGGGGATCTTGTCAATGTCTGTCAGTATCTGAAGGAAGGGTGATAAGCACACACAACCAGGCTCTGCTCAGGGGTGCCAACAGGATAAGATGCAGATAATTGTGCACACTTGAAGATGAGGAAGAACTTCTTTATTGTGCAAGTAAGTGTGCAGAGGGAGGTTGTGGAGTCTCCCTCATTGGGGAAATTCAAGAACTGTCAGGATACAGTCCTGAGCAATGTGCTCTGGGATGACCCTGCTTGAGAAGGGAGGTTGGACCACATGACCCACTGTGGTCCCTTCCAACCTGACCTATTCTGTGATTCTGGGATTTGATCTTTTCCTATAGCAAAATATTTATTTTGTTTGCAAATTGGTTTTATATCAGGAAAATACTTCCACAATAATACACATTAGCTATCTGTTACCTGAAACACTGGTTAGTTTTTTCCAGTTGAACCATTATTCTGCAATATTATTTAAATCTTTGTTGTAAGAGGAACAATTGTTAGAAAGAAAAGAATAGTGAGGACATTTTGCTTTATTTTTTTATTAAATAACAGAGTGAGGATAAATATAATTTTAATAATTTAAATAATATACCATAAATGAAAGAATCCAATCAATCTGCAAGATTCTGTAGTTTTCTTAAATGGTTCTCTCTTTTTATAATGGAAAAATATTTAAGGAGTTCTTCAAGACATCTATTGCTCACTGTGCTGAGCTGAAGTTTTTAATGGTTGCTCAGGACTACCCTGCCACTGAAGAAGAATCCTCACTCTTTAAAATTTATTGCTTCTCAACCACCCCCCTTCCCCCTTCCCCAGAAAATATAGAAGCTTCGAAAGAAACCAAAAAAAGTGCCTGGATCAGTAGAAAAGAGAAAGCTAGAGAAATAAATCTTAGAGTTACAATGATTTTGATACCAACATTTCTTGCACATCAAGAGCAATTCACATAGTGTCTGGATCTGTAGAAGGAATAGGAGTTTATCTATTTCCAAAGAGTAATACTGGCTTATATTTCCTAGTGCCACTTTTTCTGGGGAGAGATAGCTCAGCACTAAAGTATACATTGTTTCAAGTACCTAAGGTACTAGCATGGTTTATTTCTTTTTCAGACATTTTCAGGCACTATTTCTGCTAACTTATTTATCATATTGATTAACGTAACTGTAGTTTTCAAATAATTACCTGTAGTGTACCTTATAAAGCACAAATGTTAGAGGTCATTTATTAAGAACCATAATTTAGAGGAATTAATTTTGGCTAACTGCAATAAATATTAGAAAGCATCAGAATAACCATTAAATGCCATAATGACTCTGGCTAAATGCCACCTGTTTTAATAGCCATCTGGATCTAGAGTTTTAAATCTGTAATCTGTTAATCTTGGTTTCTTTTATTCTCTCAACACTATGTCCAGTAGCAATTACGACTCATTGTTCTTCTATAAACTGTGAGTGACAGAGAAACATCAAAGCAAAGACAGAAATAAGGGGAAGCAGAAAATGCCATACTACACAATGAAACAAGCCCTGTCCCCACTGTGGTTATTCATAGTCAAAGGATGCCCTGCAGGTCCAGGTACTGGATCTGTAACCTGAGTTTGAGTGCATGGCTTTACAGAGCCCTTGCTTTGATTCCTCTCCAAGGACAGCACCACATAACAGGATAAGTGTGCCTCACCATGAGAGAGGATCCCATTTTTCAAGACCAATGTTTTGGGGTTTTTTAAATTTTAGCAATGGTCATGTGATCAAGTTTTTACTTCTAGTTTCTTTTTCTTGATCACTACAGACTGTAGCAATCTCCTTTTAGGCTGTTTGTTGGACCTCCCCTCTACATGAAGTCCTGTGTGTGCTTTGTCATCTGACTTGTTTTCCCACACACGAAATGTATAATCAATTCCTTTGCACATAAGAAGTGCTCAAATCTGCCTTACTCAACAAATTTTGGTTTATTCCCAGACTTAAAATGCTTCTGAAAACTTCAAACTATAGAATTGTTTGCTGTATAGAGAAAATTTGAGTCCACTAGCAGCTGTACCTCGCTGAAGGAATCTACATAGCCTTACAAAAACATTACTTCAAGCTGTTTTGATGTTTTCCTGAGATTAGAAAGCACACGAAGTGATGACTCTCATGTCAGTTTTGTAGTTTGTCTTTTTCTCTGGATCAGGAATTCTATCATCAAAGAAGCCCAATAAAGAATGTCTGTGTAATTTACTTCTTTGATGTACACACATTACATATGAAACTGTAAGGCCCAGTCTCATACCCACTTACGATAATTAAGACAATACTGATTTTGATAACTTGCATTGGGTTTTGCATTTAGAGAGGAAATTTAACAGGAAAAGCAAATGTTACAAATCTGACCATAGATCTCCTCTGTTGTGGCAAGTGTCTCATGTCCCCAGAAATCAGGAACAAATCAGAAATTAAAATAAACTTTTCTCTTGGTATTTCATACAAGATTGACTGCTTCTAGATGTAAAGGTCAATATATATCTTATTAGTAAAGAGAAGTTTAAGAAATTACAAAGGACAACACAAACAACCTTTTCCTCACACACATGCACACAGGGACTAAAACAAATTTTTTTCCTTGGGAAAGAAAAAGAAGAATTTTTATCTGATACAAAGTTCAATATTTCATACCTTTCAAAACTTTATTATCACAGAAGAGAATACAATGATATATTCTTTTTACTTGATGCAGACTGGTTTCTAAATACACTGAAAACAATAGGAGGGAAAATCCCTTCCATAAGTAATCTATTTCGCATTTTCCACATCCATTCTTTACTGGACAAAGTGTTGGGTGTACATTGCAAAAAGCTAGTTTCATCTAGGAAAGAGTAACAGGAAGAAAAGGTGGAAAAAAAATATTATGTATTTTCTTAGCAAGGTTGTCATTAATCTCTCCAGGAAAAGATGATGCAAACCTCTGCTAGGAATGTTGCATGTGCCCTGTCTGGATACACAGAGTGGGCTTCATAATCTCAAAAGACTCCTCTCTTCCTCATACTTCCTGCACAGATTCTTGAGATTTTCTGGTAAGTAGTGGCTTACCAGATATATAGCTATTAAAGAGGCTGCATGTGTGGGAAGCAAATTACTGTCATTGTTCAGATGAAATCTGGATTGCTGAAAAATTCTGCTTGGAGCAATATCCTGGACTGGGTTTGAGTAAACTGATGTTTGAAGCATTTTCTGTTTGTTCCTATGTTTGTCTTAGTTTTACGGGTTTTTTTGTAAATTTGCTTTGCTTTCTGTCAATAAAGGAAAGCCCTAGGGAAGAGGTGAGTTTTAATTCCAAATGTACATTCTTTGTTTTAGAACAGGTTGGAAAGGAGTAGCAGATGGATAACATTTGGGACATTTTGTCAATTCATCTGTTAATAACTGAGACACTCACACTGGCTACATTAACCAAAGTCCTTCTGTCTCCAGCACTGCCAACAGCCCTGAAGATACCCTCTGAGAATGTTTTTGATGGTGGACAGCTCTGGTAAAAATAGTAATAGCCAAAAGACCTCTTTTATGATCCTACCTCATTATTTCTTCACAGAAACACATTTTTACCTGCATTAAAGCTTGCTGAACTTGCCCAGACAGAATTAATGCAACATATGGAATACAAAATATTTTTCTACCACTTCTGAGCTACAAGCAAATATGCTACCAGGTGGTTGCTGTTGTTGCTGATCTGATGTCAACCTGTCTGATATTACTTTGTATTCCCTGGTGTTCCTAAGATGTGCTGTTGCACGGTATCTACCTAAGATATCTTGGATGTGTCTTCCACCAATGGGTCATAGAATGATGCAGTAACTTTAAATACACTGTATGCAGTAGAAATCAAATAGAGTTTTATTTACATTTTGATTAGTGATTTGGAAAGAAATGCTGGGTTATGAAAACAAGTATTATGAGAAGTCTTTTGACTTTCCCTATTCTTTTGAAACATTGTAAATTGCAACATATTCTAGCCACACATTCTAACACACTTTAAGTCAGCACCTGGGTATGTAAACAAAAGGTAATTGCTCATATCATTAGATAATGTACACACAACAAAACTGCCAATTTCTCTGTTTGCATGCAGCATTTCTCAGTGTTTGAGCATTGTTAGTATGACCAAATGATGCTGCTAAATAAGAGGCAACTTTTCTTTACAAGCACGTAAATATCACAATAATGTGCAGACATAACATTTAGCATACTATTCATAATGCAGAGGTGAAATTAGGAAATCCACAGCTAAGATGTTGAAACTAGTCAGGAGATCATAAAATCATAGAATTTGCTGAATTGGAAGGATCATCTAAGTCCAGCTCCTGCTTCTGCACAGGAGCACACCAGACTCATCATGTGTTTGAGAATATTGTCCAAATGCTCCTTTGAATCTGTCAAGCTGGTGCTGTGACCACTTCCCATGGGAGCCTGGTCCAGTGCCCAATCACCGTGTGGGTGAAGAACCTTCTTCTATCCAACCTAAACTTCTCCTGACACACTTCATACCATTCACTCATATCCTGACACTGGTCACAAAAAAGAAAAAATTGGTGCCTACCCCTTTGATTCCTGTCATGAGGAAGGTGTAGACTGCCATGAGGTCTCCCTTCAAACTGTTCTTCTCCTGGATGAACAAGCCTAATTACCTCAGCCACTGAAGTAAATATTCACATGATTTTCCCTGTAGGCCTTTCACCATCTTTTTGGCCCTTTTTCGGATGCTCAGCATACCTTATATAATGCCACCCAAAACTGCATGCAAGACTCAACTTAAGGCTGCACCACTGTGAGTAGAGGGGACTATCATGTCCTGCAGCAGGCTGGCAATGCTGTCTTTGATGCACTCCAGGACAATGAGAAGAAAGGCTGAGGAAAACCTGAGGCCAATGTTCAATGGAGAAGTGAATTCAGTGACAAAGGAGGAGGAAAAGCTGAGTTACTTGATGCCTGTTTTATATAATATTTTTGTTGATAATGTCTGCCATCTGATTTCCTGAGCTTGGTGATAAAATGGGTGAGAATATACCAGGACCTGGGAAGTTTCTTGTGGTTCAGAAAACACAAAGATTGCACCAACTTTCACACAGCTCAAGCAGGAGGATTGCGGTAACTGGAGACTAATCAGCCTTCTTTGGTACCTGGGAATATAAATTAAAATGTTTCTTACAGCCTTTTCCAGGCACTTGAGGAGCAAAGATGTGACTTGGAACAGCTGGTGTTGGTTGGCCCGACAAATCTGATAGCCTTCCATGATGAAATGACCAACTCAATAGATAAGGGGAGCACAGAGGATATTCATTAAAGACCTCGGAGTTTGGATCCAAGCAAGTCCGTGGACATCACCAGATTGAGGGGGAAATGTCAGTACTCTGCGGGGCAGTGTTACTGTTCACAGAGACTGCAATAGGTGGAGGAGTTTGTGGGGTTCAGCAAAACTAAATTAATTTTTTTTTAATGACCATTTCTAGTAGGAATGCTAGAATTTGTTCCAGAGTATTCATTTTTCTCTTAACCAAAAATCCAAGGTGTAGTCTTTTTTCAAGAAAGACAATAATGTCAACTGCTGTTGTCACTGTAAGGTTTGCTGGAAAACATTTGACACTATGCCATTTATCCACAGATCTACCCCACAATGCTGTTATTCTGAGAGAGCACTGTTATTCTGAGATTCACATTTTGGCAATCCTATTTCATGCATTGTCATTCATCTTAGACAACTACTTGAGCTGCAGAAGCTCTAGTATTTGATTTTTAATACTTTAAAAATTTTCTCTCTTCTCATGTGGCTGGTGAAGGTTACTGTAACACAGTTACAATGCCAGTTCTAACCATTCCTGCTGAAACAAAACAAAAACCCCAAGTACAACTAACAATACCTGAATATCTTACTTAATCTCAAAAAATCTGTGTTTCCTTTCTCTTAGTAGTTTAGCCTTCTGCCAATATTCTTCAAGTAAATGAAAGTCTAACATAGAAATAAACAGAAAATTAAAGAAAGTAAGACTCAAAATCCTTTCATTTTAAGTAGTATGTCCCTACTCTCAATTTGACTTGTTGCAGCATACTCTTTCAAGTGCCTTGGAAAATATCCTCTTCCATTAATGGACCAGAGAAAATAACATTTTCTGTCTTCTACACCCCTCATATACAAGGTGAGCATCAAAATATTACACATCCCTCCTCTTCTACTGTCTGTTAAGTTTATATCTTAAAGTAAATTTCGCAATATCGTTTGTCTTGCATTTCCTCACAGACCACACTTGCATGATTTCTCCTAAAGCTAATTCTGCAGTTGTTATGTCTTAGGAATTAAATCCTCCAAAGACATTCACTAGATGACTAAAGATCAGAAATACACGGGTTAGTATATGAAACTAAAATGAAAGTTATTTTCCTACATATTTATCACGTACAGCAGAGCACATACAAGCATGTTACAAAATTGACATGTTTTGGAGGTGAACAGAAATAATTAATATCTTTTATATGACCTTTTTCTATGACACATACATCTATCCAAACATGCCTAAAGAGGTGATTGGTCTAAGACTGTATGACTTCATCAAACACATGACATAGATTGTTTTAGAAAGGCATATGACTAGAATAAGCACTGTGCTAAAAAAACCCCATTATTTTGTTAGTAGATATAGAATACATAATCATTCATATCCAAAGAACATTGTCAGAGAGGAAGACAAATATATTTCACTTCCTCAGAAGAAATTAAATCTGTAAAATGTTCAGTTTTTATAGGATGTGAGCTAAAGGCTGCTTCTTTTACTATCTTTTCTTATATGATCTTCTGAAATGCCTGCATCTGAATTGCAACCCAAATATAAATAAAAAGCCTAAGACTAAGAAAAATGCTACTTCTCTCTTTTTCTGTGTGACAAAACAATGACTTTATAGAATCACTACAGCAAAGTTGAAAATGGTGTATGAAATTAAAAAAGTGATGTCCAGTGCGCAAACAGAACACATAACAATGTAGTCGTTGCTGTGTAATGGTATTTACAGTGATATTTAAATTAGACACATTCTTGGACAAAATCCAAGCAGATAACAAAAACAAAAAAGTCATAGAAGAAGTATTAAAAAACTGCATGTGGGAAAAATTAGTCTCCGTTTCCCTATCTTCTCCCACCTTCCCCACCAAAATTCATTTGAAGAGCATCTTAAATGAAGACCTGGAATCTGGTAAAGTCCCTCACCAGCAGATAGCTCCTGTACACTTCAGCATAACTGCATGGGACATGCACGGACATATGGAAGATCCACAGGTGGAAAGAGGAGAGCTGAGAAAACTAACTTTCTCTAGAACAGTCCAGGCTGAAAACAGGTGAGGAGTTGAATGCAAAAGCTGTACTGCAAAGCTGTCTCCAACCTGTCTCCAGGTTCTGCAGCTTCACAGCCAGGGTAACAAAAGTAAAAAACTGGCTTTTTAAACAACATCTTTTTAAGTCTATTAGCTTTGATGAAGTGGGAAAACCTCCCAATTTATCTACTCTTATCCAACACTGTATCTTAAATAACTGAAGATAAAAAGAAGAAACATGTGAGGAAGTGTCCATGCAAATATTTGGCATTTAATTTTGCATTTTTGAAGTCGCTTTATTTTACCAGAAAGGCACAGAAAATTCCTAAAAGTCAGCATAGTTTGATGTGAGATATTTCTAGAAATAGATGGTGAGGAATGATTTGGTTACAGTCTTTTTCTCCATTTATTGACTGGCTACACAAATTTTTAAAATTTAGCTTTCATCTTATATTTTTCATCTGACATCTTTCCTTTGGTTTTTTGCTTTACCAATCTGAACTGCCATCAGTTCTAAGGCTCCTGTCTTACAAGATACTGTTACTTACTTGTCATTTTCTGGGTTTCTGGGTTATCTAAAAATTATCTTTAAAAGGTGTCCCCCATTTTTCCGTCTTTATATTTGAAAAATGTGATCTTGAGTCAAATTGAAGTGAATACTGCTGACACAGTATAGTAAAAGGTTCTGTACTAAGTGATGCATACATGGCAGATTGGTAGTCTAGAATGTCACAAGCCAGCTGGGGTAGGTACATTGGCATCATTCAACTGGAAAACTTGGAAAATCTGATTTTGATTTTTAGGGAGAAATAGAATAAGGTTCTATAATTAATTTTAGCATAGTGAGATGTTATGAAAATATCCTTAGTTTATTCTTATAGCACAAAGACCTCTCCTTAAAAGTCACCAGAATAGATATATCTCTTTTGAAAGTTTCAATAAATTTATGTTGTTGAAATAAGTAATATGTATGCATATGCTGGTCCTTCATCTTTTATATTATGTTCATTTTGCATGAGTAATGAGATTATTCAAGCTAATGTATTAATATTCAAAGTTCACTAAAGCTTTAAAAATATTTTTAGAAATTATGTATAAAACTAAAAACCTGGAACAAATATTGTAATGAAACATTTTGAAAATTAAGTTGATTTGGACACTACCCTAACTGTCATAATACCCAGGTTCATGATGCTCCTACACCTGAAAAACCATCTACTGAAAATACTACAATAGGATGCACATTTTTATGTAGATATAAAATAAAATTTGAACTTTTGTTATAAAAGAATTATTAAAGTAGTCCTGTACTTATTGACTGTCCTAAATTAATGTGAACCTCCTTGGTATGTATTGCCATAGCCATCACAAAAAAAATATTCTATGCTTCACTCTGAACCGAATAAATCCATCTTAACAATGAGAACACCACCTACACGTTAAAAAAATAATTGTGTGGACTAAATTTATGTAGTTGTTTCCTTCAGTTCAAGTAAAAGCAGAGGATCTCTATAATTCCCAGTCATCCTGCACATCTAGGTGGGCATCCGCAGTAAATAAAAATTTAGTCAATGATCTTTTCTTTTTGTCAGGATAACATAAGATGTAACCTAAGGACCGTTTTTTCTTCAGTTTGGAAATAGATTTGTCTTTCAAGATTTTACAAGCACTTTTGTTTTTAGAATTAAGCAGACTCAGCAGGGAAATCTTCTTAAGGCGAATGACATTTTCAGAAAATTATTATACATAGCACAATTATAGACTTGAACAAATAACTGATTTCTTGGTTCATTGGCAATTCAGAAAAGAAGAATTTAGCAAGTACAAGGTGAATTTTAATTCAACCTCCAGCTCAGCAAACAGATGAAAACTGAATTCTTTGGTATGATATGAAATATTTTGTACAAAATTGTTATTTACTTTCAAACACAAACATTTATAAAGGCTTAGAGAGATAAAAGAAATGTAAAGTATTAATTTAATTTAAGTATTTAATTTTAAAAAAATCCTCAGCTTTTACTTTTTTTTCCACGTGAGCTATTTTGTCAAAGGGTCTAGTGGGCAAAATATTTTGTTGTTTGTAAACTTATGTTTTTCACGAGAATGAATACAATAATGCTGAAAGTATTTATCCATGGGTAATATTCCATTAGGTACAAAACTCAATTGTAGACCACCTAATTGCTGTGATTTGAGTATCCACTTTAGATTATAAATCTTCAGAAACAGCATGATTTGCATACATTCCAGAAGTGTAACTGTACTGGTAAACAAAATGAATCTGTCATAGGAGTTCTAAACTAAACTTTTGTTTATTTCACTTTTTTAGATTCTAGTTATCCAGTATCTGCCTGAACTAAATGTTTCTGCTGATAGGGTTTTTTCTCCTTTGCTCCAAATCAGGATGGACTCTAATGGCCCATTTCCATACCAAGGAGGAAGTAGCAATTAACTTGCAGTCTTTTGAGGATTCTGACATATGTCAGCAGGCTGCAGTAACAAGAAACATTCAAAACCTTATCACACTCAGGTTGATTTGAAAGTCATATACCTTTCTTAGCACGCTGCCTACTTGTTCCCAGTGGTGAAGCAAAAGGGACAATTTTCTGCAGCACTAGAGGATATGCAAAATGTTTGAAGAGGAATGTTTAAATCACTACCATCTGGTGGAATTCAAGTGGATTCTTTATACTATCTTTGAGGACCTCAGTGGTAGCTTCTGAGAACTACACTGAGTACAGAGTGAATAGAGATATTCTTTCAAGATTCATTTCAGTGTTTGCTGTGAATCTATCACCAATTTTTATATCCTCCAGCTGTTTCATTATTTTGGAAAAAGTTATCACATTAAGATGTTTGGTAATTCACAGGGTTTGGCAAAATAAAGATGGACATTGCTGCACTATTCAATGTTTTGCTCCTTTGTACTTACAATAAGTTAGTCAACTTCCCCCTTCAGTTGTTTTGTGAACTTATTGCAGCACCAAGAAATATCAACATAGTCTTTCTTATATACTTGATATTATTATATTTTGTTTTCCCTTTTAAATTTTTTCTTTAAATTTTACCGCAAAATGTTGATGTATGAGACTTCATACAACAGTTTTTGTAAGATATATCTAGATAGCTAGATAGCTAGATAGCTAGATATTTAGATATATAGGTATATAGATATATAGATATGACATGCATATATGCAGATATTTCAACAGTTTTTAAATTTTATTGCTTACAATGACATTGCTGTATTTTTCACTCTCGATCACATAGGTAGGATTTCTAGAAGTGCCTAAGCAAGTCTTCAGCTCCACTGAAACTCACTGAGTACTGGTAAACTTCTGTGTCATTTTGGTTCAGATATCTTTGTATTCCTGATATTTTTTCTGCCTCTTTTCTGGACCTTTTTCTTCATACATAAATTTTGACCTAGACAGTAAGACTCAAATATGTTTTATGTTTCCAAGTAAAAACGTTTTCTTGGTTCCTTTATTACTAAAGATTAGTATGTTATTTTAGGAGTTTATATGCCCATGATTGCCAAAGAGTTTATTCACTTAAAAGTGTATTAGACTAATGCTGAGAAAATGCTCAGTATTTACAGTGTTTTGCATACTTATCATACTATTCTAATTAATAGAGATTTAAATCCATGCAGTCTGGTTCACTAATTTGCCATGATAGTAATAATAATTTATTATTTAATATGCAAAGACAGTGTGCTTAATCTTTGTAAGGTGTGTGAAGAAATCCTAGAGTTTTTTAAGCCAAATGCATTTGGAAAGCAGGCAATTAAAGGATTTTGATGCCTTTGTGAGAACTTTCAGTAGTTTTCCTGCTGTCTAAAAAGCTGCAGAAGATATATTCAGTTTTAAGAATTTCAAAATCATCTCTGACTCTGATGTTATTATAAGCATAATCCCAATAAGTAATTTTAGAGGAAATGTTTGTTTGAGTCAAATATCTACTCTTGAGAGTCCAGATTTATTCTTTGCATATTTCCAAGATTTACTGAAGATACTGTTTCAGAATTATGTGCTTTCTCCCATCAAAGCAGAAAATAATTATTTCCACTTTTTTTCTATTTGCAGTTTCTTCAGGGTTTTGCAATATAATGTGCATAGTTTTGTATGGAGGAACTGTGATAAATTACAATGTAGGAAACATCGCTTGTATGGGATAGATAAGAAATAGGTACACTCATGCAGGCAGGAAGAGATAAATTCTCTTTATCTGAATTTATCCTTCATTATGTTCAGGTTTTTCTGGTCTTTGTAGTGGTCTTGCTATGGTGAAATTGATCATTTAGATACACCCAGTCTTTCTGTTACTGTTACTGTTATATGATGCTAAATCAGTAAGACGCATTTGAACAAAGACTCAGTCACCAATGATAAATGGTGGTCTCAAGAATATACAGTGACCTCTGTACATAAGAGAATAAACCTCACACCTGCTTCAGAGATACATGTTGATTAGGGATATTTTGTCCTGTAAGGAAAACTTGGTGTGTGGGCAAACTATAACTTCTACAATTCATACATATGGAATAAATTTTGACTGTGCAAGTAATTCCAAACCAAAATATAGAAAGAAAATGTAGAAATGAAATATATAACTGAGTCATACGACTTACAAATACTCTGTATTTATTATAACTGCAATTTTGAACAGTTTACTCTAAGTAAGCCAACTAACACACCTAAAACCTTTGGATAGAGAGAGCCATTGAGAAATTTCAGGAGCTTTGTAACTTGGGAATTTACAGTGTTTGGCAGTGTGTATCTATAGATGGCAGAATGACAGCTTCAGCTATGCTAATTTTTTTTTTGTTTCCAGGAGTGAAATTGAATGTATGTCTCAACAGCATATTATATTCACCTTGTGCAAGTGACTGAAGATGAATAATGTGAATAATTATAAATACTGAAATAATATCGCTCATGTGCACAGCTGAAAATGTGGAGGTAGGATCATAATATCCTTCACATTATGCACTTCTAAAAAAATAACAAAACCTGTTACTTCGTACAAAACTTCTGTCTTTTGTACACAAGCATGTATGCTGAGAACACACATTGACTTCAGATAAAAAAATAGGATAATAAAGTACGTAATTGAAAAACAAAGTCTTTCATCTCAGATTATGACTCTTTCTGTCCAGGACCATACCTAGAACTGGCAAAATTGAATTTTCAAGAGTGTAGGAAATTGTACTACACAGACCAGCAAGAAGAATGTGAAATGTAATATTACAAATTTAAATTTGAGTTATAGATTATTGTTTCAATTCCAAGAAGGAAAAAAAAAAAAAAGAAAAAATTCCTCCAACCATTCCAAAGGCTTCCCCTTTGATCATTTTCTCCTTGCAATAAAAGACTATTAGTTGCTTTTATCTAATTTAGCAAGATAGAGTATGTGATGAGAAAAAATGAGTAGGAAAGTTTGCACAGGCCTGGCAACAGCATTTGGATTTCCTGAGTGCCCCAGGTGTGTTCCCTCAAATCTAGATAATACTTTACAAAAACAGGAATTTGTAAGTTATTACCTGGGGGGAAAAAAGTAAAAAAGGATCCTGAGCCACCCTGGAGGACACTGTGAAAACAGATTACAGTAATTTCACGACCATAAGGCACACCGGACTTTAAGGCGCACCTGCAAAGATCTGCGCCGCGCGCAACAAAGTAACGAATTAGTAACGTAATCATGCCATGGTGGAGTTTACTGGCAGGTGCTCAATTTGCAAACATTTTTCACAGATTGGTGTAGCCTTTAAACGCAGCCCTAAGTGTCCTCCCTGTGCATGGGGCCCAGCACTCCTGCCCACCTCCCAGCGCTGGCTGGCGAGGCAGGGCTTGGGGTGGTGGCGGTTCGGGGTGGCTCGGGGCTGTGGTTGCAGAGGGGGCTGGTGGCGCTTTTGGGACTGGTGGCACTGTTTACAGGGCTGCAGCGGCAGCAGCGGCCGGTGCTGCTTACAGGGCCGGCAGTACTGTTTTCAGCGCTTTCCCGTGGCACTTTCTCGCTTCTTTTCGGCGCTTTCCCACAGTGCTTTCTCGCCGCTTTTCTGTGCTTTCCTGTGACGCTTTCTCACTGCTTTACTGTACTTTCCTGCGATGCTTTCTCACTGCTTTTCGATGCTTTCCCGCGACACTTTCTTGATGCTTTTCGGCGCTCTCCTGCGACACTTTCTCGCCTCTTTTTGGTGCTTTCTCGCAGCATTTTCCTCCGGCGTTTTCTCGCCGCTTTTTAGCGCTTTCTTGTGGCACTTTCCTGCACAGCCCCCCGCACGGCTGCAGCTCCCGCGGGTCCCAGCTCAGCTCGCAGCTCGCACTACTGGATTCACAAATTTCTGAACTTTGCACATCAGATAAGGCGCACCAGACTATAAGGCGCACTCCCGGGTTTGGGGCAAAATTTTAGTCAAAAGGGTGCACCTTATAGTCGTGAAATTACTGTACTTTTTCTCAAAAGGTCTTTTGTAGAGTGTTAGAAAACATAATGAAGTGTTAATGCGTAACTCTTTACCTTGATTTTTCAAATGGTCATTGCAATTCAAAGACTCTACACCAGTGTAAAAAAAAGTTTTTCTCAAAGCATTATCAGAATCAATAATTTTTTCACTTTTTTATAATATCTATTCCTATTAAATTTTGAAATCATCTGATGGAAAGAGAAAAAAAAAAAGGTTTTTAAATAAAATTTTTAATTGCTGATTATTCTAGAATATGCCAATTTTCCTTTGAGCTGCAGGACTGGTCAGCCTTTGGTGATGGCTTGAAGAGTCAGAAATTCATTGTTGTGCCCATCCAGAAGACTTAGTCAACTCAGAGCTAAGGATGTATCAGTAGCAGTGGAAGTGAATGACAACATTTAAGAAATTTGTGATATTTACTTGCTCTGGATGAACATAACATCACAATTTCCAGTTTTTGGTGGACGTGACCTTTACAAGTAAAGGCAATCACAAAATGAGAACCTCAAATCACAAATGCAGAACCTCAAAATGCACCACCCTCCAAAAAAAAAACCAAAAACCAAAAAACAAATCATAATTTAAATGATGCATGGTATCTCTATATAACAACCTGGCCTCTGGATGCATTTGAATCCTAGAAAATGGATGTGCAATTGTTGTTTCTTTATTTGCATTATCAAATATGCACCAATAGAAAAAAAAATGCTCATTGAAATAAACTGCAAAAAGGCAAAAAGAGTGTAGAAACTTGACTTGAAACACATTTCACAAACAATGTATCAAAAATACATTCTGAAAGAAATGTTTACTAGTTCTCTAAGAGTTCAGGTACATGCACAAAAGCATGCTTTTCCCACAGAGAGCAGGACATTTCTTTTTGAAAATAATTTTCTTGTCCTGTGTGACAAAAACACCAACAAGTGAGTAAAATCTTTATGTGGCATCTCAGTTCTCCAAAATAACTTGCACAAAATTTCTTCAACAGAAATAGAGTAGCACAGGAGTAACTAGAAAATATGTTGTATTCATACACAGTAAATCAAACAAATATCACGGATTTCATATTAAGTTTTAAAGTCTGCAAGAATTCTATCTAATTACGTAATAGATTAATAGTGCTCATGGGTGTAGACAATACATACTTAAAGGAGGAGAAAAAACAGCTGTGTGCAAATAGAAAATTTGTAGCAGTAGAACAGAAAATATAGTGACCTTGCCAATTGGTAAAAGGCTAAAATCAACTTTAAAAACTTGCCTACAAAGCACTCCAGACAATATTAAAACCTTTAAAATTTTTAGCAAGATTCCCTAAAATTCGTTCAAGATTTCTATTGAAATCTTTCTAAACAAATGAAGTTATTTTGCAGTACTTCTTTTTTTGTTTTTTTTGGTTTAGTTTGTTTTTTTTCTTTGGGTTTTTTGTTTGTTTGTTTGTTTTGTTTTTTTTAATATATTACTATTCTTGAAGGATTTTGATAACAATATAATATTTCTTAACTATACTCAAGATAACATGAGAATTTTAGAATTTTCAGTGCTTCACAGGAAAATATGAAAACACATGGTAAAGAATTCCCTAAAGATAATTTGGAATTCTATTTTATTAACCAAAAGAAGAACTTTATATTATGGAAATACAAAGCTCAGCTACTGAATTAATGGAATCAGCACATGGAGCTTCCAACAGCTTAATTCTCCATATTTGGCAAAGAATCACATGCAGGAGGAACTTGGAAACAAACTTTGGTAGAAGCCAGAGGAGATACATAAGGATTGCCACTTAGGTTAGGCAGAATCTAGATCCTCACAGGAAATTAGGCAGGCTGCAGATCGTGTAAAAAATACTGCCAGTGATAGGGTTACAGGGATTAAGGGAAGAGGCAATAGCTGAAAATTTTGATTTTACCTCTAAATAAAGACACATGTATACACATAATTTAACCTGAAACTAGCTACTTTACTAAGGTACATAAGACATAAACATCGTTTTTAAGTTCTTTAATGGACAATGTGAAGTTAATGCTATATGTTAAGAACAGGCATCCCAAAATGTTTGATGAGACAATGAGTGCCGAAATTGCCACGTGGAAATGCATTTCATCAGGATGGGCATAATCTCATATGCGCTACCCCTTTCACTCCATGATTTGTTTGCTTATATATGTATAAAACCTAGTACATGTCCTTGTGGGCATGGGCTTAACTACCTCTACTGTGACTGATTTCTTAATTTATTTTTATTAATCTTCAAAATAATCTCCTCTGGATTATATGTACAGTTTCCCAAGTTTCTGGAAATAGTTTAAATTTTAAATTTTCATTTATTTTTAATTGTTAGATGATACTATTGTGTGTTTATGTGAGTGCATTTTTATTTGCAAATTACATTTGGTATATTTAATTGCATCAACGTTGAAATTCTTTATGAGCAGGACAAAAAGTTGAAAATTTAACTCTTGAATTGTTAGAATTTCCATGGAAAATAAATTGCATTTAAAAAAATATTTACCATCTGCCTATTTTCTTGTATCTTTCCCTTTTGTACTGTGTTCACAAAGTGAGGAGAAAATTGAATAGACTAGAAAGATATGAAATGAGAAATAACTAATGGAAATTACCTAGCGCTTGTGTTACTGAGGTAGTGTTACTCTTCTTCCCATGCTTTCATGTAGTAAAATGTCATGGGATTTTGTACTTTGATTTCAGTGTTACCTGCAAGTGTTTTCTGGAAAATAACTTTCCCTTCCCTTCCCCTTTCCCTTTCCCTTTCCCCTTCCCTTTCCCTT
>PYHW01009486.1:2955196-2975025 GCA_013186435.1 Turdus rufiventris | reverse complement strand
TCCCTTTCCCCTTCCCTTTCCCTTTCCCTTTCCCTTTCCCTTTCCCTTTCCCTTTCCCTTTCCCTTTCCCTTTCCCTTTTCCTTAAGAAAGAGTTTAGATAGGGTGGAAGACTCTTTTCTCAGGGCCCAAGCTTGACATTTGATTAGAACATTGTGCCTTGTAAACATAACTCTACAAATGCATATTTATTTGTTGTTTATAACAAACCTCCTCTTTTGGAATTGAAAAGTATGTGAAAAGTCAACAAGCCCTGACAAACAAGAAAAACTCAACTTAGAAAACCAATATAGAGTGAATAGTTTCTTCATAGTGAAAAGAGTATCCTGATAAAAAACCCACAGTGATTTTTCTGTCTATATTGTTTCATCCTTAATACATTCAGTGATAAATCTCATTAGGTTTCACAAAAATAGTAGATCTAATGATGATTTTTTAGGAAATAAAATTTCATCACACTTCTATTATATAAAAGTAGACTACTGAAGCTTACTAGGAAAATTACTGACAAGAAGTAACAATATGACCTGCTACATGGAACAGCACAACTGGGTCTTTATAGGGCATAGTCTATGCTAGATCAGAACACCTGCTGACAAAATAGATGGCAAGAACAGAATTCTTAGGATTAAGGAAATAGTTTGAGAGTTTGTTTATTTAATCCAGAGGTGTTTCTGTCATACTTTTCACGTGCAGAAATGTGATGAAAGTGTTATAAGCAATCATTTCAATGTTTTTCTGTAAAAGTACATATTCAAGGCTTAGTCAATACCAATCAACTCTATACCAACAATAAATTACATTTATTAATTAAATCCCACCTTTATTTTTCCAGCTGGCCACCTAATCACTTCCCAGCCTCTTCATCCCATTGTTTTTAACGCAGACAATGTGAAGAAAGATGTGTAAAATATTCTGAGAAAGTGACAGAGAGAGAGTAGTTTCTAGTATCTTAACAAAACTAAGAGCATCTGATCAGCAGCCTCATTTTTATAATGTGCATGTTTGGATAAATATCACAAGCTAATAGCAGTGATCTTCCCATTTCCCTCTCTCCCTGCATTTGATCAATTGAAAAAAAATACCTCTCCAGAATGATAGAGGTATATATACATATATACTACTGTCTTACAAATCAGTTGCAATAAAACTTCTCTGACGTAGCTTCTTTAAATAGGGCATAGCACATACGTTTATATAAATAAATGTACATGTAATCATACATATTTTTAACACAAAATCAACCCCACAAGAAAATTATAAACCTCATTCACCTCACTGGAAGAAGAGAAGTGAGTAAGCATAAGTAAAGTTATTTTAAATAGACAGAATCATGATTGTAATGGAAAAACAACTATGTCACAGTGTATTCTAGATAGAATTGATGTATCTCCTTCTGAGGAACTGCATTTGTGTTACATATGCACTCGAGGGATGAAGGCTAGGAGGAGTCACTGCCAAGACTCCAATTGACTGCAGACGTTTTGGAACAAGCTACTAAGAGAGCCATCACAGGGGTATGTAATAGAATTCCTTCAAGTCTTTTAATGGTCCTTTCATTTGAAGCACAAAATACAAACAAGCGGCAAAAGGCTAAGGTAAATAAGAAAAGTTATTGCATTGAAGAAAACTCTCCACATTCAGATCCTTAATGAATACTTTTTTTTTTTAATAACAGGAGAAATGTAAATTTTATAAAGATTACTGTTAAAACAATTTTTTTTTAAATCCCATAGATTTTATGTTTCCCACTCAAAAATTACTTTTTTCAATTGAAGATTGTGGGGGAAGGAAAAATATAATAGTTACAGATTATAATGAAGTGATATTCTGGAGTAGAAACTGATGTATCGCTAAAAATGTTATTTGCTTGTTGAAACCAATGCACTGATATTCATTTATTTACCCTCTTTTACATTAAATTCTCATGCCTTAACTAACCTTAGACCTTTACTTCCCTTCTTGTGAGAGTTGAGGTGGAGTAGTTAGCTGAGACTTATTAACAAAAAGCTTAAGAAGGTGGAATTCTATCCATGTGAACTTTTTATCTATGTGAACTTTTGCAGGTATATTATAGTGATGAAATCTAGACAGGGCCCAATGCTTTTAGGTTATCTTTGAAGTCAAAGAGTATTGTAGAATTATTTTTTATCATAATATGTATTTCTGACATAAATTAATAAAGAAGCTAACTTTGAGTTTTTACTAAACTAATTGACTTTGTCTTGACCAAAGAGCTTTATGAAGTAAATTTATCTTCAGGTGGAAAAAAAAGATTTAAAAAAATTAGTTAAAAGGAGAGAAGCAAACAGACAGGACTGTTTCTTATAGTCCTTCATCTGTTGTTTTTACATTGCTGGATTAGAATGGTATCTGATTTTTTCCTGTCCCACAGCGCCGTGCTAATAATTTCTATGAAAATAGTAAAGTATCCCTTGTCAGAATCCCTTTAGTAATCTACCTAGGCAAAGCTGTGCTTCTAGGAAGATTTAAGGCTGCAATTGCCCCATTATTAACGATCTTAAGAGATTGTTTCATTAGTAACTTTTGAGTGTTCAGATATACATGACCCCCCAAAATGTGTGGGCTGGAAGAATTTCCCATTTTTTTCCCCCACAGTGTAATTTTTTTTTTAAGTAAGAAATACTCTCAGAAATTATACCTTCTATATAGGTCAAATAGAGCTACTGCATTCCTAACCTAGTTTTACACTTTGTTTAACCTCCTAGTATTTATCATTTTTTTCTAATTATTTTCCTTGCTTGTTGTTATTTGCCCAAATAAACAATCTATTCTGACCACACAGTAAATCCCCTAGAACTTTTGTTTTCATTTAGTTTGGTTTGGGGTGAGGTTTTTTTCCCCCTCTTTTGGCAATTACAGCAATGTCCATGGCTATGGTCTATTCTCAAATTCAGAGCTGCATTGTCTTTGGACAGCACCTATTCACATGTAAATGATAAATTGCATGCATTATGCTTTCTGGCTAACATTCAGACTTCAATAAGAATTCTGGAATTAAAGACACGCAAATATAGTTTTGGATAGGATATGTACAGCATTGACATTCTTATTTAGATATAAATTAGCAGTTAGGCTTAAGGGAAGTCAATCAAACTCTTTCATGGGTTCATTGGAGAATTTTTTTTCAGACAGACTAAACTTTTTAGACCTTGAAACACTGTTGTATTCTAATTAGTGGTTCCCTGGCAACAGTCAATATCCAAAATCCCTTAACACTGTTGAAACAATACATCTGCAATGAAAGCAGTGGGCTCTTCTTTCAGTGCAGGTAGTGTATTGTAGGCACTTACTGTCTCAATTTTGCTGTTTCCCTCATCGTGTGAAATTAAACTGATTTATAAGATTCTCTCTCCTGAATATGATGAAGTCCCCATGCATGAAGATATAAAATTGGATTTTTCAAATGCAGCTGATTGTAGTTATCATCTCATCTACATTTTCACTCTCACCATTGCATAAGCCATAAATCCTTGGAGTACATGATTTGGAAGAAGGCTGGTGAGTGTGCACTGTTTACAGCAATGACAGTTCTATCCAAAGTGATACAGAATCAGACAAACACATCAGTAGGAAGCAAAAGAGAGGAAGCACATTTTCTATACTTATGTGGGTTAAAGGTCTTATATTTTCAAGAAGCACTTAAGACTATTTTGGTGATATTTGAGACCATATTGGTTTGTACCACAGATTGCAGTATACAACTTACAGAGAGATATCACAAAACATAAAATGTGTTACCTCAGGTATGAGGAACAATCTTGCCATGACAGCAAAAGTTAAATGTAGGCTAAAGAACCATTTCAGGTGACAGAATTCTGTATTAAATTATGAAAGATGGCACAGGCAAATAGCACCAGTCATCTGGTTGGTGGAAGCACAGCTAGAACAGAATGCAGCACAGCCCTCATAGTATGGCCCAAAAACAATGTGAAGAGATGGCTGACTGCAAGTCAGCTGGCTAACGCAGCAGCTGCACTGCTGGCAGAAATTACCTGTGTTTGTGCTTGAAACAAGCTCAAGTCAGCAAGAGCCCAAAGACGGCAATCACTGACCCAAGTATTTGTATATCTTTAACAGCGCACAAACTGGTTATGAAAATTATATTGTTCTCTAAGTTTTTTGGGTCCATTTGAAAACTCTAACCAGCAACATCAGCTCAGATACTATCAACACAAGCAGTTACAGAAATGAAACAAAAAAAGAAAAAGTCTTTATGAGGAGAATCACCTTATATATATGCTTAAATCAACAAAATATTTAGTCTTGCCATTATATTCATGTTTCATTGACTTGGTCTAATTAAATGGAGACATTGAGCTCTCTTATACAAGACAGTTCTCTGCAGTGAAGGCTGCCAGTTGAAACTTTATTTCAGGAAACCTCCTAATTACACCCTTAAGTTCATTCTTGTTCATGACTACATGTAAATCTGCAAAACCAAGTGGATTTCTTAAAACTGAATTTATAAAACGATATCCAAAAAAAATTTAGGGACGTCTAAAAATTATTTTTCAAGATACGGCAAAAAATGAAATTTATCTTTCCCAAAAAATAAATTCTGCTTTAAAAGTTATTGCAAAAAGAAAACAAAACTAAAGAACCATGGATTTTCTTCAATTTTACCATCTTCTATAACTAAAACACCTTCATAAACACAATTAACATGTATTAGCAACAGATATTTTAATAACTGCATTAACATTCTTTGATTTAAAAGTAAAAGTCTACAGTTTATGCTTAAATCACTTTGGAAGTTGTTACATAATTTCACTCCAAGATAAGCTTTTGCTTGTATGTCTTAGTATGCTAAAAAGACTTTAAAATTTTGGGATGTATTTTCAGTGCTATACTTTTGCTCTTATTTTTATCCTTATTCCAACTGTAAGGACTTATCTGTAAGAATCTCTGCTTAGAAGTAAAGTACAATCTTAGTAATAAATCAGGGAAAGGAAAATAGGAGAAGGAAACCTGTAAAATTACAATTTCTATTTTTTTTCCGTGTGACACATTGAGAAGGAACCTACTGAATGTAGCTGGTGAACTGGCACGTGAGGTTTTCATTCTTCTCCATGATCATCAACCTGTAAATGGGCCATTTATTTTTATATGTTTGGGGTCTTAAGAAGTATGTTGTCATGTCGATGAATATAGAATCATCCAGTATGTGCACATGTCTAACCAACTCTGCAGAAACACAAAAACTTGTACTGAATGGGAGGTTTGCCCAGAGGAGCACTTCACTTTGTATCTCTGAATAGAATTTTCCCCTGGGATTCATGTATTTTACATGAATAGGTAGTTTCAGGAACGATACATTAAGGTAGTCTATTCATTTTTTAGCACATTTTCCTTTTATCTTTTACCTATACCAAGAAAGCAATATGATGATGTTTTAAACATTATTTGCTGAGCCTGAGAAGAAACTGGAAATTATGGGATTCTCAAGAAAAGCTTTGTGATGCAGTTCAGCCCTTGTTTTCATGTAGTGGCACATTTCCATGTTCTCCATGGACAAGCAATATGCAGAACTGCCAGTAGAAGTATTTATTTATTTATTTATTTATTGAGGTATATCTGAATTATCCATATAAAGCACCTCAGAACAAAAGGGCAATTAAAACAGTAATTACAGGATACCCTGGCAGTTGAAACAGAATAATATCTAGGTTGGAACATATAGGTTATTCCTATGTCAGAGAAAACACGGCAGGAATACTGTGAGAACATAGAAGGCAGTGCAAATTAAAATAAATAAAACATATTATATTTTTTCCTTGAAATCCTTTTATATTTTTTCCTTGAAATCCTTAAATATTGTCTCATAAAAAATTGCCTTTATGTACCACAAACGAGGTCTGACTTTTAGTCCATACTTTTTTAAAACATTATGCACTATATGCCTGGATATCATCATATGTTTTACACACAGGGAGGGAACATTTTTGAAGTTAGTGGACAGGATTTAGTTGTATTTCATAATTGCTAAAAAATGTGGGTGTGGAAACTGAGAATTACTTGCATTCTCCAAAGTTTTATATCAAAAAGTAAAAGGGATCCATGACATATCCCTCTGCTTTCTCTACCAACCCAGTTTTCATCCTTTCCCTTCACAGTGTCTCAGGGTTTATTCACCTCAAGAACTAGCAGGGGTATCTGGTGACGCTGTTGCTGTGCCTAAGGGTAACTAGTATAAACTCTGTGTGTAATTGAAGCTACAGGACTGAAAATTTAGGTATGTTTTGCATTAGCTAGTGGAAATATCACCCCCTCCTTTTGAAGAAAAATTGCATCAAATTAGCAACCTAAAATTAGAAAACTTCCTTCCAGTTCTGCTAGAGTAGATAAACTTCCCCCCCCCCCCTTCTTTATGCAGCCTATCATCTATTGGCATTTACAATTTTAGCAGATTAGTAGGTATTAAAAAATCTATTTTAAATTCCAGGTAGGGAAAATACATAGCTATAGATGTTGGCAGCTTGCTCTACTTATATTAGCTCACACTTATACTGCAATAGTGGATTACTTTTGCAGCCCACGTTTTGCTGTTCTTCTGTGCTCGTTCCACAGCCTTTCTTTCAGTCAGCCCTGCACAGAAGCATGGTAAATGCTATGTCTAGACAAATTATGAATGTCTTGTCAAGTAGTTGGTGCTTCCATACTGTGCTGATGATCCAGGGACAAATTTTTGATTTGTGGCTAAACAATACCTGGCAGAACAGCATTTTGCCTGTACTTCTGTCACATGACAGAGACAACAACATAGTTCATGAAATGGGATTGTGACTGAGAATACCAGTACATGATCTTCAAAATCCTCCAAGAGAAGCCATACCTCTCAAAAAAGTTTCATGCTGTAGGACATTCTTCACCTACCATCCTAGGTGATTTGCTCAGAGCTGGGTTCCTCTACCTGAAGATTCCATCCACCACCTCTCCCCTGGCTGTCCCCTTCCACTCCCCTACCCCAAGTTCTAAAGGGGTTAAGGAATAATGAGAAGTAGATGAATTGCTTCTGGTAACTGCTTATGCTAGGGTCATTTCAGCTCATCTCTTGTCATACTGGACTTACTGATCATGCATTATACAGCAGAGGTGCACAACTAAATCCTTTTCCAGTCCCCAGGAAATTTGTATTTGGCTGTCAGATACCATCATCACAGCAATTCACCTATTCCCTTGATTCTCTTGAGTGTGTCTAAAAAAACAGCAGCTAAGAACAAGTAGCTTGATTTCTTTTCTCTGTGCAACTGGCTGCCAAACTGCACTCTTTTGTTATGAGGAGCAAATAATCAGGAGACATCAGTGTACATGTACAATAAACCCATGCTTCAGGGATCCTTTAGTACACATGCAGAACAATCTTCCTGTTTGGACAAAACAGGTATTGATGAGGAAGAGGAAGGCTGGAGTTTATGCGCTTTCTGCTAATGAAAAGAACTATGTGGAGTACCTAATGAGAAGATTGAACACTGTATGCTGAACCACAAAGAGCATATCTGCAGGGAGTTAAAAAAAGATGAAGCAAACAGTAATTAATTAAACAAATAGCAGATGATAAATGTGGGTTTTCCTTGTTGAAACTAAGATCACAATGGTCTTGTAGGTAAGGACAGGATTCAGCTGTCTCCTTTTGGTAGCTGTGCTGGTTTTGGCTGAGGTAGAAGTGGCTGATATTGGGCTCTGTTTTGGGTTTTCATTGAACAGAGGGTTGATAGTATAGAGAAGTTTTTGTTATTGCTGAGCAGGACTTGCACAGAGCCAAGTACTTCTCATACTCCACACTGTGAGGGGACTGGGTGTGCCTGGGAGTAAGGGGGGGTATTTGCTGTGATGGCATTTGTCTTGTCAAGTTATTGTCATGCAGGATGAGGCCCTGCTTTTCTGCGAATGGCTGAACACCTCCCTGTCCATGGGAAGCACTGAATTAATTCATTGTTTTGCTTTGCTTGTGTGCATGGTTTTTACTTTTCCTATTAAACTGTTTTTATTTCAACCCACGGGTTTTCTAGCTTTTATTACTCTTCTGTTCTCTCTCTGATCCCACTGGTGGAGGAGTGAAGGAGCAGCTGCATGGGACTTGGTGTCTGACTGGGTTTTAACTATGACAATAGTGCATGATCAAAACGTCCTAGAGTTTCCCAGCTTTAAAAGTTTACTATACCATGAAACATTAATGATACAGATAGAAGAAAAATCATTAAAATTTCTTCTTTTATGCCTGTTAATGACATAAATAATAAAACGAAAAGATCTCTTTACAATACATTGAAAATGGTCAAAATCACAACTGTTATGTGTCAGATTAATGGAAAAATACTCTGTTCTTTTTCTGTTTTTCACTGTATCGTTCTCATTTCTCTTCACCACCTTTTATAAAATATAATACAACAAATCTAGTCCAAGATTTGGTTCTAAGACAGGAAAAATATTTAATCTATTTTAATTTAAGAATTGTGTTTTACTATGTTAACGTAAGTATATTTTGCGATTTCTTGAGCCTAAGCTTGCAAACATCCACTTGAATTTTTAACTTGCACATGAATCACGGCGTCATCATGCTTTTAGCTTGTGAATGATGCAAGAAAATTGAAAATTTAAGGTATGTTGTGTCCCATGTAGTTATGCATCTCTCTCCACAATCTCATTTTAAAATATTTGTATTGTAGAGTAAAGAAAACAAATTATGTGCATCCCACACATAAAGAGCAGAAGAGTACCTCAGTATTTTTTATATTTAAGGTTTCTCTGGTTGGTCAATTTGCTATAACAATGATCCTGGACAGCATGGAAATACAGCTCTGCTAGAAAAGAAAGACGCCAGATGAGGTCAGGAAAGTTATTTTCTGGTGAGTCTCATCTTTATTTCATTTTTATCCATCCTCTTTAGTAAAGCTGATGCGTCATGTTCCAGTCCTTTTCCAAAATGGCATAAAAAAGCTTTTATACAACTTCAAAACTGTAAGCATTTATTTTTATATAACTGATATGTTACTAAAAATATGTTCTGTTCAGTTTCTCTCATTACTCTTTTTATGCCATGGAAACAACACAAATGCATATGGATTTCATACCACAGTAGTTGGGCTCAAAACTGGTGTAGTTTAATGACTGTGACATGGAACCAAACTTTTGTGCTCTGATTTCCTGATTAAATGTGATTCTATTTGCAGCATTAGCCATATCACAATATCTAAATCATGAATAATGATTGCATAATTAATGGTGATAGATTTTTCTTGGGAATTGGTTTTAAAACCATGTAGGTATTTATAAGGTTAACAACTACACTCAGAAAAAAAGGGAAAAAATTCAGAAGGTTAAACAAGCATATAAAATGCAAGCTTGTGAAATTCTGACGTGGCTGTAGAGATTTCTGTCTGCTTTTTTAATGTCCTCCTGAGCAAGACGAAGCAGCATGCTTGAAGCAAACTGAAACTGCTGAAGTAAGGTATCTCTTCAGGAGAAAAGAGCCTGATCTCATATTCTTACATTTGTCAGAGCATCAGATTGGTCAAGACACAGTCTTCCAGGTTAAGACTATATATATGATATGTACACTTCTATGATAACAGAAATCAGCACCCTGGAGAAAAGAAGTTCCAGTGTAACCTTGTCTGATTACTATCCCCCAAAAAATGATGGTCTTTTCAGCTTCGAAGAAGCTACTTGCAGTGGAATTTCTTTCTTTGATTTATTCTCCTCCTTCTCTCCATGTTGTTTCTGTCTGCAAAAGCCAGAAAATATTGCAGGCATCTTCCTTCATCTTTGTACATTGTCCAAGATTAGGAAGCAGTCTGAATCTTAAAAAGTTTAGCCTACAACATCCTACAATGTAAGATGCCTCACTGCTGGATTGTTTTACCAGATATTTAATAAACATAGGCAAACTTTTGCCTATTTGGAGTTAAGTATTCCCTGTGTTCGATGGAAAATTTTGTGAAGAAATTTTTAAGACAACATTTTTCTAATTTTTTTTTTTTTTTTTTTAGAAAGAAAGAAAAAACCCCAAACCCACTGCTGCTCACTTATAACTTGCCTGTCTTTCAGTGAAAAAATGAAACATTGTCAAGGGAACCAACCTCTTGATGAACCATCTCTTTGACTATAATTAAGCAAGTTGGGTAAGTTATAAGCATGTGAAAGATCAATCTTCACCTATCATCACAACCAACTTATAGAACTCAGCAATCAAATTCTCCAGACGAGCCACTTACAGTCTATACTTGCAGGGGTTGTGCTGGTCCAGGGCATCAGTATAAAGGGCAGAAAAGAGGCCTCATTAAAGAATTCAATGTCTCATATTGGGCATCCTGGCTGCATTAGCAACAAAGCAGAGAAATGAAAGGTTGACCTGAGAGGGATGAGACAGTGGTGGAAAACCAATGAAATTAGAACTGAAAGTTAGGGAGATGGCATCATGAGTGATTCTGGCAGGGAGATCTGGATGTAAGATGTACACCCAGGAAGAAGAACGAAGTAAGAAGCAGGAACCAGGTAACTAAGAAAATCACATACTGAAAAAATGAGAAAGAGAGCACTGATAAACAGAAATGTCTATTACTATTTTTCAAACTCTCACACAGCAGGGATTTACTCAAGATTCATGAGTCTTGGCCTTCTTTTTAAAAATGAAACCTCCTTGAAACCTCTGTCTTTTCATCTGAGGATTTTGCTAAACTTGTGCAGATCTTAAATAGCCAGCCATAATAGGTGTTTTCCAATAAAAAATGAAGGAATGTCACCAATATCACATTATCATCAATAAACAACAGCTGAGAAAGACCTGTGATGAAAATTCTACAAAATTCCAGCCTTGGCCATGTGATGTCACTTATTTTCTCTTCTAAATTTTTAAAAAATATTAATACCCCTCTAGTGTCCATGCTATGTTTATCTTAAAAGAGCATTAAAAATGTAGAATAGTTTTCAGAATTAGTGTTTCAACCTCAATTTATCTTTTTTTTTTTTTTTTTTATTGTGTTTATCTTGTAACAAGACAGAGTTCTTAAACATTCAAAGAAAGAGTAGCAAAAAAACCACATAAAAAGGAGGGATAACAGCTAGGAGGCAGGAAAAAAAATAAAATTAAAGATTCCAAAATAAAAAATTATACATGTATCTTTGAAATTCCTAGAGTTACTTCGTATTGCAAATACTGACTCTAGGAAAAAAAAAAAAAAGTACTGTGTAATCAGGAGTGAGCCCTACAGGAAAAGAGAAAAAAAAAAAGCTAATTAGAAGCATTCAGGACTGACTGAGAAACAAATGCTTTATATGATTGTGTTTTTCCCTAAAGTGTTAATCATATTTATTTTATACTGTCTCCTCTGACTGCTGAAATGTGAAGTTCATTCTCCCATGGGAAGTTATACTTTTAATGTCAAATGTAATTATGTATAAAGAAGTCAAGTCTATTCAGAGAACTAGGGCAGGCAGACTGCTACTTCTCTAAAAGAAAAAAATGAATACTTTGCTCAGCTGTGGAATGCTATCTCTATTATGTGTGTTTGAAGACATATTTTCTGTGTCTTTAGTTAATGGGACCTTTTTAGTTACCAGAAGACAAGCAGCAGTTATGTACAAAAATAGTAATTCAGTTTCATAAATGAAATTTACCTAAACAGTAATCCACGCTGCAGCAAGACCTGATTCAAATAATACTTGGGGAAAATCATCACAACATAGTTAAAAACAACATATTTAAAATATATATGCTCTACAAAACAATTATTAATTACAATCTAAGCCCTGTTGTCTTTAGGGTTAAAACCTGTTATTCTTCTAACAATGTCTAACTCAATGTCATGAAAATGCCTAATACATGCTTTCTAACAATAATACAGAACTTGGTGGGGTTCTTTTAACGTACATGATTATTTACTCAAGAAGTGAGCAAAGAAGAATTGAAATGAATTATGATTTAATAAAAGTCAGGTTTAAAAAGTTGCATATGCATCCAAAAGATCAGTTTGGGAGACTAGCTTCAGATAAATAATACAACACTTGTAGAGACTTTCATGAAAGATTTACTTAAGGAAACCACCAAGGAAATTAAATTCTTTAAACTATGTTTAAGTACCATGAAGAATCTGACAGACTTAAAAAAACCCCAAAACCCCCCACAACCCCAACAACAACCAAAAAAACCACTGCAGCCCAAATTTTTGAAAACATGTGTGTAAAATTGTCCTTAACTAATCATCCTGTTCATGGGCTAGGGAGCATCTTCTGTATCATGAAACTCCTTGATCTTGTTAATTTAAGCCACATTCTTTCTGATGTTTACACAGAGTTTTGAGGTATGTAATATTTATATATGGACTCAATTCCCACATGCTCAGCAGTTTTCTGCAGCAGTTGAAGCATTGTCAAGCTTTTACCTCTGCAAATGTTGGCTTTACTTTGTTTTGAGGGCATGGTACTGTGAAATCTAAGTTTTCTGGGGCATTAAATTGATGTGCTATTTCATAATGCACATCCCTCTAACACATAATTTTGTTGTCCAAATCAAATGGTGGAAATGGTCATGCTGCTATAAAGTAGTAAGTTGAAACTATGCTAGATGATGGTACAAGTGATAGGCTCCATTGCTAGATAAAGAAAATACAATTTCAAAGGTCTGATTGAACTGACAGAAGATTGAACAGACCCATATCTAACAATCCCTGAAGATGTCAATTAAGAGTGCAGAGAAAGTTCAAGCTGTTTAGGCTAAGAGGTTTGCCTTTAGGACAGCTAACAAAGAAGAGAAGAAAATGTTCAACTGGAATGTAGCAGTTAATTCTTCAGAGACTTGAATATTCTCTACTCTAGATTTCAGTTTAGATCACTTACCTTAATTGAGATAGTAAGAGAGCCATAAAAAATGCCTTGAAAACGAAAGACTTCAGCATAATCTCTCTCCATTCAACATTATTTGAAAGACAGACTCATTGTTTCAAAGCAGAGACATAATTCATTGGACCAACAAAGTACAAAATGCAATTTAAGAGGAGGGGAAATAATTTTAACGAAACCATACATTCAAAATTAATGTTAGTCCACACAAATAAGTTGTAGAATAAAACAGAACAAAAAATCTTAGAGCTGTAAATTCCTGTACCACAGGTCTGTGTTTTCTTGAGTACCATTGTAGCAATTCTGCTACAGGCAATTCTGCTTTAGCTTTTTCTCAGCCTCCTCTTCCTCCATTTACGAACTGTATTTCCACTCTGTATATTTCAGTTCAATTTATAAGTATGGTAATAAGTGATTCCTGGATAATGTAAAAATCAGCCAAATAACTCTTACAGAAAAAACAGTTTGTAATAGTTTATTTTCTTGATGGACCTCTATTGTTACAGAGACTGAGAATCTTTACTTTTAATATACTTACCCTGTCTATTTCATATTGTGGAATGTCTGCTGTGACTCAATCTCCTCCAGTAGAAGGTCAACACACAGATAACTGAATTCAATTCACAGTTCTGCTGCTTAGCAGAGTCACAACTGTAACTGTTGAACAACTGACTGCTGTTCAACATTAGATATGATTCTGGGTTCAGAAACTTATCCATATTTCTGATTAGCCAGACAACCAGTAATAATCTACCGAGTATGGAGAATAAAGTAGTAAAAATACAAAAGTGAACAACTTTCAACTGCCCAGTCCCTTACCTCACAGTTCCGTAAAGGCAAACTCATAGCACATAATACAGTTTGAGAGGTATGCCCAGCCTGGGCTATTGTGTGTGATTCAGGCCACCTGTGATACAGACTGATAAAGATGCTTAGTTCTCAAGCTCTCAAGACATTGCTCATAGCACGTATGTGCTTATTTATTGCATGCCCCCTATCATGCCAACATATCTGGGTTTTGCACCAAAGGGAAGCAGCTTCTCTTTCATGTTTTATTAGACACTGTGGAATACTGCAGGAATTTATTCTCTCTTGTGAGCTGGTAAAAGTTGTCTGCCAGACAGCAGGGTTCTAGAATCTGTCAGGTAGCACTGCTGTCTAAAGTCAGTAGCACAACCACATTGCTGGCAATGGCTGGCAATCTCAATTATCCCTTCATGACCTGGCTCATGAATTTGAGCAGGGAGCATGACACTGGCTCAAAAATCCTTGACCAGTGCCAGGTGTCCCTCAGCAACTGTCATAATAGCTGCAGAGCAGGGATTGACTGTGCTTCTGGCTGCTGACAGTCCTTGCCACATGAATTGTACTTTTCCTCACCAGGTTGCCATTATCCTATTGAATACTGTGTATTATCTAAAAAGGAGAAAAACAGACTTACCTGCATATTAGACAGATCATCTCCATAAATCTCTCCATTTACTTCTTCAAGGTTTTGTGTGGGAAGAAATAAGCAGGCAGCAGGTATAAAGAAAAAGACCAAGGGCAAGCAAAAAGGCAGTTATAGTGAGCTCTGGGCCACAGAGCTTGGATACTCTCTGCAGCAGAGATGGGTCTAACACAACAGTGTTTATTGTGTTGCATCAGAACAAGAACCCAACATCTCAAAAATTCACAGATTATTTTACTGAGTTATTCAATTTTGCTGTCTTTCTCCACCTTTCTAACATGTTCAAGACAGTCCACACTTTGTCAGAGTATTGCTTCCTGATTCTGTCACCTGGGATTTAAATTACAAGGGAAAGTAACCTACCACTTCAATAGTTTTATTCTTTGTCTGTTTTTAATGTCATAGTAAATTACTATTTGTATTTGTTGCTTATTGATTTGGTGTATGGGAACTGTAGTAAGAAAAGGCCATTTTACTTCGTTAATCTGTTGAGTAAAAATTGCCTTTCTGATTATTCTTACATTGTTCTTTTATAGAACTACTGCATCTGTGTCTGTACATACTTCCTTAAACTCGTGCTGTCCAGGAAGAAAAATGGGCTGCATTTCACTATTCTGAATAGTGAGCAAGGATGTGACGAAGAAGAAATTGCTTCAGTAGGAGAAAAGTACTGGAAAACAAGCAACGATTTCTTTTCAGACAGTTTTACTGACAGGCAAAGGGAAATGAAAAATTTTTCTGGTTTTAGAAGAGGAGAAAGTCACCACTGACATGGTGTCCACTTCGTATCACTCTCTCCGGGTCTTTTTATTAAGAAATAAATGAAGAAGCAAAGAAACAAGAAAATTCATCAACATTGTTACCTTCCGCCAAAGATATAAACCAGCTATAGTCCCTTATTTGGTGGTGCATCCTTTTCCCCCTCCTCTGTCTTGCTCTAGGATTTTAGAAGCTCATGACATGCCTTGACCAGACCAGCTGAGCAATGAAGTGCCCCTTTATAATACCAACTGATAGTGAAGAATCCTTGATCACTGCAAGAGCTCTTGCATGGTAAATGTGGGAATGATTCTGACTTCAAAACAAACATCAGTTGCCTAACCAAGGTCAGGAGAAAAGAATAAACAGGTATTGTTTTAGCTCTTGGCAAAGCATCTACCTGAGTTGTAGCCCAAGTGGAATAATACGATAGCTATTGAGCTTTTTGGAAAAAAAAAAAAAAAAATCCTGAGCTCTCACTCAGGACTTCAGCAGGCTGTAGTAGCACATCCTTCTGAGTGGGATACCCTTTGCAGCACACCAATGCTCAGGTTTTTAATATCCAAAAGACTTTCACTTTATTTCACTGATGATGAGTTCTAACAGCTACCCACTCACACACACAGATATACTCCTTGAGGATTAGTACAGGATTTTATGTGAGCATTTCACTGAATCTGAGGAGAATTTTTGATGGGTTATCTTTACATACATTGATATAAATGTATACATCTTTTTGCCTCTCTGTATGCCTGTGCATGAATTATGGTACTCAAATGGTACTGTTATTGTGAATCTATAAAAAAGTCAGTGTTACAATTGCTGCAAATCCTAGCTGAGCCTGAGCTTCAGTGGAATGGATTGGCCTGGAAATGGGCAGTACAGGGCAACAAGGATAATGTAGCTTCTGCAGAGTTGTCCGTCATTGTTTTTTTGGTTGTGCAAGGCTTGGTGCTGGGAAGAGCTAGCTATGGAAGTACCCACCACGGTGGTTTTGATCTGAGAAGCTATGTAGTGCTGAGCACAGGAGTGGCCACTATCATGTCATTGTCCTGATGTGCATCTGGTGTCATCCATGGGAAGTGTCTGCCAACTTGTCTCTGTCTCAGTGGCCACGTAGAACTAAGTCAAGACAGTTAAAATATTTAGTGTGTAACAAACTTTTTCTTTTTGTACTTTTGTTATTAATATTGCTGTTGTTACTGTGTATTTCTTTTCTACTGCTTGCTTTCAGTGAATTGTTGTCTTAATTCACAGTCTCTTCTTTGTCCCTCTCTTACAAAAGGGACTTTTGGGATTGGGATTGACTTCTTGGAGGTGCAACTTCCTGCTGATGTTAAACCACCACAACTCTGTAATAAGCAATTGAGTGAACTTTGCGATCAAACTCTGTTAGTGTCGTGTTTTCACAATTTAATGTTAAAACCTGCTTTGTGCCAACATTATCAATAGTAATTTTTTAAAGTGGCCTAACCATATTTCCATGAAGCTTTGCTAGCTTTCATGAAAGTATCAAAAAGATCATTGGATGTAAGCTACAGAAATGCAAATGGTTAACAAGTATGTCTGAAATCCTCTGCGACCTGGCTCTTCCAGAGCTGCCTTGTCTAGGTACACTACTTCATTGCTGCTGTTGAACAAGAAGCACTAATGACTTCAAGGGGTACACAAATTCTTTTGGAATGTGTCAGGTGTCACTGATGAAGCTAAAAATCTAATACAAATCTTGTATATGGGATTTCCTTAGTTTCAGAACAGTTTTGTTATCCTTTTACCTTTTTTGAAATGACCTGCAGGGTTCCAATGCATTTTAAAACATCACAAGGGTGCATCCTCTGGCGTATCTGGAAAGCTATGGCCTGATCACTACCACTGAGACTTGGTGGGATGAATCACATAATTGGAACACTTCAATCAATGACTAAAACTGTTCAGGACAGACAGTTGGGAGATGCTGCCTCTCTGTCCATGATGGACAAGGATGAAAAGGTGAGAGAGTTACCCTCTATGTTTGAAAAGATAATTGAATGATTTTAATTTCTATATGGAAAAAAAAAAAACAAAAAACCAAACTGTTGCAAATAAAAAACAGCCCAGCAGAGATCTAGAGTTGTACGGGTGAAAATCAGAGGCCAAGCCAACAGAGGCAGTCATAGAGATGTCTGATGTTTGCTGACAGATATCGGTTTGTCAGTTTTACCCCAGGCCTAGTTAAGTCATGGAACGTGACCTCCCTGGCATCTACCTCAAGGCATATGAAAGACATGCAAATGGCTTCCCCAAAGGCAAATGGTGCCTGATTAATTGATGGCCTTCTGGAGTGGTGTGTCTGCTCTGGAAAAGGATGAGAAAAGGACCTGATGGAATTTACTTTTGCCTTGGATAAGGCTTTTGATATGGTCCTCCCCAATATTCTTGCTACTAAATTGAAAATATATGGATTTACAGGAGATGAGTGCACTCTTGGATAAGAAAGGGATTACCTGAATGCTTGCATGTGAAGAGCTACAGTTAGCAGCTCAATGTTTGAAAGGAGATCAGTAAAAAGTGAAATTTATCAGAAGTCTCTACCAGGGCCAGTACTGTTCAACATCTTTATTAATGGAATGCACAGTGGAATGTAATGCATCCTCAGCAAGTTTGCAGATGGCACAGTATTGGGTCCAGCTAAAATAAAGTTAATTTTCCCCATAGCAGCCCTTGAAGCATTGTGCTTGGTAAAGGTATCTACAAAGGTGTTCATAACACACCAGTGTTTTGGCTCTTGCTGCACAGCAATGTCCCTCCAACATTGTCCCATTCCTACCCTCCAGTAGGCTGGATCTTTGGAGATAACATAGACAGTACAGTTGGTGACCAAAGTGATATTCCATACTACATGGTGTCTGCTCAGCAATAAAACGTCAGATAAAAAGGAAGTGGTAAGAGTGGTGGGTAGGGGTGCATATGTGCAAGGGCAATTACATGTTTTGTAATAGGAAAAAACTTAAAATCTTTTGTTTAAAACAATTTCTTCTGTGGGGTACTTTTGTGGTTTTTTGGTGTTTTTTTTTCTTTTAAATGTTTAGATTTACCCTGCAAAATTGTCTTTTTCTTCTATTAGCATCACACTGCACAAAAGTATTTTTTTCTAAGTAAACAGTTAAAAGTAGAATTATTACTTTAAAGCAAACCTCTAAGCAACTGTATTTAAGAAGTACTGTAATTTTGTGCCCATTTCTTTGGCTAGTTCTTTAATTATTTCTTCTATGCTGTGATGAGTAAGTTTTATAAGCAATGCATGAGTCTACTTCCACAAAACTCCATTTTCAAAACAATACCTTGTAAAAAAAGGGTTTTATTTTAGGAAGATATATCTTGGAGGATAAATTATATAAAACAGAATAAAAATATTTATGCCTAAGAAATTGCTACAATTGTTACAAGAGTTGAAATTCAAGTTAACAGCTCATGTATTTATAAAGGAATACCAATATCGTACATCTTTCATCATCTGGTAAATAAGTTTACTGAAGGAACAATGTCAGTGCAAAAGATGTGAAATATGTGTGTATGGGCATGCAGCGTGTTTGGGTTTAACTGCCTATGTAAGTTTGTGTTTAAGCATTGAAGAATTCGTTTTGTACTGAAGTTTTGTTCTACAGCAGACCAAACAGGAAGGCCAAAATATTCTAATTTCTAATGTCATGTGCACTGTCTGCCAGCTGCTACACTCATTATTACATACAGGCCACAGCATTATATGCTAGACTAGTTTTCTATTTCGTTACTAATTCCTTTATGCATCCTTTAGAGCAGCAATTAAAAGGTGGGCCTTCAGCATGCAAGAGCCAACTATTTGAACCATAATCACAACGTATTTTATCCTCTGTGCTGGAGGCTGTGCAGTGATTTGGAAGTTAAGTCCTTGTGCAATCTCTTAAGATTGCCTCAGAGGCAGGGGAAACTAATTTGCAAGTATCTTTTTGCAAATATTTTTGGACACACAAAAATAAAGAGTAGGGTAATCTTATATTTCTAATTCAATTGCTAATTACTTGTTATATTTGATATCTGGGGAAAAAAGAGAAAATCATCTGTTTTATCCTCTTTGTAAGCAAGTAAATCTTACTGTAGTAAAGTCTAGTAATTGGTCTCTCTTCTTTTATCTGGTTGCCCTTTATTAAGTATGAGATTTTTGTTATGTGCAGAGCAGTCTATGAAGACATCTAGTCAAAGTTTTCGGTTTATTCATAGCAAACCTATAGCAATTTTTAGTAAGAAGCTCTTCTAATCACTAATCCCGCCTTCAAAAAATGTTTTTGTTCTAGCTAACAAAGAGAGATGTGCATGAGATGAAGGAATGGTTGTTCAAAACACAGAGAATTTATGAGTTTTCTGAGAAATTTTGTTTAAAATTTATTTAAAATCTCCATGGAAATACCAGGAGGAAAAAAACCTACCTCTCTCCGTTATTTCAGTTTGAATGAACGTTTTATAAAAATGTAAAAAAATCCCCTCATTTATACACGAAGAAATTACCCATTTGCATTTATTTTTACAAAATTTATTTACCAAAGTATGTAAGATAAATGCTTTAAAAACCAAGTCAACTTTCTCTAGTACTGCCTGTGTTCCTTAAGCCTTAATTTCTCTGTACAAGTAGTTAATCCATGCCCTGGAGAGTGAGAACTTAAATGAGTCAGAAACTTATATTTTATATAGTCTAAAAAGACCTAATGTATAATTATTCATTAAAAAAAATCACAACTCCACCACAAA
>PYHW01009486.1:2931396-2954975 GCA_013186435.1 Turdus rufiventris | reverse complement strand
AAAAAAAAAAAAAAAAACAAAAAAAACCAAAAAAACCAAAAAAACCCCCAAAAAACCCCCAAAAAAACCAAAAAAAACCCCACCTAATATGAAACATGGACATAGTTGCGCAATTCTCTGGTCATTAATGAGGAATCCTATGGCTAAATAAAGTGTGTTAAGAGAATTCAAATAATTATTCATTAACATTGCATCCCAGAAATTCCTCCATGGTAATTTTATGCATATTAGTATTTTATGCACAATCAGAACTGAAGAAACATTGCTTCAAATTAAATTCTACTTTGTGGAGTGTAAAATGGAAAATTATTCAGTTTGCTCAAACAGTAGAATGGGTGCTAGTTAGGTGTTTCAGTGGCAAACAGCAACTCATCACACGGTAAAAACATATAGCAAAAATTTGAACTAGGTCCCAGATAACTAATTGGCTTGACAGATCAAAGCTGCAACAAGAGAGCTCTCAGGAAGATGAAATGATTTAGAGAGTGTTACTACATGGCTGCCTGTTCCTGAAGATGCATGAAGAAACAAAAATAATACTGTTGACATTCACAAAGCCTGCTTGCCATAAATTGTATTAATACGCAAACCTCTGCATCCACCTACAAAAACATTTATGGTGTGAAGAGCACACCGCTCTGTCTTCTTTACCCTTATCCAAAACATAACCTCTCCTTTTCCCACATCAGTTTAGGATCCCAATACTTTCTCTTTATACAAAACAACGACTGTATTATTATATATTATGTACTAGATAACCAATCATTAGCAAGCATTAAAATAAATTCTGAATTCCTTTCAAATCTCCTTACTTCACTGAAAAAGCAGTTCACTCCCTCCAAACAAATCGTCAAATGTACATGACCCTTCCTCCTAACAGAATGCCAGAGTAGCAACTACGCATCTATAGAATAAGCCACCTGCAATAACGAATTTCCAAACAGAGAATGCACAATATTGAAAATGGATTTTTAAGAATTCATCATATACATTTGGTTTTTTATCAACAGAATACACGCAGTTTTGTCTCCTGGTCTTAATTCAAAACTGTCCTTTACACTGTTTGGAGTAGCAGTGCTCTTGTACCGTCTGATCACTTTAATCTCATATCACAGTACAATTGACACGAAGGCACTCTGGTCCTAGGTCTTCAAGATTTTGACTTAGAAAATGCCCCTAACCTATAACAATACAGCTGGAGAAGAAAACTGAAATGAATCTTTCCCAGATGTCTATAAAGATCACCAGTAGGTTAGAAACCTGCTCAGACTTTGGCCAGCAAATTCCTGTTTCAACTCTCCTGTTGCCTGACGTTACGCCCATATTATTCAGAATTGCTCAACTCAACTAATGACAACCTCCTCTCAGTCAGAAATGTTGTGTATATGCTGACAAAAATTGCAAAAGAAAATGAACTACTATTTCTAAATAATGCATGACAAGAAATTATATTATTTCATACTGAGCAATATTTTGGTTTTGTAGTTGTTTCCTTGATCCTTATCTGCAAGAAAAAACAGAAAAAAAAAAAAGTAAAAAAAAGTGTATGATGTCAGATGTATGCATGATGGCTGAACCTTAAAGTGTTGCTGAAAATGTACTCCTAGAGGTCTGACTAGCAGCTTGTTCAAGCACTTTTTCTATTGTAATTAAACAGCATTCGGGGAAGCAAAACACCTCATAACAGTGCGTAAGCATCAATAAACGGTGTCTATTTTTATTCCACCCTTGAATCTCCATATCTTAACCTCAGACCTATTTTAATAGCATTTACTAGGAAGAAAATAAAACCATTAACATCCCCACATTGACCTGTTGTAATACGTCTGTGAATATCAACTTCAGAAAGCTAAACAAATTTATTGGAGGTAATTTATGCTCTTGCTTTCCTTCTTCATTGAAAAGGTAATTGGGACTAACATAACTGTGGTGGAAGTATTTTCTACAAATCTCAGCATTAATGCAATTGCTGATAGTTGATGAGGGAAATATGGTGTGTGATTTTCTTATCTGTGCACTTGAGAGGGACCGATCTGACTTTTATTTACGCCTCCACAGATGTTATGGTGGAGGATTCCTGAAGGGGCTGTTCCCGTGCGGGGAGCCCTGTGCCCTGCGGACAAACCTCCCATTTGCCGGGGGGGCAGATGCCCAGACGCCCTGGAAAAAATGCCCTGGGATGGGAGGAGGCCAGGCCCACAAAAGCAGCTACCTGCAACACAACGGGAGCCATTTTCTTTGGGTTTCTTGGAGGGAGCTGGGCTGGCCTGTAGGATCAGCCCGACCCCTCTCTCCCGCCCGCCTTTTCCTCTCTGCGGTCCTGCTTCCTTATCCTTATTCATGCCGCCCGGTTTCGCCGTTCCCGCGTGGAACTTCATCGCCGTGAGGACCTGGTGCTTCGCTGTTTCCCCTCACGGAACGGGAACTCTGCACACACCCGCAGCCGCCACGGCCACGTTCCCCTCACTGCCGCGGCCTGCAGCACGGCCTGAGGCAACCGGCCCCCAGCCGCCGTGCCCCAGCCCTGACAGGCCGCCCGCCCGTGGCTCCGCAGCCACGCAGCCTGTTCTTCTGGAACAGCAGGGACACGCAGCCTGCCGTGTTGGGAAATGGCGCCCAGCGCACAGCGGTTCGCAGCACGGCCCGCCCGTCTGCTGAGCCGCCAGCGCTGACAGCGCCGGGCTCTGCGGTAAAGCCGTCCGCACCTTGTGCTCCTCTGGCTCTTGCACTCTGTGCTCTATTTATTATGTCTCTCCGGTCGGAACACTTAACTTTCTTTATCAACAAGCAGTTCTCAGAGAGAATGTTGTTACACTGACGTTTCATTTTCGGCTGAGAAATATTACTAAAAAAATCCTCTACGGCCACGTCTTTTACAGCGCTTCTGTCCCGTGAGAAAAAAATTTACACAGTAAAAATTTGAGAACAATTAGTATGTTGACAGATGCAAACAGAACCAAAGGTACTGTTAGATGACCCTTCTGCCAAGAGTATTTTAGCTATTACTATTTTTTGTCAGTGTTTAGAGGAGTGGGATAAAGAACAAAATATTCAAATTCTGTGTTGCACATAGAATCCTCTTTTCCTTTCCAAAAGTTAGCAGAAAGGAGCCAAATCAATCAGTTTGGGTTCTACAATATTAGTAATAAAAGTTTTTCTTCTCTCTACCTTCTTCTCTAGGGAGTTTGCATTTTATCTAAGTTTGGAGCAAGAGGACCTGGGCCAAAATAGCTATAATGTAGATGGGAATATAGTTTTGACAGGAATTTTGAGCACATAAATCAAAGCCTCTGTACTTAACAAGCATGAATAGACACAATTTGATAAAAAACACCTAAAATCTCTGTATCTAAGGTAGAAATCTATCAATTTATTTGCTTAAAATAAGAACCAGTTTGTACCCCTTTCAAAGATTCCTGGAATGGAAGGGTTTGAATAAACTCCCTCTAGGAATGAAACCAGCAGAAAAGAAGGAAGGGTAGGGGAAAATGAGAACTGATGAAAACTTAGGCACCAGGGCACAGTGAGATGTTGTACAGAAATAACTGTCTACATAAGAAAAAAAGCAGCAGGATTAAAGGATTCAAGGTGATTACTGTTATTACTTCAGCTTCTGCCATGATCCTTAAGTGCAGCTTCAGCTGAAACTGATAACTCCAAAATGGCCATTTTTATTCCCTCTATTTATCTAGACAATGAAAGGCTTTTGAAGTTTGGGACACATTCCCTGCCATTTGTTTGTGTGAAACATGCTACAGTCTTTCTGAGTATTGGGCATGAGTGAACAGATGCAGGAAAGCAGTTCCAGCTAATTGAGATGGTGCTGGTTGACAGGAAGTTGGCAACCTATGATGCCCATCTACATGAAGGACCAGAAGGAGGATGCAGGGAACTGCAGGCTTGTTAGTCTGACCTCATTCAGTGACAGGTGAGATCATGGAACAGATCGTCCCTAAGTGCCATCGAGCGACACATGCAGGACAATGAGAGGATCAGGCCCAGTCAGATGGGTTTTGAGAGAGGCAGGTCCTGCCTGATCAACATGACCTCCTTTTGAGACAGGGTGACCCACCTTGTGGATGAGGAAAAGGCAGTGGATGTGGTCTGCCAGGAATTTAGTGAAGCTTTTGACACTCTTTCCCACAACCTTCTTCTGAAAAACAAGAAAAAGGGGTTGCACATAGTTTGGCCTGGTTTTATCTTTACTGGGTAAAAATTGATTCAATGACTTTCCTGGAGAGTAATAGAGAATGCAGTGGCTGACTGGACACCAGTGGTATTCCCCAGAGCTCAAACCTGGAGCCAATTCAGTTTAGTGTCTTAATTTACTGATCGTCTGGACAAGGGGATTGAGTAACCCGTCAGACAGTTTGCAGGTGACACCAAGCTGGTTAGAAATACTGATCTGCTGGAGGGTTGTATGGGTCTGTAGAAGAATCTGAAAAGGCTGAATTAAGGGAGCAAGGCCAGTTGTATGAAATTAGAATCAGAGAAGGGTTATGGTTGGAAGAGACCTTAAAGATCATGTAGTTCTAAGACTTCTGCAGTGGGCAAGGACAGCTTCCACTAGATGGGCTCACTCAGAGCCCCATAGGCCTGGTCTTGAATACCTCCAGGGACAGAGAGTCCACAAGTGCTCTGGGCAACCCTGTTTCAGTTTCTTTCCCATCCTCACAGTAAAGAATTTCTTCTTATGACCTAATCTAAACCTGCTCTCCTTCAGTTTGAGGCCATTCTCCTTTGCCCTGTAAGTACATGCTCCCATGGAAAGTTCTCTCCACCTTTCTCATAAACCACTTTTAGGTACTGGACAGCTTCTAAAGTTGTCCCCGAAGCCTTTTCTTCTGAATAACCCCAGCTGTCTCACCCTTTCTTCTTAGGAAAGGTGTTCCAGCTCTGTCATGAAATTCTTATCTCTCTTTTGGAATTGTTCTTTGTGTTGCGGGCATCAGAGTTGGACACACTACTCCTGGAAGGTCTCACAAGAGTAGTGAGTTGTCTTAGCTTGTCATGCTTGTCAAGGCTCTTTTAATGCAGCCAAGGATGTACTTGGCTTTCTGGGATGCGAGTACACACTATTGGCTCATGTTGAGCTTCTTGTCAACAAATACCCACAAGCCCTTCTTGCCAGGGTGGCACTTTATTCTTTTTTTTGCTGAACAAATCTCTCAATCCTGTCAAGGTCCTTCTAGATGGCAGGGCAGCCCTTTGGTGTTGACCTCAACAAACAGCTTTGTGTCATCAACAGTCTTGCTAAGGGTGCACTGAATCTCATTGTCCTTGTTGCAACAAAGATGTGAAAATGTGCTGGTCCCAATACAGACCCTTGAAGAATCACCAACTGGATATCAAAAAATTGACGAAAACTCTTCAAATGTGTTCTTTCATCTGATTTTTTTATCCACTGAGTGGTCCATCTGTCAAGTCCATGTCTCTCCAATTTAGAAACGAGGTTGACACACAGAACACCATCAAATAATTTGTACTGTTCAGATAGATGAATTTGTTACTCTTCCTTTGTCCACCGCTTCTGTAACGTCATCATAAAAGGCCATATTTATCAGATATTATTTGCTTTGTAAGGATGTGTTGGCTCAGTCATCTCATTTTTCTTGAGCTTTAGCATAGTGTTCCAAAAGAAGCTACTCTATGATCTTGCCAGACACTGACATGAGCCAGGCTGACCTATAATTTTAGGGGTCTTCCTTATTTTCCTTTTTAAAAATGGGTATTACATTTCTCCTTTTCCAGTCTTTGGGAATTTCTGCTCACTGCAATGCCAAGACTTCTCAAATATGATGCATAGTGGCATAGCAACTTCATCAGCTAGTTCTCTCAGGACACTTTAAAATACATGTCCTCAGGTCCCACAAACTTTGCTACTTCAGTTTCCTTAAATGGTCTCTAGCCCAGTCTTCTCCCACAGAGGATGTTTCTTCATTCCCCCATTTTCCTCCTTTCACTTCCTGCATAAGGGTGGTGTGGTTGCAGCACTTGTTGGTGAAGACTGGTGAAAAAGGTGTTGAGTGCCTTGGCCTTCTCTATGTCCTGGGTAACCAGGTCTCCTTCACTGATCTTGAAAGGACACATTTTCAATAGATTCAACAAGACTGAGTGCTGGGTCCTGCTGCTGAGTCACAACAATCCCAGGAGCTGCTACAGGCTGGGGGCAGAGTGGCTGCAAACCTGCCAAGTGGAAAAAATCTGGGGCATGTTTTACACCCATGGCTGAACCTGAGTCAGTGTATGCCCAGCTGGAAAAGTGTGTATTAGGAATACTGTGGCCAGCAGGGCTAGGTCAGTGGTTGTCCCTTTGTACTTGACAATGGTGAGGCTGTACCTCAAGTGCTGTGTCCCATTTCCTCACTACAAGAAAAACACAGAGTTTCTGGAGCATGTCCAGAGAAGGGCAATGAAGCTGATGAAGTGTCTGGAGCACAAGTTATATGAGGAGTATCTGAGGGGGCTGGGGTGATTTAGCCTGGAGAAAAGGATACTGAGGGTGGCCCTTACTGCTCTTCACAACTGCCTGAAAGGAGGTTGTAATGACATGGAGGTCAGTTTTTCCTCAGAATAAATGAGTGATAGAACAAGAGGAAATGGCCTCAAGTTGTGTCAGGGGAGTTATATATTAAAAAATTTCTTCACAAAAAGGCTTGTCAAACATTGGAACAGGGTGCCCAGGAATCTAGTTGAGTCATCCCTCAAGATACTTAAAAGATGTGTAGATGTAAGAGTTAGGGGGATGTGTTTAATGGCAGTGTTGGCAGTGCTAAATTAATTGTTGAAATAAATGATGGCAGAAGTCTTTTCAACTCTTGAAGTTTTTCTATGGTTTTGTGGTAGGGTTTAGAGCATTTGGGGCTGACTGAATGTAGGAATAAGCCCATACTTGCAGTAAGTAATTCTTTTGAACTTGCTGTGGTTATACCATGCTAAACCCTTGTTGATGGAGTTTTTTTGGTTTTTTTGTGGTGCTTTTCCTTTTTCTTGTTAAAAGGAACTTGGAAGAAAAATGTGAGAAGAAAATGTCATTCATTAGAAAAAGCTGGCTTAAGCAAAACATGTTCTACTGGTTTTAATGCATTAACTTTATTTTAAATTGGTATAAAATTATTTATTCTGCAAGTTTTTCACTTTGTCAATCCCAGAAAAATTAAAGAAAACAATGTCTTAATAATGAATGTACAGCATAAAGGCTCAGAATAAATAATGTTCTGATACAAATAAGGCTCTAATGAAGGAGTAACTAATGGAATATAACTGCTTGTTTTTTAAGGAAACCGAAAGTAGAACAGCTGTAAGATTGTTAGAAAGAGAAATGACCTTTGATTTTAAGAACATGTAATTCTGTTTGTTTTAAAAGAATACAAATGCATCATTTTTCACTTTTTGGGTATTTATCTTGCCCTTTAAAGGCCAGCTAAAGAGTGGAGCTAAAGTTCATGCCTAAAATGAAATCTGAGTATCCAGTATGAACCACACTTTCCCCTTGGCATTGATTTTGAAATAGAAAAGATTAGGAGCAGCAACAACTAAAAGCATCTGTACCTATTTCTGATACAAAGAAACAATAGAGTTCACACACACATACAGGTATGTACACAGAAACACACACGTATTTAACAAGGAATAGATGTAGGCTTGAAACTTCTTATTACCTTTTGATTCCCACAGAGATAATTAGAAGACTGACTATTGGAATGTTCTGCACATAAAACACAATATTGAAAAGTTTTCTGGTAGTTCTGTCAGCTGTCTAAGTAAATATAATGGAGAATGTAGAAACCCATATTTTTCTCCTCCTCCCTCGCTTGCTATCTGTCACAAGACAGTTCTACCATAACAACCTAGGTCCAAGCAAAAACAGTTTGAGAAATATGTCAATCCTAATTTCTAAACAAACAAACAAAAAAAGTCTTTGTTATGTATACTCCACCAGATAATTGTTAATAAAAATATTGTTAGGAAAATCCGAGAATATTTTTGAGGAAGAAGAAAATTTACCTCCTGGAGTTCAGCACACTTTAGTAATATCTTGACTTTCTGCTTTCAAATATAAAACATTCAGATATTTTTCAGCATACCGCTTGAATTACTATTTTAGAAATGTGCTTTGAAGAAGAGTTCCTGATTTAGCTTGGGAAAATATTCTTGAATGGGTGTTATATTTAACCTTCAAAATATGCTAAATTCTTGTATTTCATTATGTACTTAAAAATATCAGCAATAAAATAATTGTAGTTCTAGGAATAAACAGTATGTTGACATACTATAAAATGGAATATCTATACCTAAAAATTAAGAGTATTTAATGCTGAATAATCTGAGAAACAATTCCTTTAGGAGGTGAAATTGTTTTCTGCCACTCAGTTATGAGACACTATGCTGATATGGATTACCAAATTAAAAATATATGATGAAATTGTAATTATGAAAACAATATTTTAAATGAAATTATGATTTAAAAAATATAATGTTTAGGCAGGAAATATTATTAACATACATATGAATTAGCAAATGCTATGCAATTTTAAAATTCCATCTAGTTCTACAAACTGTTTAACTGTTTGGACATGTGGGAGAAACTCATGGCCCAAAAATTGCTTATACATCATTTAAGACTATTCTGATTATTTAATTTGATATATGCACCAAATGCTAATGATCAGTTTTAATGCAATGCTGAGATATAATTTCTACTGTGGTGCAGCATTCATTAAGCACTCAGACAAGGAACCTTTTCTCCTGTAAGAAATGAACCACCCACACTAGCAGTCAAGACACCTGCATCCACTGCACCCATCCGAATGTGACCACTGCAGCACCAGGCAGCATGGGAGGTGCACAGCAGCTAGCTCTCATCTAGAAAGAGTGTGCGTCTGCTAGCAAGGCAGAGCCTGTAAGCTAAAAAGCCCTGGCATTTCTCAGAGCTTAGTAGCTCAGGGGCAATGCTGCCTGAACTATTCTCCTTCTATAGCCAAGCAAGTTCACTAATATGTCTCTGCACCATGCATTGTGATGAATGTTTCTGCCAGTACAGGTGTCTCTGGCACTGTGACCCACTGGACACTATAAACATGCCACCATTTTTGGGGGTGTTTCACTCTGAAATAATTGCCCATTTGTTTGAAAGTGAGTGACTTTACCTCTTTCAAGAAAGAGGTATGTTTCATAATCATAAACTGACAACTAAGGCTTTTATTCATTAATATCGACGCTGGCATTTTTTTATGGTTCAGCTTCTATAACCAAGTTTAAAGAACGTTTTTACCACCATCTTACATCCTTTTCCCTAAAATGATGTGTGTATGTGTGGTTTAATACCTGTGATGAAAGTGAGACATTGAACATAAAAGAATCCTTAAAATTATTTCCTCAAACCCTTGCACTAACATTAGGTTTGCTGAGAATCTAGAATGTCTGAATTAACTATTAGATAAACTTCTTATTGGTAAATGCCTTAAAAATAGTGCAGGATATGGGGAAAAAGGTATTGAACACTTACTTTACGGAAATTTTTTTTACAGAAAATCTACTAGAGATCCAGGTTGAAATTAAAAAAAAAAAAAAAAAAAAGCAAGCCTGGTCCACCAAGATTAGTACTTACGTATATAATTGTAATTAGGCACACAAATTGCTCTCAGACATATTTAATCAGTCCTTTAATGATCAATGCAAGCAGTACAGTATTTCTTTAACTGCAAGAAAGTCTTTTGACATACTCACATCAATAATTATAGAAGGTCAGAACACAGGATGAATTCCATATGACAGGAAGACTGTCTAATTTATACTGTAATGCTACTGTAGATGTATTTCTCCAAATTCTGTATGGATGATAACCATCCTAAACTTGTATGACTCTCCTGTTGCTGATATTAAGGTTGTGATTGTTTAGGAATTGAAGGTCATGCTTTTATTCACAAATGAGTGACTGCCTTTTTTCTAATCATAGCTGTGAATTGTTCCTTTGTTTTCTATGGACATTTACTTTCCTGTAAATAGAAAGCTTTTAGCTCAAACATAAAATCATAGTGAGAGTCAGAGATAAGACCTGAGAATGATACTGTCTTGCTAACTGATTTTAAAACAAAATAAGTCACGTGTAATGAATCTAATGCCTGACAACTTTCCTTCAGAGACCAACACATAACCAACATTTTTAAGTGACTCGCAGAAGCCAGTTGAAAAAAATTCTGTGTTTGTCAGAAGAAAAATATTAGTCTTACTGCAATTAAAGGAAGAAATACATGTTTTCAGTGATAAGGATATGTCCATCTCTTTCTGTTTATGTTCTGAAATCATGTAAGTAAAAGGAAAGTAGCAGGAAAAAAGGGAAGAAAGGGAAGGTGTAGGTAATGACAGAATAAGCTGCTTGTAAATGTGCATTACTGGTCTATTTGGTCTATTTTCTTTTTCCATGTGGTTCATAATTCAGTTTCAAGCAGCTTTCCCAACAGTGATGCTGAACAGGATGTGGTCCTGAGTGGAACCAGGAGAACAACCATGACATCATGGAATTACTGCTGCTTTGATCAGTCCTCATTGATTCACTAAAAGACCCCTGAGCCTCAAAGCCAAACTGTGTTAACACAAGGAATGCAGAGGTTAGTGTATTTTCGACTTCTCCTCACAAGAAGTTAAAACAAAGAGCATGAGATCAACACAACATAGCACATAAAATTCTAGTTAATTAATTCTGAGACAATGCTAGATAGGAGGCAACCAGCTGTCTCCCTTTTTCCCCCTCCGAAGCCCAACAAACCCAATTCCTGAAGTTTCACACCAGCAAGTTTTATTGAAATCCATATTGAAACTGTGTTGGTTACTTCCCTTCACACTTCTGACCATTAAAAATGAAAGTAGAAACACTAAACAAAACACCCACTAATTTTTGTTCTTTGTTCAAATTTGTTCTGTTAATCTCTGCTTCATTTTTATATCAAGATTATATCTTGTCAGTTATATTTTTCTGAGTGGTGTTGATCCCCTAAATGCATTTATAAATAGTACATTCATTCAGCATGTGTGTAAAGGATTTATCAACCTCTCAGCCTTTACTTTAATTAGTTTAATGAGCCAGTACCTTTTGTCTTACTGAAGAGAGAGAATTTCTCAATTTTCCTATACATCTTAAAGACTCTTTGACACTTGCATCTACTTACTTTTTTTTAGTCCATGTATCTGTGTCATAATGGACAAAAAAATACTGGCAGAAAATTGCCCCTTGAAGAAATTGCTTCTCTATCTGAGTTAATGTCATCTCTAGGGTAACTAATCCTGGTCCAAAAAAACAGGCATGTTTGATCTGTCTTGCACTAAAACACTCGGAAACCTGTTTAGGGATTGAATGTATGGGTAGAGATTTATGAGCTGAAATGGAGCACTGGATTGTCCAACAGTGGATCCTAGTAGTATTTTCAGTAAAAATTACCTGGTGCTCCATCGGAGCACTTTACACAATTTTTCACACATTCAGAGTGAAAAATCAGAGTGTAGAACTTCGATTTGACTCTTCACCAGACACTTTTTATAATTTAAGTACTTCCTTGCTCCTTTTGAAAACATTTAACCTGATCCATACTAGCAACATTAACCTTTTCACGTTTACAGGACTTCAGAACACACTCTGCATATGATCATACATAAATCCCTGTCCTCTACTTCAGTAAATTAGATGCCAGATTTTTTTGTCCAGAAAAAATGTAAGACCTTAAAAAGGATGAATAAGTCTTCTTCTCTTGTTGCTTGGTTTCATATTATACGCATGACAATCCTACTCTCCTACATCAGACAGACACTCTTAAATTGTTATGAAGAAATATTTAGTGACGAGGTACTCTTGTGTGCACTGGTCATGTGTTGTGCTTCAGTGAATATTTTATCGCCTACAAAACTAGGACAAAGTGGTTACGGGAAGAAAAAAGAATGGAAATCTGCATGAATAAATCATAAAATCAGCACTAAATATATTATTAAGCAGCCTAATAATTATTAGTTTGATAACTGAGAAAAAGTCAGATGAACTAATATATGTGATTACAGCAGGATAAAAATAATAATCCAATAGCAGCATCCAACTAGGGGAAACAATAAACTAAAACTTCAGGCATGTTATTAAGATACGCAGTACCCACAGCAAGAGAACAAGTCTTGCAACACTAATTGCTGGTGTCTAGACCATAATTTGTTTTTCAGTCCTTACAAGTTTAATCCACCCAAAAAAAGAAAATTGTATATTAATGACAGGTTTAATAAAATTGGTATGGAATCAGTCCCAAACATGTTTAGATTCACAGCTTCAGCTAATTTTGCCTCATGTAAACAAAAAGGGAACATGTCCGTTTCGTTCAAACCACTGGAAACTTTGGATTTTGTTTTGTCATTACAATGTCAGTGCTGAAACAGTCCTTAAATGAAGTATAAATTCAATTCGCATCCATTTAAAGTATCCTCAGGTCTACTTTAGTGGTTTTATCCAGTTAATACATGGTAGAACTCAAATCCAGATATTCACTGCAATGAAAGTTACACATTTCTACTTGAAGGAAAAATAGGGAAATTTTCATCCCACTGTGAGTTTAGTGCTACTTCTATGCAAGTACTTAGGATTCACACTGAATTTAAATGTGAGCAAGGAGCACTGTCTCTCCCTTGGCTGTGTGGTCATATATTTAGGACATAGTAATGAGAGCTTAAATGGCTGAAGAAACAAGTTCTGGGTGTATTTATGCAAACTTAGACATGAAAAGGGGTTAAGTAAATGATCGTGCACTACACTGCAGGAGTATTGTTTAAAGGGCTAATCAATAAACATGAGAAAGCACAAAACTTTCAGTTTGTTTTTGTTCTTGTGTATTTATTCGTATTTCAATTGACTTAGTGGTCTTTTCCAAGCAATGTTGAACATGATAAATCACAAACCATTCCTTTTTAATATATCAGTCTGAAGTACTTGCCTCCTGTTTCTGTTAAAACAGCTTCTGTGAATTTCAAGGAAAGAGACAACTAACATCAGGGTACATTCAAAAAGAGACAACTAACATCCTCTCTGTAGGATGGTGGTACATTTTAGAGAGTCTTTTTCAGTACTGGATTTCCATTAACAATCTTTCTGAAGACATAGGGAATAAACTACTGTGCCCTTTCATATTTACAAAATTTTACTATATTATTTTAAAGCAATAATGGTAATTAGGTTCTTCTTATATTAGTAATGGAAGAAAAAAATTTATAATTTCATTCTAGGATAGTCAAGTTAGTTTAAATTACAGGCAACAACAATGTAAGAATTCTATTAAAAGGTTCATAATTCTAACTTATTTTATACAGAAATGTTTCTATATGTAAAGGTAATTCACATGGAAACTCCTGCAAATCTTTTAATCTGAACTGGAAATATATTCTTCCTTAGCCTTCCCAACTTTTTTTTTTATTTTTTTTTTTTTTTAATAACACCTATAATAAGTTATTCCCTCTGATCCAGTAGAATTAGAATTAAAAATTGCCTCACTGGGACAAAGTCATTACTCCTCAGTCCACAAATTTTAAGGTCATCTTCAAATATGTCATCCTTATAGGCAAAAAAAATCCCTTACAGAGTTCTTGCTATTTCATGAACACGTGGTACAAAATTACAGAAGCTATTTGAAGAGTTTTTCCTCTTTGATAACTGTCAGATAGCCCAGTGCTGTAATCTTGTAACCTAATAATTTTTCTAATAAATATTAGCAATTTTATCTGCAAGGTTGTTAAATGCAGGTTAGAATGTTAAAGCAGTAAGTAAATAATATCAAATGTTAATACTGATGCTGTCTTCTTAAATATTTTATGACAAGTTTATGTTGGGGTTGAGCAGGATGAAGAGTTTTACCAAAAGCCGTTGGAAAAATCCCCATAGATATTGTAAGTAGAATCTCACCCTCACTGCCCCCTGGGAGTTCATATGCTAATGTTTTAGTAAGTTCTTTGTTTCCCCAGTTGTCATTGTTTCACGTTTGGTGCATTTATTTTAATATTCCTAATTGCTCTTTCCCATTGGACCCTCAAACTCCACCCCTGACCTACTTTATATAAAGTTACTGGTTCACCCTGGCCCTCGCCCTTTCTGGTTCTCCCTGTACTGTGATCCCTTTCTATGTAAGTTTGTTTTATTGCCTAAGTAAAGCCTAATTTCATGTGCTGCATTAGGACTTTTGCCTGTCCCAAGGTAACACCCGACCCAGGTAACATCCAGGCCCAGGCTGTTATAGGTTTATGTCTCAGTGAGTTGCAACAACTGCTGACCTTCTTTCAAAAATATTAATTTTTTTTAAATACAAAATGATAATATAGTCATATACTGGGGTTGAAAAAGTCGTGCCCATTTTCTTTATCACTGTCTAGAGGTGTAATAGCTTTTAAGCTGAAAATCTAAATAGAATTCCTGAATATATCTTTTCAAATGAAAGTTTCACATAATCGCTTTCCATTAAGTTATAACATTAAAAAATATTTAATCTACAGGAAATAGCATCAACCTTACTTTGTTATTTATTTTATTAATATTTGTTAAGGATGTATACTACAGTCTTGAATAATGCAGTTTTCTTCTGAATATTGTTGATATAACATGGCAACAAATAATTATTTAATTTAATAGAAAGATTGGATGGTGTTTTGAATTCCAGTTTTAATGTTATACTATATGTAGATGACTGCATTTTGTTATGCATGTGGAAAAGTTTCATATTATGCTATTATCAGTCATTTTATGGCTAAATAGTCTTCCTGTTTTCATTTCAGATTTAGTTCCAGTTAATGTTAGTAGAGGTAAGTTTGTACTAGAAGCCATAGGGCTCAGAAATCTGGTTAATTCTACAGAACCTTAACTCAAGAAGTAACCAGAGGAGATTAGTCTTGATCAGTAACATACTGAATATTTTTTCATAATTTCTAACATCTTCTCAAGATAAATAACTAAGAAGGTGAGAAGAATCACATTTACTTTGACACCCTGGTAATGTGTGTTTTAAATGCTGAAACTTCAGGTTTATTATTTATGCTGCTTGTTTACTACTCATTCCTTTTACCTTTATATATATTTTGTGTATCTGTATGTATTAGATACTAAATTGCTCTGGAATAATTAGAACTTTTGTAATTAGAAATAACAAAATAATTTGCAGTAAAAAAAAAAAAAATCCCTCTTAAAATCACTGTCTTTGCTAATTCACATACAGTCCAGATTTCCTATAGTGCTCCTATGATTTATAGTTTATATTGACAAAACTTCAATTAAGTCTAAATCTACATTTCAACAAGATAGGATATAATTCCTCTCATTTTATCATTGGAATAGCAATTTTGCTCAGATCAGGAAAGAAAAAAATTACTAGAAACCTGTCAATTTTTATGAGATCCATGACTCAATGTTTTCAGTGACTTCATTGATGCAACAGAAATATGAATGGCAGGAAAATAAAAAATCATTACCTGGGAATAAAAATTCCTTGGCATTTTACTAATGCTTTGTGAAGAAATTTAAAGCATGCTTTAAAAAGACTGAACATTTTTTATCATGTAGGATCCCAAAACAAATGACATCATAAGCATTATTTATGTTTTTTTTTTTCTTTTTAAATAAATAATTAAAGAGATTTCAACAGACAAATATAGTTGGTTATAGATTATTTTATATACTTTTCATAAGATGTTTGTAGGATATATTGTATGCCCTCCCTTCAAGATATTTGTTACAACATTGTTACACAATATTGTTGTGCAATCAAAGATTGCTGCACTTTGCACATCTCAGTGTCCTTTGATCTCCAAAATCAGATTCTTCCTACATAATATTCACTTCATTGTAATAAATAAATTGCCTACTCTCAAGAGGAGCCCCAAAGTAGAAATAACTACTTCTGGAATTAACAGAGGCCCTTGCAGAATAAATAGCAAGTTGTCATGACACTGAATTTTACTTTATTGCACTGACATAAGCATTGTTAAAGTTTTTTCAATAATGTTGTTTAATTCGATTTAAAAAAATGTTAAATAAAATATTTGTAAATATGTTTCCTTTCAATATTAAGCTACAAATCATTTTTCATTGTGGATCTTGCTCTTGTAAAAACATGTTGTCCTACATTACCCTGCAGACTATTTAATAATCAAGCTTCGGTTACAGTCTATAAATGTTTCTAAGCAACCACAACCCACTTTAAATATGCCAGTCAATTAGCTCTAGACACCCTCTTTCAGTGTTTGTCTCTATTATTTCTTTCTGGCTTGAAACATAAAAGACAGAGAGATAGAGGGAGTATTTTAAAATAATACCTTGTACTGGTCAAGGGTGATGCTGTTAAGTAGCACCTCTGCAGATAAACACAGACCTCAGGCAGCCCCTGTCCAAGAGTACAGTGATATGTGTGCCCATCAATCCCTTATCAACATATAAGCCAGAAAGAACAGAAACTTATCTGGCTAATGCCAATACGGAAAGATAGGTGGTGGTGACTGTGGGAAAAATAGCTTCTCCTATGTTAGCCAGTGCTTTCATTCTGTGTTTTTTTAATATTTACTTATTTCCACATTAAAAAAAAAGACCAAAAAAAGATGAAAAGCATGTGAAAAAGAGTATCCTGACAAAAAAACCAAACCAAATCAAACCAAACCAAAAACCAAAACAATTCTTATATACTTTCATAAGAAATTATTTAAATAATATTTTTTCTATTCAGAAATGTAGTATCCGTTGAATTTTGAATTCAATTGATTCAAGACAGAGGTATGTCTTAGATAAATTGCCCAATCCTGTTAATCTGTTATCTTTATTTTTATCTTCCCATAATAATACATTCAGTTTTTTCCTAGAAGCACAACAGCCTTTCTAACTTAGTATGCTCAGTCTTCCTTATGATCTGTAATGCTTTCCACCTTGTATTATTGTGAGGAATATCTGAGAAAAATCTCTGTCTTAATTTCACTAAGTCTCTTATGGCTTAGAGTAGCTTCCTCCATTGAGGCTGGTACAAAAAATGTATTTGCTGTGATTATGCAATATGATTTACCTAAGGAAAGATGAATTCTACTGGAATTTCATACCTAATAGCAAGTTTTTTCTGGACTTCTGGTATTGCCACTGTCATCTAACACAAGATGGAGAGTGAAATAAAGCATAAAATTCCATGAAAACAGGGAGGCTAGAGAGAGGCTAAGGTATGTGTCTGGTAACTTACTTAACTCCCTGCTTGTATTTTTGTATTGCTTTCCAATTGGTATCATATTCTATAACCAGTACTATAAAAGCAATAATGGTCAAAGATCTTTTAAATACAATAGCTCCCCTGGGGTATCAAGTAGCTAATAAAGGAAATTTTGGGAAATGTAAGAACAGCACAAATATATAGTATGACTGCCCTTGGGCATGTGTCCACATAACTGCTCTTTAGGGAGTTTCTGAAGCTAGAGGAATTATCGGTGTATTTACAGCTTCATGGGATTTTTCTTCCTTGAGCCTATGGCATATTTTGAATCCCAAATAACTTTTCGCAAGAAATTTCAGATTTTCCTTGTGAGCTGCATTTATTCTGAACTTTACTTCCATTTTTCAGACTATAGTTTTAGTACTGGAATAAAATATGGTCGGGTTCTTCTTTTGTTTTTTGCACCCCAGACATGACTTCTATAAATTTCGCTACGGTATCCTCAGTTTGTGTCTCTTCCAGATTGACGCATGCTAGATATGTAGTCATTACTCGTATGTTAACTGACTTACTATTTTTGATTCTCCTTTTTTATCCTGTTCCTCATCCTGACCTATATTGCTTCATTTACTTTTGAGATGAGCTATCTAACTCAGGATGAAAATTACTTTCAAATTATGAGTGTTTGTGATATTAAGGCTTTTCTCAAGGAGTATAAATTCACATTTCCTGCATGCTGAATTTCACCTGACTATCATTTATTCACAGGATGATCTTAGGATTCTTCTGTATTTCCCCACAAATAAATAGCAGTTTCTCTAAATAGCTCAATAATCTCAGGTAAATAGTTGGTATTACTCCCACTAGCATTTTTAGCTTTTCTGTCACAGTTTTAAATTTAATTGATTAAGATGTGAAACTTGAAGATTACCCATTATTACAGAAATAATTGATTTTTATAGTGTGACCAACAACCCCAAATTTTCTACACATTATCATACATATATTATAAAGTATATAGAATGTATTATAAACTTTCAAACTTGCTGTACACATAAAAAATAGTCACAAATTTTCTATGATACTATTCTTGTCATAAATAATTTCTCACTAGGGACTCATCTACTTCAATTAATACCCTACCTTATCCATTAAAAAGAGATAGGTCAGGTGATAGGAACCTATCAAACATATTACCTTATACATAGTAGGTAGGAAGAGTATTAAAAGTTTGGCACCTCTATCTCATGTAGCTATAGTTTGAAGAATATTTACAAGAATCAGTGTATTGCTGTCCAGTCATACTCACCCTTTATTAGTTAAGTAGTATTCATGGTACAAAGGCTAATGTGAGATAGTACAGAAAACAGAAGGCTAGAAGTGCTCAGTACCCTTTTTACTTGCTGTTGCTAATCATTCAAAGTATTCACTAAATTTCCACATAATTCATAGCCCAATTTAGCAATCATGCTGTATCAACCAGACTTTTTTTCCAAAACTGCAAAATCTGAAATATGATCTTACTCCTGCACATTAGGAGGTATCTATGTATTTATTACACAGTCTACTGATTTAAGCATTATGTTTTGTTTCCTGACTAGGAGAAATTTGAATTTCAAACAGGATGCACTTTCCAAGATTTAATAAATATTGCTAATTAGAAAGATATTTGTGATTTATAATGTGAAATCCAAACCAAAAGAATTTGTAGGCCTTACATGAAAAAGAATATGAAGACTTAGAAAGTGAGTAGTTGTGAAATCTTACTTTGAACCTTTGTAGTTTTTTCTGCTCTCCACTGAATTTCTCACCTAAGAAAAAAAAAAAAGAGGCAAAATAAAACTTTCTGAAATGAATAATAAATGATGTGCTTACAGAATTTACACTAAAAGCTGTCATAAGCGAGTTTTTTTAAAAAAAATTAATTTTGAATCCAACTAAAGAGAACATTCTGTACATTGAGTACTTAATCTGAAACAGGAAAAGAGTTCTATACAATTAAAAATACTCATACTATCTTAGGTTTCATCCTATACAACAGTAAATCTGTATAATAAAAAGGGAAAAGAATTATCCTTCAAATTATGGCTTATAAAAACAAACTCGGTCCTCTTCAGTGCATTGAAATAAATACTCAGTTTCATTGTGGGAAGAGAAATAGAAATAGACTTTATAGAATCATGGACTGTGTTCAGATTTTTGCATGCAATCAATAATTTTTTCCATTTCAAATTAAGAAAATGAAAACACAGGAATATAATTCAGTTCTTAGCTAATGTGATAAAAAAATCTTACAGACACTCTCTCTAAGAGGTCTAAAGGCAGCTCTCAAAGTGAATTTCCTCTCAAAAGGTGCTGCACTTTTCTATTAAGCTGAAACATTTGCGTCCAAAGGATCTAACAGTGTCAGAGGATTTGTCAAGACAGTGACAGAATGTCTTCAGCTTAAATTTCTGTTCTGAAGTGCAGCTGAAGATATTTAAACCAATATTCTATTGCTTATTTAATTGTAAAACAATCACAGAACCAATATTTATGATGGAGTAATAGAAGGGGATTTTAATGTGGTTTAGGAAGTCCTCACCAAGACTGTCCACCCAGATGCCACTTGCTAGTCCCCCCTCTCCCCTCCCACTTCCCTCTCCTGCTTGGAATAGAATTCAAAGCCCTGAAAGTGAAGATCATTGGCTGAGATAAGAACAGTTTACTAGAAACAGCAGTGAGATAAAACAAAGAGCAACAATAGTAATAAAGATATATAAAAGGCAGGGTGAGTCACATGCAAAAATGCTCACGATGGACCTGGAGACAATAAACAATGGCAGATGACACCACCATGGTGGTTTTTGACAGAAAGCCACGCCCTTCTTTTTTGGAAGCCAGAGAGAGTCCCTTGCCCCCACGCACTGTCTTGGCAAAGCTAGGACAATGGGTTTGCAAGTAGCAGAGATGGGGTCTTCTGATACTTAGAAATATTTGCTTGATTGTATTTTACACACTAGAGCATTTACTCATCCTCAATTTTCTACCAAAATATTTATTGTTTTCTTAGTCAGTCTGAAAAGAACCTGGGTAGAGAGAACTGTTACTTTAACAGTGATTTTGCTGAACACACTTCTGAAGCGACCAAATTCTTTGAACAACTTATATATTTCATGTATTTGACATAGAAACCATCAGACAGTTACAGTTTTCCTTAGAAAACACACACATATTTCAGATTCTAGAAATTAAAGCAATCTTATGGGAACCTGGTCAGTGTATGTTAAAGCCCATGGAGAGAAATGAAACTGGCATGTTGTGTTCTTTATGTCCAGCATAAGGCAATTAGGTCTTTCTGCCTTCTGTGGCTACTTCTACTCTTCCATCCCACTGGGAGAGTAGGATGGAGGATGGGCTGGCTTAGCTATACGTAGTGCTCCTGGATCTTGGCTAGAACCTCGCCCATAGCTGGGAAACAGAGGGTAGATCCTATATGCACCATGCTGACTTACCTATCCCATATTGTGCCCACATTGCTGGCCAAAGAAGAAGAATGAACAGAAGAAATATGGCTAAAGCTAATTTTCATTCAGTTTACGGGACTGCAGCAGGAGACACAAAAATAGAAGGAAGGTAATTCAAATCTAAGCATTTGTTCTCTGTGCAGCAGATGCCTCAGGGCCCAAGAGGAGACACTGCAACAATCAACACTTTTTTTGTTCTGTTTTTCTCTTTGTACTTTCATTTTTGATGGAGGTTTCTGTGCCAGGCCAAACTCAACAGAACAGCTTCACTGTTTGTTCATTTTCATCTGGCCCTGAATCTTGCTCTGGTTCATAGATCTTGAAGATAATCTGATTTCATGTCTCCACAGTACTTTTACTCTATTTTTCAGTACACCCAAGGAAACAATATTCTAAACTAGAAATAAGAATTTATCATTATATATTTTATTCTCTTTTACTTGTTTTTTTGTTTTGTTTTGTTTTGTTTTTGTTTGTTTGTTTGTTTGTTTGTTTTTATTTTCATGAAAAGCCACTGGGAGGTGTCCTTAAAGACAGAACATGTAAAAGTTGCTTTTCACAAAAATATTGTTTGCCAGAGGGGAAAAAGTTCTTTTGGGAAAAGGGGAAACTGTGACTTTGTACAAATGAGAAGAATAAAAAGTTAACACCACATCTGAGTAATTTTTTTTTAATATCATCTATTCAGGAAGCATGTCAGCATGACTCTGGATTTCAATGCAGTTTCCACCCTCTTGCCACATGCTTCCATGTCCTTTGTAGCAAAATGTGTAGTAAACAGTATTTCACATTTAAAGCTGAAAGAATGGTTTTTACTCTAGGTGCTCCTTTTCTCAGTAATTTCAACAAAAGAGACAAAACCTTCAACCCTCCAAATACCTCCCTCCCCCTAACCTAAAGGGAAAATTTTAAAAATACTTAGATGAATGAGTAATTTTTCACATGTGAATAGTCAAAGTGAAGCTCTACTGACAGGATAAAATACATAAATTATACATTATTTAGCTCCTTCAGTAAGCATTGAATGCAAGTGGCCAACTGACTGTTAAATATATTGAGTAAAGGAATGTCACTGTGCTCTAAGGCAATTTAGAACATGTATTTAAAAAAAAAATAAACCAAGTGTATTTCAAAAAGAGTTCAGAGGAAAGGCATATTTTTAAAGAAGTAAATTGAATATCATTGAATAAATAAAGTATCTAGTGGATAAACAGTGGCTAAAACCTTTATTCGGCTTGAGAGATAAAAAGGAATAAAGATAAATGAAGAACTGGCTCTCTGCTACTGAAGAGTTTTCTGTTATGTTTGTAAGAATATTTTAAAAACATCAGTTCAAGTCTTCCTAGGGACCTCTGCTGCTGAAGAGATAGGGTTTTGAATTCACCCTTTGTATGTCAACTTCATATGAAGTTCTTCCATAAATGATACAATAGTTTCTGTTTCTCCTTCTTCAGTTTTTGCTCTCTTTCCCTCTCATATTTCAACAATTCCCTCTCTCTAGTAAAAGGAACTACCACTTAGAAATTATTTGTTGGCTTTAGAGCAGTCTGGAATTGTTTCCAATACTTTTCTAATTTTTAAAAAATTATTATTTTATTTTATTTCTTTTCCCTTTTTTTACACCAGACCCTGTCTTTAGTATCAAGGTACCTGTCCTCCTTAACAGACTTCCTAACCCATTTTTCTTGTTCTATCTTTCAACAATAGTCTTTCACAGAAAAGACAATATTAAACAAAATCCTGAATCTTTATTATTTTTTACTATATTTAAAAATGAAAAAGCCTAAATATGCAGTTTCTCTTTAAGCAATAACTTACCCAGAAGCACTGCACCAAAGTCTGCTGTCTAGTACCCGTATTTGTTTTATCAGTTACAGCTCTGCTGCTTTGAGTGGTATTGCATCTTTTACCTGTTGGTCTACTTATCAGTAAAATGTTTCCTCTGAGACAAAAGTAAGGACTACATGGTCATACTTTTATTTTTCATAATAGGTATTAATTAGATATCAAGCAACAGACTCTTTTGTATTTCTGCAAAAGAATCAGCTTACTTAATGCAAATACACAAGTACACTGAGGACTAGTACAAGATAAATGCACCACGCATTTAGAACGCAGTCTTTCTCAACAGTGATGATATGAAACATTTATGAACACTGAAGTCTATACACATCAGCAAGCCTTCTAAAATTGAAAAGAGCTCCTTACTCATGCAAAAATAAGCTGATGCTTAAGTGTTTTCAGGATCAAGTTTTAATTTCTCTCCATGTGTATTGGACAGATCCTCTGCACAGAGATGAGCTTCAGTCAATAAAATGATTAACAACAGTAATACACGCTGCAGGGAAGTGTATCCACTCCAGAAAAATTAATTTAAGTAGTGTTAGCTGGGGTCTGATCGGTGACATGTAAAACCTTAAGTCTCTTGAGATATGTTGCATTATAGAACAATGTCTGCAAGTGTTTTACAGCAATGACTTGTTTTCCTATCTTGTGTAGGACATGTCAAGACTAATGAAAGGTTACTGTTTTGGTATTGTTCCATTATGAAAGCCTAAACTCTTTGTACCTTTTTTCCCAAAGGGAATAAACTGGTCACTCATCCAACATAATTTATCTCTAATATTTTCTTCAAAGATAAATTACAGTAATTTCACTATTATAAGCCACACCGAACCAAAATGTGGCTTGTAATCAGGTGTGGCTTATATATGGACAAAGAACAAAAAGTTTCTATTTTAGTTTGGAGGACAGGTGTCTGCTGAGAAAGGCAGGAGCTTCTCTTTGAAATGAAGGATGTAAACCCCCTCCCTCCAAATTATTATAATTTTGAAATCAAGGGACTTTCAGGCAAAGATATGGGAATTAGGAATAACAGTTCTTT
>PYHW01009486.1:2896471-2931127 GCA_013186435.1 Turdus rufiventris | reverse complement strand
GCCCATTAGCAGAATATCTGCCGTGGAGATAAGGATCACTGCCCCCACCCTCAACAGATGGTGATAGAATAGATACCTTTTATCCCATTCTGTATTGTAACATGAGGCTTATAATCAGGTGCGGCTTATATATGGACAAATAAAGAAAAGTTGCTGACACCCAGAAGTGCGGCCTATAATCAGTGTGGCTTATAATCGTGAAATTACTGTAATCACTTAAAATTTTTAACATGGCCTCTCATTTCGCTAAGTGGTGCTTGAACTTCTCTGCCATTTTACAGCACTTGCACTTTTGTCTATTTCTTTTGATAAAATGCCATTTAATTGTATCTTGTCTTTACTGCCAAAGAAGGGATTGCATGATATCTTTTGCTTGTTTCTCATTAAAAAATTCATATGCAAAATTTTTAGTTTGTGTACTCTAAAACCAGAATAAATGAAAAGGGCTTACAAAAAGAACAAAGGTACCAGCAGGTTAAACTAAGCTGCTAATACTAAACTCTGACTTCTATTTCTTCATAAAGAATTCCCGATGCTAGGTTTCACAATATATTGTGAACAGACCAGTTCTACTGCGTATATAAAACTTGTGAAATCTGAAAATATATTTTATGTGTGCATAATTTTACATACTGCTGTGAAATACGTACTTGCTGTTTCATCTGAAAAATGTAACTTAATGTAATAACATGACATTAGGACATAACCAGGTATAGTAACACTCTAAAAAGTTACACAGAACTGCTAGTCCAGCAGTCACATTCTTGAATGATACACTAATAGAACTTTCATGCCTCTGCCTCAAAAAGAATAGCACACAAAGAGAATATGAGTAATGAATGATAATATTATTGATAATAGACAGTTTATTTCACCACATTTTGTCCTATATTTTCTTGTTCAAACAAGAGAGATTTCTAGGATTTGAGTTGGTTTGGGGTTTTTTGTTTTTTTTTTTGTTGTTGTTATTGTCTTTCATTGCACTCTAGCTTATTGTTGCTCAGAGGCTATTTTATAATCTGGAGGACCTTGTTTTTAATAAGCTGGAATTGAGTTTAGTTAAGAGGAAATACACCATGGGAAGTGGAAAAGTTTCAAAACATGCCCATGATAACAATAAACAATGTCCTCTGTGTCTAGTTGCTGAGGCAGAAAGGATATATTGAAATAATTGCATATGCAGAAAAAAAATTGTATACCTTTACAATGTGCATATTGTATACAAGATCATTTTCAGTTAAGATTTGGAACAGATCAGTGCTTCGTGATGACATAAGATGAGTAACATAGTGTGTGGGCAAGTCCTAAATCACAAAATAAAGACTGACCAGCAAAACAACCAGAAAAGTCACTGTGTTTGTGGGTCAGATTATTTACATCCTTAAAAACTCAAGCCTCTTCTGAGCAATGTAAAATTATTTTGTTGCTTAAAAACCCATATGGAGACAAGCAAGGCTGTGTAAACAAAATTCAGCACTAAAAATTTAAAAAGGGACAAAGTCCATATCCAATGCAGCCCATTACACCATTGGGGGAAGGGGAAAGGATGCAGGGGAAGAGAGGGAGAGATACTTCGTTACTGCAACTGAATAAAGAACAAATAGTACAAACCAGAAGACACAAATAGAACTAGCAAGCTCTGTGATCATTGACATAGCTTTCCTTTTCTTCTCCCTTTTTGTCACTTGAATTCTATGGTATACACAAATGTATTTTAACTTAATGTCAATTACTCTCCCTAGGAATGGAAATTGGAATAATATTTCTTTAATTATTCAAATATAGAGTCCAGAAGGCTCTTTAAACAGAAAAATGAGAAATTTAACAATTATAATATAGTGAGATACTTGTAGTAAAAAAATTTATACAATATGCTAACTCCTAGAGGAACCACTGCCAGACAATAATCCCCACAAAATCGGCTACACTGAAATACACAGAAATACTGCTCAAAGCAAATGACAGCCAAAATGGGTATTTGTCATAAGAGACCTATTATGATTTTAGCTGATACTTCTCTACCAATGGTTAAGTAAATGGAATACATATGAATGGGGATAAAATAGCAGTGGAGTCCTTCGACTCCCTTCAGGGACAAATTATTTTCTCCTCAAATATTCCAGTAGAAGAATATGTAGGCCGTTATTACGAAAACAATATAAAGTCTTGCTTAGACAGGATAAAAGAAGTTTGATGGATGAACACAATGATTTTTGTACACGTACAGTACTAATAAAAGTTTCTGAAATAGCAGCTGTATACTAGTATATTTAAAGAAATAGAAGAATAATGTTAAATTATAGCTGTATCATCCTAATTTTCACAACTTCCAAACCATGAAATATGTCATAGATCTAGAGCACTGCTGTGCAATATTGAATTCTGCCATTTATCTTAAACTAGGAAGAAGTGAAACACTGGATATCATTAAAGTTAATAAGGGAATCATCTTAGTTGTTCTCAAGAGGTAATTTTGAACATGAAAAGAAAACCAACAAAATTGAGTTTATATTCAGAGTTGCTGGGGAATTAAATGAAATGGTTACCAAGGTGAAATAATAGATGAAAATTCCTGACATAAATTATCCAAAGGTTTCTGTAGTATGATCTTCCATTTTGGCTCAGTGTTACTATTAGTTTGAATACACACGTACTGTTGCTAAGGACTGATGCTGTTGCCAGGTGAAAATGGCCCATATTAACCTGCCACAAATATCTAAATATGTTGATAGAAGTGGGCTGATAAAAGATAGGAGAAACATGTCTTGGAAAATTGGATGATCTATTATTTCTTATTTGCGACATAACAGTGAAGTGACTTTTCATACTCTTTGTGCACGTGAACTCTCACCATAAAAGTATCAGTAAAGTACCCAACAATAATGATGATACTATTAAATGAACATTGTGTTCTATAGAATATAAATCTTAATCAGGCATTCAATGTAACCTATAAAATTGTTACTGAGGGGATATAACTGAAGTCAGATGGTGTGTAATTCAGACTAGCAAAGACATATGATCATTGCTTCTGTATGTTTAAAATTGATTCCTTCAAGCCATTTTTTCTTCTTAAATGTTATGAAATTTGAGCACCATTATCTCAAAGCAACTAAGAATATGCTTAAAATTATTAAATAGATACCTTGAATGAAAATGAACAGGTGCGTAGGTAAGGGGCAGCTTCTTTAGATGCTGACAAAATTGCAGTCTAATACCTTTCTGGCGATTTGCATAGTATTGCCAGTAATATTTTGTAGTATAATATTGCTTGTAAAATCTTAGCCATTTCAAGGAGCAGCTCTTTGTTTATAAATCAAATAAAGAAAGGAAATCAGCCGAAGCCATTAGATAGAAATATCCACACAGGAGGGCTTGAGAAACAGTTACAGTATCCTGTCTAAAAGACAACCCACTGCATGCATATAATTTTAGCTTTCATTTGTCATTGAGTGCAGAGCACTGACTTACACTATGCTACAGGAAAAGCTATTGTATTTGATGAAATTATACATTTTGAGAAAATAGTTTACACAAGGGGAATGTGTAAATGGCAAAGTCACAGTGTTCAGCCACAGTTTTTTCCCTCTTTAGGACTCTTCCTAAAAGATATTTAACCATCTTCTACATCTTTCAAGGCTGCTTTATTCTTGCTTTTTCCAGGCTTTAAAAGAGACTTGTAAAAAGTCACTTAAGAGTATGATCTTTACAAGCATCTGTTTGCTGTTCTACCCAAACTCAGAAGAAACTCTTGAAGTCATAAAAGCTAAAAAAACACATGACTGCTCTTGTGTTGTGGAAGTTTGCGTCTATATGTTTTGCTTTGACTGACACATCATTTCTTCTCTGGACCCCAATCTATTTTCTGCCTCACTAAACTTACAAAACTCTGCATAAATTGTTCTTCTCAGCTTGTTCTGTAATCCTATGAATACACAGTCTTCCTGTTCATCCCTTCAGTCAGTAAGTGCCAGCTGTTGGGTCTGGAAACAGTTTTATTTATGTGAAATAAAAAAGTTGGGGGACAAAAAAAGAGTTGATTAGAAAGCTGTGAAAACAACAAGATTGCACTGAAATTTTGAACCAGAATGTTTGAATCAAGCAAAATAAATTATTATGGTTTCCATCAATAAACACAGAAACAAACTTAGACTGGGTAAGTTTTACATGGAAAGATAAAACTAATCCCTTTTTGATTGTTCTGTTGAGCACAAAACAGGGGTCATGCTGAGAAATTACAAAAAAACCCACCTCTGTGGAATGAACATACATTAATTATCTTGATGTATTCTGCCATATTGCATCTGTCAAAAATGTCCTCATTTTTAATGGGAAACACAGAACCCCCATGCATGTCCCTATCCTATTTTCACAAGTTATAAAGCATGTGTGCATTTTCAATACTTAGAATGGAAGTATTTATATATTATATCCCAAGGCCATTAATATGTATATATATATATATAATTAACACTCAGTTAACTCATTGTATGAATTACAGTGGATTCCAGGAGGCACTGCCTCCAAAAGGACAAACACAAGGTGGTGTTTGTGGAGATGCAATGGGACAGAGGTTCACCTTCACAGGAATCTGAGCTCCTGGTGCATAGCTTTGAAGTTACAATGAATACCTATGATAAGGAAGGGAATGACACGACTGGGTAGTGGTGCATTAATGTCCTGCCTTGCTGATGAGCCACATACTCCTTGCCCTTTTTTGTAAGAACAACAGCAGGTCTTGCCAGCATACACAGCAGCAATGGTATCTCCTGTCAAGAATTCTTCACACTTGAAGACTTTGCATAGGCCAAGAATATACCAAAAACGATAAATCTGTTTTGAGAGTCTTTCATGTGGCACCTGTTTTGGTAAGAAACAGTATTGTTGACAGTACTCTCTTGTATAAAAGGTTCAACTTTCTTGTTCAACCCAGCTTGTTTTTCCCAAGTAACAACTCTGAAATGGAGAAGAGTGGTCCACATCTCACCTCACTATCTCCAGCCCCTGCTATCTGCTGACTGGGGTAAAGACTGGGGTAAAGAAAATTTGCTGATCTTTTTTTAAGGCATATTATGTGAAACCTCAGACTTCTTCCCTATCATTACTTATATTTGACCTGTCACTATTTTTCAAGAGCAGAGACATTTAGCAAATCTGGTAGAGCTTAAAGGGTAGTCTTATTCTTGAGAAGATCCACATTTTCATCACTAGTTTTCTTGAAAACAGCTGATGTCTGAGCAAAGAACAGAAGTGGCACATGTAGCTTAGGAGACCGGAGAATCCAGAAAGACTTTTGAATTGCTATGAGGAAGTGGGCACTTGTTTTGAGACCTATGGAGTTAAACATGTCCAAACAGAAGTCACATTTAGAATGTCATATTTCCCCAGTGCCAATAATCCGATCACTTCAGGTAACCTTGAGATTCTGGTAACATCTGGAGAATGGATATATGTGAATGTTATTTAATTTTCTAATTAATAGTGTTTCTTTGTAACTCTATATCTGTTTCTCTTGCCATCAATGATGTTGCTAAAGGGAAGAATACACAGGCCTTCTATGATGACTTTTAGAGATCACTAGCCTGCTTATGGGTGAGGAAGAAGTGCTGGTTTAAACTCAAAATAGTTTAAGAGCCGTGAATAACAATATTGCAATGAATTCAGAAGTCTGCTAAAGAAAAGTACCAGAGATCCCAACAAATACAGTACAATGGTAAAAAATCTGGAATAATTTTATCTTATGGGTAATTCCAGTATTTCTGTAGAGAAACAAATAATTTACTATTGTGTATATGTATATATTGGTATCCACATGTAAGTTTTTGTATGATTTTAGAATTTACTGATCAGAGGAAGAAACAGAATTACTATTTAATGAAAAAATTGGCAATCAAGAGCCACTAATAAACACTTTTGCATCTGTTTTGTTTGCTTCCTGGCAAGGTTTAGATGATGGGATACAAAAAGGTAATAAAGTCTACCCATTCACTTAGGTAACTCTGAGTACGCCTAAGAAGAATAATCCAAAATCAATATGTACTGCCACAAGTGCTAAACTAGTTAGGAAATCTCATAATTTCTTATAAGATTTAACCAGATCTTCTAGACAGGCCAGAATTGTTTTCCACATTTTCTGGAATTGAAGTTCATATGGAATATGAAATATGGAAGTTTTCTTTTATTTTTGCAATTTGCTTCTTTGTACAGTTGTTTTTCAAGTTTCTTGTTTTTTTCTTTGGAGATCCTTTGAAACTAGTAAGTAAAAAAACTTAAAGAGCACTACTGGTAAACTTTATAAATTACATTTTAAAACTTTAAAATACTTTGAGTTCACTGGATTCTATATAACATGCTGTGAAGGAGAAATATGATATATAAATCCTAAGGTTGTTTTTCACCATATATTTCTCACAATTACCTAGTATTACTCATAAAGAGTAATATGTAAGGCATTGTGCTTACAGGAAAGATTCAGAGAAATTACAGTAATTTCACGACTATAATGCGCACCCTTTTGACGAAAATTTTCCCTCAAACCCAGAAGTGCGCCTTGTAGTCCGGTGCGCCTTATCTGATCTACAAAGTTCAGAAAATGGTGAACCCGGAAGTGTGGTCTGCAAACTGAGCCAGGACCCGCGGGAGCTGCGGCCATGTGGGGGGAGTCGGGAACCACGGGAGCCGCAGCCACCGGGCGGGGGAAACCAGGAACCGGCGCAGCTGCCGGGCAGGGAGAAGCGGGGGGAAGCAGCGAGGCTGTGGGGAAGCGCCGAGAAGTGGTGAGAAAGTGCCGCGGAAAAGCGGCAAAAAAGTGTCGAAATATCGTGGTGAAAAGCCGCCGAAAAACGGCAAAAAATCGCCACGAAAAAGTGTGGAAAAATTGCGGCGAAAAAGTGCCGAAAAGTGGCAAAAAATTGCAGCGAAAAAGCGGCGAAAAATCGTGGCAAAAAGCCGCTGAAAAGCGTGGAAAAATCGCGGTGAAAAGTGGTGAAAAAGCTGAGAAATATAGCGGCAAAAAGCGGCAAAAAAGCAGCGAAAAACTTTGCAAATTGAGAACCTGCCAGTAATTTGCTACTTTGTTGCGCGCCGCGTGGCTTCTCACTGCAAAAAAATAGTGCGCCTTATAGTCTGGTGCCCCTTATCTGAGCTACAAAGTTGCAACTCTTGGGGGTGCGCCTTATAGTCTGGTGCGCCTTATGGTCAGGAAATTACTGTACTCCTTCTTACGAGTGTTTTACCTGGAGTATGGAAACAGGATGCAGTCAGGATATTTACATGGGAGATCTTAAGGAAAATAGGATGCATTATCACAGGAAATGGTCTTCTGGCTGTGTTCTCTATCTTCAACATATAAAATCTGAAATTTCTCCCTTCCTTTTATCTGGTCAGTCCGCTTTCAAGGTAATGATAGAGGAGCCCTCTTACATTCTAGAAGAATAACAAGGGGATATCATGGAGACAATGCTGAAGAAGTTTGTTTTTTCTTTCCTGAAAATACTATGATAATATGTTATGGTCTTTCTTTGCTATTTTGGCACAGAGTAAACCATTGAGTTCTGACAAGAGAAATACCTACCTTTCCAACATAAGCATATCAAATTCATTTCCATACACATGAAAAATACTCATATATTATCAAGTAAATCATCATACTTATAGAATAGTATATGTTACATAGGTGGAGATAGAGTTCAGAAAGATCTTATTATAATCAGGACAAAATCACACCAAATCAACATTTTTAGACCCAAAGGTAAAAACGGAAGTAAGTGAAAAATTTGTAATGCATAAAAAGAAGACACTTCTGGTTTTACAAAATAAATTGTAAGTTTAACATAGCTATTAAATATACATATTTATAATAGAAAACCTGACTTTTTACAAAAACATACAGCATTTGGCAGATCATAGGGATTTGAAGTGTTGTTTATAATTTTTATGTCAAATGTCAAATCTAAAATTTAACTGACTTTCCAAGCAAACCTTTTTATAGGCAATATCTATGTATATAATATCCTCCCAACACTGTGTTTTAATTTAAATTATTGAATAGCTTTCAATAAAAACAACCAAAAATATACTTTTTACAGCAGGATATTAATGAAACTGGAACAGTCACAGTGATGACATAAGCAGCAGTATTGTTTTCTTATTTCTGTGAGTAGTGAAAACAACTAACATAATAAAAAGGCCATAACAGAAGAATTCTAAAATACTGATTTCCTGGGTTTTTGGCTTTACAAGTTGGTGTCATCTATAACTGCATGTCCCTGTGCTCAAATTTATGCAAACGATTTCTACTTGTAAGGAGAAAACTGTTTTTATGTCAACTTGCTAGAGAACCATCCTCTTTTTCTCTGATTTCCTTTTCTACCATAGGATTTTACACTCAATTTATCAGGCAATTAAAACTTGAATCAACAGTTACATAGCAATTGTGCTATAAGGGGAATATATTACAAACAAAGGTTTGATTAACTCCTGGACATGGCAGTAAAAACTGTAGCTGGGATCTGTGTATCATCCTGATAACAAAAGGAAGCACTTATTCTTTAATTGTCCTCTCTGGGGAACAGACAAAAGGATGGGATGTAATGGGAACAAGGATAAAATATGAACTAGGCAACTGGTAGCCAATTTCAAACTTTGGTAAATGAATAAAAGCAACTGCCACCCTGTATCTCTTTAATTACCATACAGTGATTTGATCTTGAGTGATTAGTTTCTTGAGAATTCCATACATTACAGATGCTCAACTGCCACTAGTAGATATTTTTTATTCATAGTTTCAAGCAGACCACAAACATAATGCAAGGAAGCTTTCAGTTTTCGGGAGGAATATGATTCAGACATAATGTTTGTCATTCTGGATATACATATTCAGGAATTTCCACATGAACATGAGGAAGAGTTTCTTTACTATGCAAGCGGCTGAGCATCGGAACAGCTTGCCCAGAGGGGCTGTGGAGTCTCCCTAACTGGGGATATTCATATACATCGAGAAATCCTGAGCAATGTGCTCTGGGATGGCTCTGCTTAGGCAGGGAGGTTGGACCAGATGACCCACTGTGGTCCCTGCCAACCTAACCCATTCTGCAATTCTGTGATACTGAGAATTTGATATCCAGGTTGGTAGTTTGGCTTTTCTTGTGAGGACCTTATCACTTTGAAAATCTACACCAGCTTTCACAGTACTGCATACCAGATATGTCATACAGCAGAGCTTGGCCCTCCATGAATTTCTCATATAACTTGTATTCATTCCATAATTCTTTCAAAGATGCTCTCTCAACAACATTACATCTGGATCTTGTAAATTTTGTGTGGAGTAAAGCAGCTGTTCAGAAAAAAAAAAGTGAGAAGATCTTGTCTAAGTACTGGTTTTTTGACACAAGTTATGCAAGCATGTTCCAGGAGAAAACTAGGTATCAGATGTTTAGTCTGGTTACACAAGAAATTATTCTAATATTAGACTTGTCATACCTCAAGTACTATTTTGATGGCTTGAGTGGAACTATAAGGCTATTGTGACTGAAATGATAATGAAATTTCTTGTTTACAAGTAAAAACCTATGCAAGTTGTATTTCTAACTTTTTTTTTTTTTTTCAAGGCAACTCCATTCTGTGACTAGGAGCAAACCATAAGCTGTCAAGAGAAATCTTGAGCAAAGAAAGTGCTGGGAGAATAGGAATGCAAAGCACAGGTCACATCATGACATGTCTCGCTGCTGAATTCCAGACTGAATGGTCCCTGCTCTTCACTCTAATGAAATAATTGTGTCCTTCATAGCATTTTTTAAGAGAGAAGGAATTATCCAAACCTATGAGCGGAAATGAAGACCCTCACTTGATTTTAGTTTTACATAAATTTTCAGAGATCAATGAATGCCAGGAAATATGTTTTCTATGGAGGAAAAGACCTTGTATGTGCATAGAAGAGGTAATTGAAAATGACAGAGAAAGAAAACAGAAGAAATAATGAAATTAAAGGCATGTGAAGGGAAGAAGGAAAGGGGGAAGAAGAAAAATAAGTTTAGAGAGGGAAACTTAAAAAAGAAGGAAAAAAATTGAAAAGAGGAAAGGAACAAAAAATAAAAGGAGGAAAAGAAAAAGAAAAATGAAGAGATATGGAGAAAGATAAAGCGGTCAAACATTCTTTAAAGCATTACATATACAGTAATTTCACGACCATAAGGCGCACCGGACTATAAGGTGCACCCCTGAGAGTTGGCAACTTTTGCAACTTTGTAGCTCAGATAAGGCGCACAGGACTATAAGGTGCATTATTTTTTTGCAGTGAGGAGCCGCGCGGCGCACAACAAAGTAGCAAATTACTGGCAGGTTCTCAATTTGCAAACATTTTGCGGCCATTTTTTGCCGCTTTTCAGCCACTTTTCACAGCCATTTTTCGCCACTTTTTAGCCATTTTTTAGCCGCTTTTTCACGGTGATTTTTCGCCGCTTTTTGGTTGCTTTTTGGCGCGATTTTCAGCACTTTTTCATGACGATTTTTCACCGCATTTTGGCCGCTTTTTGTGGCAATTTTTCGCCACCTTTTGGCCGCTTTTCGCGGCCATTTTTTTGCCGCATTTTGGCTGCGATTTTTCAGCATTTTTTCGGCCGCTTTTCGCTGCAATTTTTCGCCGCTTTTTGGCCCCTTTTCGAGGCGATTTTTCAGCACTTTTTCGGTGCTTTTTCATGGCGATTTTTCAGCGCTTTTCAACCGCTTTTCACGGCGATTTTTCGCTGCTTTTCGCCGAGACTTTTTGACGCTTTTTGGCCGCTTTTCACAGCGATTTTTGGCCCTTTTTGGCTGCTTTTCGCGGCCATTTTTCGCAGCTTTTTGCTGCACTTTCCCGGCGCTTTTTCGGCCGCTTTTCGCCGCGATTTTTCGGCGCTTTTGCGTGGCGATTTTTCGATGTTTTTCAGTCACTTTTCGCATTGATTTTTTGCCGCTTTTTCACCGCTTTTCCACGGTGCTTTCTCGCCGCTTCTCAGTGCTTTCCCGTGGCGCTTCTTGGCGCTTCCCCGCGGCTGCACCGCTTCCCCCCACTTCTCCCTGGCTGGTGGCCACGCTTGTTCCTGGTTTCCCCGGCCCGGCAGCCACAGTTCCCGACTCCCTCCACACGGCCGCAGCTCCCGCGGGTCAGGGCTCAGTTTGCAGATCACACTTCCAGGTTCGCAATTTTCCGAACTTTGTCCATCATATAAGGCGCACCGGACTATAAGGCGCACTTCCGGGTTCGGGGCAAAATTTTAGTCAAAAGGGTGCACCTTATAGTTGTGAAATTACTGTACATGGTAAAATAAGAAACATGAAAAAAGATCAAGAGAAAGTTAAGAAAGAGAAGGAACACCCGATCAACATCTCTGTCAATAATTTGGAGGAGATAGAGGGCAGAAGTTAATAGTTTTGGGGCTAATGAGATAAACATGGAGAAAAAGTTAACAGATAATACACAGTATTGAAAAATGAGAATATTATACTTAAGATATCATATCTTAGTGTTTCTCTCTCCTTTTCTATAAAGTAATTGCTTTGTGGTTTATAGGTTGTTTCACAATTTTTCCTTCAAAACCTTTTTGGCTGTATTTTCATATTGTAGGTAGAATTCTCATTCAAGAGTTTTATAAGGGTATTATTGTTCAGAAAAGGCCTTGACAAGTAAGCAAGATATTTCACATCAGTCCATTTTGAAATTCCAGATTAACTGTGTTTCAATATTTTATTTATTCACAATTAAATCTTTGTCTGAATTACCAGGATTATTTCTTTGCTTCGGTTGATTTGTCAGATTTATACAGGAGTTGATAAAGCAATATTCTTAATTCAGAGATGCTGGCTTTTCAGAACCTAAATCAAAGTGTTTCTTTTAAAAGTCATCTTGTATCAGAAAGTCTTCTCTGAATACAGGGATGCAATACTGTTTATTTGCTCTTCTCCCCAGAGGTATAGTAATATATAGGTGTAAGTAAATGACAGAGTGAATTTCCTCTTTCATTCATACTCTATGGGGTTTTTCTATTTTTGCATTTTCTATTCTTAAGACTAATTAATCTCTCAAGTCACATTGTGAGTCCAAGAGTTTCTAAGATTTCAAATTAACTCCTGCATTTACTTCATTATTACTGTGGCCAAATTCAGAAGGATGAAGAAGAAAATGTAAAATATACTCATTTTCCACCAAAGAAAATTTAAGTAGAATCGGCATTTTTTGTAGTTTTACAGATGTCATTCTTCATTTAAAACTATAGATTTAGAAATTATACTTCTGCAGTGTAAAACTCCATAATCTGTGTTCTAAATGAAACATTTAAGAAGTGTACAATACTATGTCTAAAGGAGCATGCTTAGATGAAATAAAGCCCTGCATAAGAAATTATATCCTTAAAGCTATCATCATGTCATTAATCCCTGAAATCAACAGTTGTGACTCATGGGCTGAAACCTAATTTCAAATAAATCAACTAGAAAATACCTAGTACCTAAAATTCCCAGTTTCTTCTTTGATAGCATGATCCTGCCTTGAAATTAATAGCTATATCTGTCTCTGTATCTATCTATCTCCGTATCTATCTATCTATCTAATTTATCTATCTATCTATCTATCTATCTATCTATCTATCTATCTATATCATCTATCCTATCTAATCTATGTTTTTACCTCTAATCAGCTTTTCTGTTTGTATAAAACTAAGGAAATTTTCCTAGACATTCTCAAGTGAAGGTCTAAAATGAGTGCCATAAATATTAATTTACTGTTGTACTCAGAGAATGATCATTTGTATGTATACTGCTAATGATCATTTGTATGTATACTGCTACAGTTTTAGAAAAAAACGTATGTCTAAAGAAAGGCTTTCTCTTGACACCGAAACTTAGTCACTGGACTGAGTCACTCAGTCACTTCTGCCAAAGAACAGAATACGGAAAACAATAGTTCAATGAATTGTCACAGAAACTGGGTCAGTGAAATATATTATGAATATATTATGAAAGCAGAACAAATTTTTAGAACTTTTTTGGGAAATTTCATGCTGTGGTTTGAGACCTTAAAAAGTATGCATTCACCTCCCTATTAATCATTAGTATTCCTGGTTCATAGTTAATAGTAAAAATTGTGTGGCAATGTTACTTACACAATTGAATTGCAGCATACAGTAGCACGGAAAAGACAGAAATCTCATTCCATAAGAAATGGCAGAATTCATGAAATTACTTGAAGAGTCTATGATGTAAATTGATGGTAAAACACAGGACTACTCATGCTGGATATATTCTGCTACCACTTGCCATGATAATACAATTCCCCATGAAGTATTAGTGGCAAAACCTGAATGTATGTTTTCCAAGGACTCACTGTCAGTTGTTCTTAATTCTTGAGAAGAGGACCAAAAAAAAAAAAAGGTTAATGAAAGTTGGAAGAAATTTATTGCACTGTATAATTCCTGTTATTTTTGTGATATTGGGGTAACTATAAGTTCATGAAGTGTTGGGATGAAATAAAGTTGTCAAGACTGAGGCAGAAGGGCATGGGAAAACCCACTGCAGTTACAGTAAGGAGACTGATTCACTCCCAGCATCCCCTGTGCATACATGGTAATCACCTCCAAAAAGTTCTCTGTAAAATTATTGGTTTAAAAGTGTGCAATGTTTTGCATATTCATAATCCCTCTTTTTTATTGGACCTTCACCCTCAAGATCCACCTCTATCCTACCTTATATAAATTGTGTTTACCCTTGGCGCTTTTGGCGCACTCCTTTGTACTGTGCTCACCTTTGTCCTGTTTGTTATTTTTGTGTTAATAAATCCTCTTTATTTTTGGGTCACCAATTTGTCCCTCATTTTTGATTGCTAAGTTTGGAGACCTCTCACCAATCTCCGAGGCAGCCTGAGGGTCTGTCTATCCAGGCCAGACTCCAAGTGGCCTTACTTGGCACCCAAACAGGGAACTCTTATATTCAGAGGATTTGTCAGGATAATTGGCAGAGAGGTCTCCTGGTACACTGATTTGTCAGGATAATCGCCAGAGAGGTCTCCTGGTACACTGATTAGGTTTTTACTCCTTTGCTTCAGTGAGTTTCGAGGAAGCCAGGCCTGGCAAAAGTGTTCTGAAGAATCTGTGCTTCAGAAGCCTGCCTGCTGACAGAAGAGCAGCCCAGTGCACAAAAGGGAGGAGCTCTGCGAGAAGCCTGCAGGAAGTAGGTAAGAGCTTGTGAAGGAGGATATTTGGCCCATCACCCACTCGATTTTCTTTTAAGTTTAAACTTACAGAGTCCCCAGAGTGCCCCAAATTCTCTGAGGGGTTTTGCTGGAAACCTTAAAAGAACTAGCTTTTCAGTTGTCTTCGATGGGTGCCTGACTGTCAGTAGATGAGAGGGATGTATATGAATTTTTAAAGTTTGAACTGGCATCCCAGGATATCGGATTTCAAAAACAAAAATTAAAAATTGTGAAATGGGCATTTAAAAATCATCTGGACCTGACCACACCCAAGGAAAAGACCAAATACTTTTGGGACTTACTAAGAAAAATTACACTATTTGGCTTCCAAAGGAGATAATTCAGAAAAAAAACCCTCCTACCAATTCTATGAAAATTAACAGGACTTTTCACTCTGGATTAAGATATGCCTGGGAGAGCCACCCCTCATCCTGTCCCCATCGACCAAAAAACTTTCCTGGAGATAGATATAGGGACAATATGGTGATCACCAGGAATGGCTCAGAGAAGATAACAGTTTGGGTGATGGATCTTCTACCCTGCATCCATCTCCACCTCCTCCACTCATGGTCCAGGATGGTAACGGCCATACCATTCTGGATCCCTACTGTCCTGTCCCACCCAGTCCTGCATGTCACCCTCGTCCCTCCTCTAAAACCTTGCAGCCCACCACCATGAGTCTCAACCACAGGCACAGCAAAGGCTGCCATTCCAGCAAAGACTAGTATATTAAGAGCACTAACTCCTCCTCCGGTCGATGCCTCGCTTGTGGGGAAATCCCGCCCTTAGCTCCACACCATCATCCCTACAATGCACCGCTTCCACCCTGGGCCACACCTCTCATGCTCTCACAGGAACTTACCCAAAGGCCACACCCTCTCCTGGAATGATGGAACCCCACCCCCTGGGTTCTGGAAGGGCCTGCCCACAAAATGGCCCTGCCTACCAGTACTGAGGCCTATCCTGATGCCTACCCCGACTATGATCCCTGCTCTTGCTCTTCTTCCTACTCCTCATGTGAGGAGGACCTCCAACCACTAAGGTTCCACAGGGACCCTTAGGAGAAAATAAGGAGGGATGCAGTGGGAGAGGGGGAGCAGGAAATAGTATCCAAGCTTAAAGTAATGCCAGTCTGGTATGTGAGGGGATGTGCTAATCCCTGATGGAAACCCTTGGCGTTTGGAGAAATAAAAGAGCTATATAAAGCTGCTCAGGAGTTTGGGAGAGATTCGCCATACTTAGGCAACCTGGTGCAGGGTACCCTCTCTGCACGCATGTTGACACACATACCACAACTTGAGGTATATGATGACTACCCTGCAGTCCCCTGCTGAATATTCATTATGGGAGCTAGCATGGAAGCGGCTTTTAACAAACCCACTAAGGGACCATGCAGGGGATCAGGCATGGGCAGTTTTTGCCATGGAGCACCTAGCAGAAGAGGGAGCTCATGTGGTTCTGAAGCATTAGGCTGAGAGCCTTTCTAGGCATATTTGAAGTGATGCTATTATTAAGGATGCTGCTAGGAAAGCTCTCCTATGAGTATCAGATGGAAATAAACCCAATCCAGACTTTTCTGATATTAGACAAGGCCCTAATGAGCCTTATATAAAATTATATAAAATAGCTCTTGGCAAACAAATAGTTTTGGATAGGGCAAGAGAAGAGCTACTGAAAACGCTGACAGTCTCAAATGGTAACTCTGAATGTAAAAAGCCACTGCGTGCATTGCCCTCTGATCCTGAGCCCACCATTGCTCAAAAGATTGAGGCATGCAACAGTATAGCAACTCTGGAGCACTCTGCTGTGCTCCAAGTGCAAATCTTTGCTAATGCACTAACATCTGCTCAAGAGGACAACAGGAACCAGCAAGAACAAACTGCTGTGCTCCAAATGCAAGTATTAGCAGAGGCTCTCCCAGCCTTTAAGGAGACCATAAAAAACCAACAAGAGCAAAACCTAAGGCCTTGCCACAATTGTGGCAAGGAAGGACATTTTACAAAAAACTGTAATAAACCAAAAAAAAAAAACAAGTCACTCTAAAAGCATTGCAGGTGTAAAGGGTGTTGTCATGGCATTAACAACTCTTGCCAAGTACATGGATACAATTGTCACCAGGCGGGAAACTGCCAGCACAGCACAGGACAGAGGCGCGTGATGACACAAACATCCCTGTCAAGCACACCAGAGACCACCAGCTGCCCACAAATCCACAGCTGCAGTGCATCATCACTGATCTCCCTCCCCCAGGCACCAGACTGGAGCTGCTGACTGCGCAGCCAGTACTTATAACGGATTCCATTTCCACAGGACAGTTAGGTCTGGAACAACAGAAAAGCCATGTAAGTTCCTAATCACAGGAATCAGTAGGCCCAACTCAGAAGGATTTTATGTGATACCTTCTGTTTTATCAATCACTGCAAAACAGAAAATTACAGCCCTTGCCATGTGTCCTGACCCCTCATGTTTCATTCCTTGTGAACTAATGATTGCACAAGCTTTTTCATTTACCTGAACTACATTGTAGTACTCCCTGCATCACTTGGACTAGGAGGACCAGTCGTGGATGCCCAGAGATCATCTGTGTCATGAGCCACATAGGAAAAACCATAGTCTTCAGGGGACTCATCGACACTGGAGTCAATGGGATGCTGATTTCCAAATGCCATGGGCCACCAGAGTTCCATCATTGGACACTTTGTCAGGTACTGAAGGCCACTGTGCTAGCTTTTGCAGCCTATCAGTTTTAACGGCCCTGACAGATGCTTTGACACTACCAAGCCATTTGTGGTTCTGGATGATCCATTTCTGGGAAGGGACTTATTGTCACAACAGGGAGTAAGGCTGGAAACAAATTTTTAACATGGGCTGCTGATGAGCGCAACACCCTAAAATTAACTTGGACATCAAACCAGCCCATCTGGGTTGATCATGGCCCATGTCATCTGAGAAATTGTTTGCGCTTGAAAAATTGGTTAAAGAACAGCTGGACAAAGGTCATCTTGTTCCAACTGGAACCAGCCCCTGGAATAGCCCCATATTCATGACTAAAAAACCACACAGGGAGAAATAGCACCTCCTCCAAGATCTGAAGAGAGTTAATGCTATTATTGAAAAATGGGACCTTTACCACCTGGTTTACCCTCACCGACTATGACTCCCAAGAAGTGGAACTTAATTATTATTGATTTAAAGGACTACTTTTTTAATACTCATTTGCACCCAGACAACGCATCACAATTTGCTTTCTCTAGTTCCTTCTATCAATTCGAGAGCACCCTTAAAAAGATATCATTGGGTTGTGCTGCCACAAGGAAAGAAAAATTCTTCTACACTATATCGGTGATATGTGGCTAAAATTTAGTCTCCCAACCGTAAGAAACATCCACACTCCATTATTTTTCATTATATGGATGATATCCTGGTAGCAGCTGAAAAACAATCAGCCCTCCAGGAAACTTCCCAAGGCATCATCTCAGCAGTGCAGAACACTGTATTCACTGTAGCCAAGAAAAAAATACAACAGCTTCATCCCTGGAAATATCTTGAATGCAAAATCACAGAGCAGACAATTACACCTCAGACTTTTGCAACTAAAAGACTCTCAACGAGATGCAGCAACTTCTGGGAACAATCATCTGGATTTGACCATTATTAGGAATTACAAATCAGTATTTTGCCCCCCATTTGATTTATTGAGAGGGTATACAGCTTTGAATTCATCCTGGAAGTTCACCAAGGAAGCCCAGGAAGCCTTGGATAAAATGCTGTGAGTCATTGAGTCACATCAAGCCCATTAATTCAACCCTAATTTACTCTTTTTATTTGCAATTCTGGGGGACAACCCTAATTTGTATGGTATAATTTTTCAGTGGGATTTAAAAATATCACTTGTTTATTTTAGAATGGGTCTTTTATCATACCAAGAGAGCAAAACAATTACCACCTACCCTGAGATCATATCTCAACTAATTATAAAAGCTAGATCCTGAATCCTTTCCCTTTTGGGGAAAGATTTTTCAGTTATTTTTCATATCTGTTTCTTCTAATCATTTAGAATGGTTGTTTGAGCAATCTGATTGTTTTCAATTTGCTTTAACAAATTTCACAGGCCAGATTTCAATTCATTATCCTAAACATAAGTTATTGCATTCTTCTGTTAAATTAATTTTAAAACCCTTCTGAAGCCCTACCTCTTGTGACGCAATTACGTGTTTTACAGACAACTCAGTAAACTCCCAGAAATCTGTGATTACCTGGCAAAATTCAGATACAAAGGAATGGGAATCAGACAGGTGGAATGGAAATTGAACAGGTGGAAGGCTCACCACAAACTGTGGAGCCTGCAGACGTCATCCATGTTTTTTTTCAAAATTTGCATTTCATTTTAATTTAGTTACTAATTCTTTTTATGTTGCAAGAGTAGTGGAGAGTGCTAAAGGAGCGTTACTCAAAACAGTGTCCAATAATAAGTTATATGATTTGCTTAAGAAATAAATTTTCCTTCTTTCCTTTTGAAAACAGCCTTATTTTATTACCCACATTCGATTGCACACCTCACTCTCAGGCTTCATGGCAGAAGGGAATACACAAGCAGACCTCCTGACCATACCTATACAGACCACTGTACTGGAGATTCTGGAACAAGCACAGATATGCCACACCTTCTACCATCAAAATGCCCCAGTGCTCACGCTCATATCTCAAGACAGCAGGCCAAAATGATTGTGAGTTCCTGCCCAGATTGCCAAAGACATGCCATAGCCTCTGCTATGAAGTGGTGTGAACCCTAGGGGGTTATCAGTTTGCAACCATGGAAATCAGATATCACTCACTATCAACCCTATGAGTAATTAAAATATTTAGATGTATTTATAGATACATTTTCGGGTGCTATTTTTGTTTCTGCTTATAGTGCAGTAAGGGTCAATGATGCAGTAAAACATTTTTACAAGTATTCACATCATTAGGCATTCTCCAAGAAATAAAAACTGATAATGGACCTGGCTATACATCTCAAAAATTACAAGAATTGCTCAATTTATGGGGTGTCAAACATATCACTGGCATCTCTCACTCCTCCAAGGGCCAATCCATCATAGAAACAGCCCACAGAACATTAAAAAACATCTTAGAAAAACAAAATGGGGGAATAGAGGTACCATCCACAACAGAGAGGTTGTGCAAAGCCCTTTGTTTTTCAGTTTTTAAGTAATTCCTTCATAGAGATAGTTCCACTAATTTTTAGGCATTTTAGTAATACCACCCAGGTTAAAGTCACAGAAAAACCACCAGTGTTTCTAAAAGACCCTGAAACTGGATACATTTCAGGACCCTTCCCCCTTGTCAGCTGGGGAAAAGGATTTGCTTGTGTGTCCACAGGTGGGAGATCCAAGTGAATATCAGCCAAGAATATCAAATCACAGTTAAAGCTGTTGCAGGAACTCACAGAACCATTAGAAACTCTGACTAAAGATCCAGTGAAGAGCAGGACACCTACTCCAGGACCAAGACCAGGACTCACCAAACACTCCCAAAAAGACTGAGAATTACATACTCCTTACTCACAGTGTGTAGCCTTCTTTACTTCCTCCAATTAACACCTGGATAGTCTTGCAACCAAGGTTAAATGTATGGGTCTATCTTCCGAATGTCACTAAACAGGAGACCATGTGTGTCTCAGTGGTCAGCCCAAGTAACCCTTTTTCCACCTGTCTAGTAGGGTTACTTATGGATGTGTGGCCAATACCAGAGGATAGCATCCATACTCTGCAGACCCAGGGTCATAGTTCTAAAACCTGGAAGTTTAACCCCATTGATGATTGGGACCACTGGACCAGAAAACTGCCTCATGCACCAATTGAACCCCAGGAATTAGAACTATTTGGGTCAGTAAAGATGGATTATTGCATAAAATTTTACCATATGAGTACACTTAAAGATATTTCTCCAAACAATAAATTACATAAAAATCAGACCCTGTATATTATACCACCCATACTGCTGTCTGGGCCAAAACATTATCAATCCAATTGCCACCAGGAATGATTTTTATCTGCGGAGATAAGGCTTGGTCTTCCATTTCATCATACATCAGCAGAGGTCCATGTAGCTTGGGGCATTTAACTGAGCTGGCACCCAATCTGACCATGGCACATAAACTGGTGCATGCCAAGAGAAATACCAATCTGAAAAGGGTTGTGATGACAAAATTACTTATTGGACAAAGTCAACCAAGATTGTAATGTCTGCACTACTGCCATGGGTAGCTCCAGCCAAAGTATTAAAACAATTAGATGGAATTGGGTGCTGGGTCTGCAAACAAACTATTGCTTTCGGTGAGCTCCTCACTGATGTCAACAGCATCAGGCATGCAACCCTAAAAAATTGTAAAGTCATTGATTTTTTGTTGTCAGCAAAAGGCCATCGTCGTGAAGAATTCAAAGGCATGTGCTGCATGAATCTCTCTGACCACAGTAAGGGCATCCATTGCAGCATAGGCATGCTAAAAGAAGGAGTAAGGAAGCTACAAATAGAGCAAGGAAAGGACTGAATCAATTAATTGCTTAAGAGCAGTAATCTCCCAAGTTATGTGCTGTCTGCAATTAAAGTTTGACTGTTTGTTATTGTTGATGATTATAGTTGCCATATTAATTTTATTACCCTGTTTGTTCAAGTGTATATTCAAAAAATCAGTTTACGCTTCCCTGTTAAAATAACAAGAAGAATAAGGAGAGGAGCTAACTCTGGTTGAGACTGTCCCATCAACTTATGAAGAGTACTCTGATCCCACTCTCAGGGAAATGGAAGTGTAAACTAGTTCAATATTTGTATTTAACACCTTTATTGATAGTTAATTATGTCTTTGCATTCAGAAATTAATAGTTATATAGAAGTTATTTACTATTGATGTTACAAAATGTTAAAGATGTTTATAAAAGTTTATTAGAGTACATTTTTAGAATAACAAAAAGGGGAACGTGTTGAGGTAAAAAAAAGCAGAAGGGTGTGGGAAAACCCATTGCAGTTACAGTCAGGAGATGGGTTCACTCCCACCATCCCCTGTGTATACATGTTAATCACATCCAAAATTATTGGTTTATGAGTGCTGCAATATTTGAATATTCCTAATCCCTCTCTCCTACTGGACCCTCATCCTCAGGCTCCACCTCTATCCTACATTATATAAATTGTGCTTACCCTTGCCCTTGGCCCTTTTGGTGCACCCCTTTGTACTGTGCTTGCCTTTGTCCTGTTTGTTATTTTCATAATAATAAATCCTCTTTATTTTTGGGTCACTAATCTGTGCCCATCCCTCATTTTTGATCGCCAAATTTGGAGACCTCTCGCAAACTTCCTGGGCAGTCTAAGGGTCTGTCCATCCAGGCCAGTCCCCAAGTGGCCACAGTGAAGGAAGACCAACAACAAAGGTTTATGGGAAAGGGAGCAAGGCTGCAAACCACATGAAATATGGAAATCCACTGAAGGAGGTCTTAGGAGGCACGGTTTTTGGTACAACTTGATTAAATGCATGAATGATACAGAAAGTCTAAGTCATATAGTTTTCAAAGAACACATTCTTCTAGAGATTAACAATGTTGAACATCTAGAAAACTAATAATAAGGCAGAAACAACTTTTTTTTCTCTCCTCTTGCATGTAATTGCCATGAGAGTTGATGAAAATCCTGTTTGGATAATTTGGATAAATTATTTGGTTATGCGCTTGGAATGACCTGAAGAAATTAATGAGTTTAGAAATTCAAATTTCATAAATTAGCTTTTGGATTTATTGCTAAATCTAATCAGAGTTGTTCCTGATTTACGTAAATATACCTTCCTTCAAATGTCTATTTATAGGAATCAGAAAATCCACAACTGATTAAAAGTTTTCTTTACGTGTACTTTTCTATTTTATGATACGCAAACTTCAACTCGGTTTTAAAAATTGAACTGACATTTTCATAATAAAGAAGTTTTCAGACTGCCTGTGTTCACATTTCAATATTACAATCCTTTGTATTGCTGTAATGCTTTATTTTGTAAGCATTAATAATCATATCTCAGAGCATTGCCAGAGGCAGATAATATAGGTATCATTACTGTTTGAAGAAGAAATAGCATAGTCTTTTATCAAAACCTGTCTGATAGGGTACCATTTTGTTAAGGGGTGAAAGTGTGTTTGAATTGAGTATTTTATGGCAGCAATAATTTTAAATATTTTTCAGAAAGATAATGATCTACTGCAGTAATTCTCAGTTTAAGATGTTTCATTCAAAAAAAAAACTAGCACAGATAGTAAAAATTACTTCTTAGCTCCCTGGAGGTACAAATCTTTTTTGCAGAATGAATTATCTTTTTTTCTTCTAATCGTTGAGACCTTATTTTTTTCTATTAATTGAAAAATAGTTTCCTCAATATCAAATGTACTTTAGTATCAACCAAATACATTCAGAAAAAAAATTGCTGCAACAGGATGAGATCAACAGCATTTGATGTTTAGTTCTAACATGCTTTTTCACTATAATTTCCTGTTTGTCTCACAACTACAGCAAGGCTATTCCCCTTCAGCTTTTTTACTCTTAAAAAACATGGCACATAGTTTGCTGTATTTGTAGGCATGGAAGGTCAGTTCTTTTTACTGTATATGGAAATTGTTGCCTTTTTCTAAATGAAGGTAGGTATGCTGCTTATAGCAAAATTACTCCTAATGAGATTGCTCATTGCTGAATTGCTGAATTGTGAGACTCAGCCAATATACTACTGGTTTTTCAGGAAATGCTGCGTTTTATGCAACTGGGAAATTTATGAACAATTTTCTGCAATTTTCCTGAAAAAGGAGGGAAAATTTTTAAACTTGATACCAGAAACTGTTCAAAAGATGCAATGTCACATAAAAATTAAAGCTTCTTTCCCCAAAAAAGTGGATAGCATCAACATCCCAACTAAAATTCATGTACACCAACACGCTCAGCATAAGCAACAAACAAGAAGATGGAATCCATTTTACGTCACTCCATTGCTGTCCCCCATCCTTTTCTGCTCTTCTGAAACACATATCTAAGATGCAGCAAATACAGTTGGGATGTGGCTTCAAGAAAAAACACTTGAGTAAAAACACTGGAAGCAGCCACATAGCAGCAGCAAATGAGGTTATAGGGGCAAAGCATGAGCTGAACCTGAGCCCCAGCAGAATGGAGCAGTCAAAATTAACAATGACACTGGAACCAAGCTCCAGTGGAGTGGCCCAGAAAGAGGCAGCACAGTGTGATATGTACAGTATAGCTTTTGGGGGTTTGTCCATCACTGTTTTCCATTGTCTTGGGCTTGGGGGTAAGGTGCATCAGCTGCAGGGAACCCCTGCCATCTTGCCTTTCTCTGGGAAAGCCATGTAATGGGCATGGGAGCAGTTGCTATCTTGCCTTTGTTCCAGCATCTGCATGGAATTCAGTTGAGGGGTGGACATCTTTTATGTTTAAAACATCTTTATTGTGTGCTTTTCTTATTAATATTGGTGCTGTTACTGTGCATTTCTTTTCTATTGCTGCTTGCTTTCAATGAATTTTTATCTCTATCTATAGTCTCTGCCTTTGTCCCTTTCTTACTAGAGGGAGTAGGGGGAAAGGGAGTAGAATTTATTTGTAGTTTAATTTCCAGCTGGTGTTAAATTACCAACTTGGTTTCTGCATGTAAGATTTTACTACAAGAACAAACAAATTGGAATTCAGAAATAAAACTCTGATGCCGCTATATAAAATAATCTGGCTTTCAGTGTGTTACTATCTGTAAGCAAAATGAGGCAGATTTTGACAAAACAAACCATAATTGGTTTTCCCTAATAATCACAGAACTAGACCTATTTGTGCTACCAATGCTGTGGGTGCTTGGAAAGAACTGTTGACAAAACAAAAGCTTAGAAATCCTCTATCAGAGGGCTGTGTTTAGTTGTTGTAGGAAGCACATCTGTTACATGTAGCGGGTAATGCATGATGAAGCCTAAACCCATATATTTCATTACAACTCTTTCACACTCTACCCTATATACAGAACCAAAGGCTTAAGTAAGGTTTCCAACCTGCAACTTGTTTTTCTTTCTTCTTCCAAAATACAACTCCTTTAATAAATGTTGTCATGTAATTAATTTCCTGTTCTACAGCTTACGTATTTGTGAAAGAGGTTCAGCTTCACTGGGAAATTGGTAGAGGTTTTCCACTAAATCATGTAAGAGGTCTCAGTGTTAGGATTTTCCAGGAATCTTGCTTGAATCTGTATATTCCTTCTGTAGAATTCGTGGAAGTGTTTAATGGATTTTACACATTACAAAGCAGCTCACATAATGCTCATCTTCTTATGTTGGGGCAGTAATACTGGTGGTGCTTCTCAGTTACCAAAAGTCACTAATACCATACATATTTATATATAAATACTACTGCAAATTTGATTTTAATAATAATTACACATGTTAATACAATTTAATTGGCTCTGGAACTTTGCAAACCATAATCTGGTAGACCATAAAAAAAGCATAGCATGTGACTTGGTACTGAAGACTGTACCATACACTTTTCCACATAGCTTTTTCATGTGTGGTGAGACTAGGTCTGTATGCCAAAGTGGGCTATTGCATATTCATGATGATTTTTGCTTTTGAAAAGCTGCATGGAGAATGTAACTTTGACAAGCAGCTGCTTCTTTCAGGAACTGAAACTGATTTTCACTGCTCTGTATTATAAAGGCCCTCGGAAGTGGCACGGATCTATAGACTCTCCTGTGCTGAATCATCAGCCTTCTTACAAATGCTTCCTTCAAGCATTCCTTGCTGACCTGCAAGTGGTGGGTATACTTAACTGTCTTCTTATGTTAAACAACATTTGCTGACTAATTCCAAACCTAATTGCAACCAATGGGTTTTCTATGTATTGTGAATGAACCTCTAAAACAGCTTTAATCTATTTAATTGATTATATCACTTCCAACTGTGTCCTGATCTTACCTTAGACAGTCTTAGATAAAGCTGGTCTTTAAAAAAAAAAGCATTTCAGTACTAAGCCATCTGATAATACTCATAATCAGATTTGATTTTATAGTCTTAAGAAACTTCTTTGTAGCTAAATTCCTTCTTAACATCACCATATCTGATTAATTGAAATCACCATTTCCTCAAATGTAATATATTTTCAGGGAGCATTTACAGAGTGATATTTACATAGCAAGACTTCTTTCTGTAGTACTGAGCTATGTTTTTCACAATAAGAGTGTACAGTTTTGAACAACAGAACTGCATGTTGAGCAATCAAACTAAGGTTTAGCACATTATGGTGCACAATTTCTATAGATATAGAAATAGGCAAGTACCACTATCTCATTGACTGGACAAGTTGAGCTCAAACACTCTCTGAATTTATTAGATAGGGAGATGGCAACGTTTATGAGTCTTCAAAGCATTGCAAAAAATAATTAACTATGTTACAGAAAATGAAATTTTATTTTGGCCTTATGTTAGATAGAAATTGGGAATACCCACTTGGATAGGTTCATCAGGAAATCACCAATGGTAGTTTCCTCTTCCCTACCAAGAGCAACCTTTCGAATTAATTGAGTCAGCTGGCCTAGCAAGCAGATGTCCAATTACGTCATGGAACATGGGTTGCAGTGTCTCTTCTTAAGCAAAACATGTAAATATTCAAAATACAACATGGTGCTGATGTGAAGCTCACATATTTACACTTAGCATCTGTTTATGAATTCACTTTAAAAAGTAGCTGTGAAAATGTGGCTATTTAGCAGTTTTATTTCCAGGGACAAATACAATTCTACAAACATTCAGCAAATGTTTTGAAATCTGGCAACTACTCTTCTCAGAGGGGGATCTCTCTTTACTTGAGAGTGTATCCCTAGGTGGTGAATAAAGAGAGATGCTTGGCTTGCTATCATATCTCTAAACACATCAGATAACTATGCCCACCAGCCTATTTGGACACAGCAGTGGGTTTGACCATCTGCTCCCAAATATGGCTACAACTCAATTTTGGCAATAGAATTCATGAGAAAAAGGCAAGGGGTACCAAGAAATACTGGGTTCAGACAGGTGCCTTGGAAATTTAGCTGTGGTAACATGTGTTGTTGTAACAGTGATATGCATTCCCATTTCCACAGCTCTTTGAAAGTGCACAATTTGTGTTGGCGTGGGACAGCGGAAGGCTGTCACTTCTGGTTAATATTGCTTTCTATAGGAGCTACTGTTCATGCGCTATGTACTCTAGACCAAAAGGTAGCAGAAAAATTCTACTTAACTGAAAATAAATATACCCCTGTGCATGATGCTACATATTGTGGAAAAAAATTGCAGAGGAGTCAAATTTTCCTTTGCTGCTACCTTCTAGAAGAGGACTAAGTGGATATAAGGCACAGCTGTGACCCCTCCTCCATTCATTTAGTTAATCAAGAGTCCTTTACAAGAGATTATGGGAAACAGTGGATAGAGGCCACTGTTGAAGCCGTCACACTAAAATGACATAATGGTCAACTGTTGCTCTCTTTTCATTCCTTCAAGAACCATTCTAGAGGGCTCTTTGTTTTTCTGACCTTCTAGTAGGCATTTTCTTGCAATCTGAAAATGGAGTAAAGTGGTATTCTTAAGGGGGATTTTGTAAGCCATTCTCAAAATAAGAAAAATAAAGATGATCATTACAAGGAAACAACTGGGCATGAATTAATAAACGAGTAAAGTTACAGTAATTGATTTAGACTGTTTCTCCTCAAATTGATTTTTTTACTCATTGCTACCACCATCAGAGAACAAACAATATCTTCATTTCAAGAGAGGAATGAAAATTTAAAGAAATGGGCTCTTTGAGACAAAGAAACCAAAGTAAAAGTTAATTCATTTTTCTATTAATCCAGATTCCTTCAATTTAAAATGAAGATTTTAATGACAGAAGAGGCTTGAGACCAAGTAAACTTCAAACCAAACACCTTCAGGAAAGTTCAGATATATGTTGTGAGGGATTAAGAAAATGGGAAGACTAGATAACTAGATAGTTTACTAGAAATAAAGCTAAAGCGTGAGATGAAAATGTTTCCAGATAAGATGATTTTGTTACCATTTTCTATGCTAAAATACGAACATAGGAAGAAAAAACAATTGCTATATTTGTGCTTTCTCAGAGATGTATAAGTTAAGAAAATGAAGAACGAATACACAAAATCAAAGCAAAAAATCATGATAACCCATATCAAACATGTCTGTTCCCACCTAATATTGCTATGAATGAAAACATCTTAATGACTTCAGCAAACTGCATCTTTAACCTCTTCACCCAGGACAAATTTTGTGTCTACTTATTTAGCAAACTTTTTGAGTATTTTTAAATATCCCTTTAACATTCTCATGTAAGTAAGTAAACATTTTAAATTAAATTTGTGAATAAAAGTCTTCTTTTAAATGAAAAATATTTTCAGTTAGCAAACATACATTTACAAAAGTTGAGACACAGATGAGACAAATAATAGCCTTGTCATCCAAATCCTATATCAAAGAAAGTTCTTTTCCTTCAAGTTTTCTTCATCTGATTCAAAATATGGGACCAATTCACTGAAAAATATACTGAAATAACAAAACCCAGAAAAAAAGCCCACTGAAACAGAAACCTCAGTAAGAATTACCTGGGCTTGAATTCTGTCCCAGGGACTCAAATCTTCAACTGGGGCCTCAGACCAGTATCATTTCCTATAGCAGTCTGTCCTGGAATGGACAGGCAATGAAGCAGCCCCACAGCAGCTAGCAGCACTGGAGCCTGGACACTGAGAGGCCTGGATAGATTACATCCAGTCAGGTTATGGCAAGAAGTAAAGGAGAAGAAAAGGATTATGGGAATGACTGGGTGTTGCCATGCAAATAGAAACTACACAGCAGTCTTTGACTGCTGGAAGCTTTCTAGAACTTTCCATACAGTCTATATAAGTGTGTGCTCCACCCCATTTCAGGGCCTTCTAAAGGAGCCACAAAGACCTGTGAACATTGGACTTTATTTCTTAGAGGCAGCTGTGAGCAGGCATTTTGGGTTGCGTTTTATGTTGCGCCCTTGTGGACCCCTTTATATTTCTCCTCAAATTAAAGTTTTCAGTTTCTAGCCCTTTAGTCATTCCCCTCCCTTTATTACTTATTTAGCCACTTCGCCTACACCATCCCAGGCTTTGGGCAGGCTGGGCCCCGACACTCGCTGTTCAATATAAAGTATTCTCTTTTAGGAAAACAACCCAATGAGAAAATGAGAAATTAATTTCAATTAGAAAATGGTAGAAGAACCAGAATATTTTCCAGTGTGATTTCTTGCATTTCATTACATGCATCTTGCTTAACTTCATCACCTTTTAAAAATAATATTTATATTTTACCTTTTTAAGCACTGGGCATTTTTTTAGTTTTACAGCAAGTTATGCCAGGCTGACTAACTCATTTTATTATCTAGCATAGGCAATATATTTAATACAGTGTTTCAAGGGATAAAAACATTCCATTATTGTTCCCTAAAGGAATTGTATTAATTAAACTTCCTGGCTAAATTCCCCTGAAATAATGAGTGAGCTGCTTGTTACCATGTTGAATCTCAAATGAAACAGAGAACAGATTTTTGAAAAGGAGGCATTCTGCAAGGCCTATCTAAGAATTTCAGTGCAGAGCCCTCCGCCAGCTCAGTGGGCTGTCCTGGAAATTGAAATGCTGCCTAGATCTTGCAGGGGACTGTTGTCTGTGGCCAGATCTCAGAATGCCCATATGTTATACTTTCTCAAGAAGGCCTTAGGAGGCAATCCTAAACTTCCTTCCTTCCTTTCATTTGCTGAGACGTTATGAGAGTAGCTATTAAAATCTCTTGCAGAAGTTTAGACATGTGATATTCTTCCACAGATTTCCTTTTTTGGAGTGGTGGATTAGTTTCCAGTACTTGTTTTCTCTCTTAGGCTGATGAGCAGGGTCTGCTTGCTCTTCTCAGTGTCATCACTGTACCTTGTGAGTTCTCACATTGAGATAAATACCTTCAGAAATTACACACCCATTTTTTTCTTTATGGACTAGTTTTAAAACAACTCACTGGACAGATATCCTCCACAGAGTAAGTGTTACCCTCAGTCACCTTCCTCCAAACTCTTTTCTGAAAGTCTAAATTTTCTGTCCTCCATGGAGTCACGTTTCTTGTAAATTTGCCTATTGTTCAAGAGAGGCATAGAAAGATAAAGATCCCACTTGCTCTACTGCACAGCTATGGGGGCACCAACATAAGAAAGATGTGGACCTGCTGGAGAGTCCAGAGGAGAACCATGAAAATGTGCAGAGGGGTTAAGCACCTCTTCTGTTAATACAGGCTCAGAGGTTGTTCAGCCTGAAAAAAAAAAGACTCCTGGGAGACCTTAGAACACTTTCCAGTATCTGATGGAGGGGCTACAAGAAAGCTGGAGAGGGACTTACTACAAAGACTTGTAGTGATAGGATTAAGAAGGAATCACTTTAAACTGAAAGAAGATATGTTAATATTAGATAATACCAAGAAATTCTTTACTGTGAGATAGTGAGACACTGGAACAGGTTGTTAGAACAGAGAAGATGTGGATTCCCCATCTCTGGAAGTATTCAAGGCTAGGTTGGATATGGTTCTGAGCAGATTGTCCAAGGGGAAGGTTTTCTGTCCATGGCAGGGAAGCTGGATTTAGATGATCTTTAAGATAGCTTCCAGCCCAAACCATTATGTGAGTCCATGATACATTCAGTTAAATGATACCTTGCATTAAAAGCACAGTTTTGTCTTTATAGAATAACTCAGGAGTGATTTTTGTTTTGGGTGAGGGACAGACAATATATTTTACTTGTTTACTCTAAGTTATTTTTGTTACTGTACGAATAACGTCCAAAAGGCCATCATTTATTGTTCTGCATGTTGTAGAAAAGTGTCCTTGCAAAAGGACAAGCCAAGTCAGAAACCATATCAGAAGACAATCAAGCACTATGGGTGTGAAGCAAAGTATTATGCCTCTCCTACACAGGATTTCTGCCATGGTGCTGTGTGCAAAGCAATGCTGAATAAGACTGTGAGGTTTCCAGGCTTCCCACAGGTTATAAAATGCTGTGATTTAATGATCAAATATGCGAGACTATCAGCATTTTCACACATGAAATGGGTTGGATTTTGACCATAATCATAGAAATTATTTTTCCTCTGGTTCATCTCAAAAGGATATGTTTTATAACTATTTCTTATCAAATAAGAATGAAAACCAGCTGAGATATTACTGCTCTGAAACCTGTGCTCTAGTATTAACCTCCTTATGCTATTAAATTTGTGTGTAATAAAAAAATTAATGTATTGAGGTTTTATTACTGCAAAACCAATGGAGCTACTAATACAATAAAACTCTCTGGGAAAAAAAAAATCTAGTCTTTTACAACTTCTTAACACTATTTTTCTCCTGCTAGGAAGAATCCTATGTGAAAGGAAATTCTGTTCACAAATTTTAAAAAGTCTACATGGACGATCTTTTAGATTACAATCAATAAAATGTGTCTGAGAGTGTTAGTCCTAATAATTTCTAACAGTATAGTAAAAGTAAATTTATATCAGATTTCATTCCTAACTTACTGGATTTCTTTTTTTTCTGGTCAACCTGTCATTTGTGACTCTGACAATATAATGAATTAAAATAATTAGGCCAAAACAGAACTTCTCTTGCCAGAAAGCACAATAATGTGCATTATATTCAGGGAAAGAAGATTAAATGTGCAAAAGAAAACAGATGTACACAGAAAAGTTCAGCTATTCAAGTGCCATGGTTTTAAGCACAGATGAAAACTAAGTACCACATAGCTGCTCACTCAACCCCCAGTCTCTCCCCCTCCCCCAACCTTGGTGGAATGAGGAGGAGAATCAAAATTTTATGTTGAAATAAGAAAAATTTAATAATTGAAAATAAAATAAACTACAGTAATAATGGTGAATAATAATAATGATGATAATAATAAGGGACAAAAAAGTGACACACTTTACAATTGCTCATCACCCACTGACCCATGCCAGAACCCCAATTCTCAAACCCACATTCCCAAATCCAGATCAACCTCGTCTAAGTAAGTGTTTATATACTGGACATGACATTCTGTGGTATGAAATGTCCTTCTGGTCACCTGTCCCAGATGTGTAATCTTCCAGTTTCTTCCGCTCCCCTCCTCACTGGCAGAGCATGACACAATGAAAATTCCTTGATTTGGCATAAACTTCACAAAAACCCAAAACATCAGTGTATTAGCAACACTGTTCTCATCCAAAACACATCACTGTAACAGCTGCTGAGAAGGAGGCAATTCTATCCCACCCAAATCCAAGACATCCAGTTAGCTAGGATAAGTGAATTTCATACTATCCAGAGCTAATATATCTATACCAGTTGTGATCCTGATAACTGAGTTGCACTTTTTCATCACACTTAATTCCTTATGTTAACAACCACATATAAGTGGACTATATTTCTAAGAAATCTTATGACAAAATTCATTGCTTCTTGCAGAGAAAACAGTTCTCCTGTTGAAAATCATCATGATAGCAGCAGTACTGACAAACTAAGATAACTAGGTCCCACACTTGGCTAAGAAAGTCCTAAGTTCTGGTACAATGCTATTACCACAATATCTCAGCATCTAGGCCAATTTATTCTACAAAACAGGGCTGTACCAGACAGAACTTGAATAACAGAGATATCAATGTGAATTAAACCAACCTGAGAGTCTTCCTAGACTTAGTATTGAGATGGGATCCAGCATTTCTCATTGCATAGTGCAAATGCCATATTCACTTACCCCAGCCTCCCTGTATCTCAGTGGAATTTTCAACTTACTGCTATTGACAGAAAGGATTTCTCTGCCAAAAGCAAATTATTTTGAACAGTCAGGTCATAAAGGAAAATCTGTCCCAGCCTTATGACTTGTCTGCTTGGCATATATTTTTGACAGTGAACTAGCAGTGTGGTAATCACAGGTAAGAATAGAATAGTCTTCTTGTTCTAGAGGTAATTATATTTTATTTCTTATAGTAATTTAACACATAGTGCATTTTTTCACAAGTTGTTTGTACTATTTCAAAACTATTTAGTGTATATTCAGACTTTCCCTTTTTTTCCATTTAAACAAAAAGAATATTCAGACAGGTTGAAACGCTTTGCAACTGAGGATTATTTTAAAACTTTCTCCAAGTGGAACACATCCAGTGGAATAGGCTTTAATTTAGATTTTCCTCAACACTATCAAAATTTTGTCTGATGTTGAGTAGGAAGTTAGTAATTTTGTCTAAATTTACTTATAACCTAGAGAACCAAAGCATCAGGTTAAGCAATAGGGGAGACATAAACATAGCTAAATTATCTTTCTGCTTCTTTTTGATCCTTTAACAAATGGGGAAACTGGGGAAACATTATGCTAAATCTAAATACAGTCATGTAATACAAACATAATCACATTTCCTCCCAGATCAAATGATTGATTGTACAGGGTATTAAGTATTCATTTTTTGTCTGTCTCCAGTTTCAAGCTTCTAACACCAAACACCTTTATTGTTGAGGATTTTTTTTGTGAGGCTTTGAAAATGCAAAGGTGAAAAACTCAAGCTTGGATAAAACAGCTCATTCAGGAAAACAGTGGTAATCAAATTCTGTACGGACATACTAAAAAATACAGAAATCCTCTGCAGTATATACCCTCAAAAAAATAAACTGTATGCTAAACTGGCTGCCAGATTTGAAAAGAGTGGGTCAATGATGCCCAGATGGTCTTTTGCATTTCCTATATCTGCAGTACATGAGATTTATTTGCAAAAGAGATAAAGAGCTACACATATGCAATCAATATACTTACACAAGAGAAGAGGCTTAGTAACATTTACAAAATGCTCTATCCCGAGCAAAAACAAATGCGTGGGAGAACACTGAACTTTCATATTTGCCTCCAAACCCATACTTAACACAACTAACAGTGTGCTTAAATTTAAACCACGCTAAATAGATCCTAGCTGTTAATACTGTTCTTGTACAATGTTACAAATATTTTGCCATAGTATTATGAATAAAAATAGATCATATATTAAGTGTAAACAAATAAAAAATGCTATAGTTAAAAATATGCATATGCTGGATTTAAGGCCTGCTGTGGTAGTAGTTGCTTAGACTGTTGTTCTTGACAAGTTTGTGGGTACTGACAAGCAACCTCAACACAGAAGTAGTATTTAATACTGCTGCCAAGAGGTCTATTCCCTGCCCTTTACAGTGTGTACACTATCAAATTTTAACTTTAAAAGTTATGTGTTTTCAATTAATATTTTTTGACTGTTGGTTTTCTACTTTTGCCTGTTGGTTTTAGTGTAAATAAGAGTATTTGTTTTCTAGTTTAAAAACTATGTGAAGAAGGAAAAATTCACATAGCTTTTTCTCATTGCTTTTATGCAACGTGTATCATTGCTGTGATATAAGAAAATATGTAAATATATTACCCCTCTTTAGTAGAATGGAATATGGAATATTGTGCCTAGTAACACTCCTGCACCTTAAATCCTGCATCTTGTTTAGCTCTGAATTCCTTCTCAACCCACATCACCACCAGTCCTGCTCTATTTCCTGCAGCCATGAATCTCAGGTCAAATTCAGAGTCTTCCTGGTGATCTTCTTGCAAAGGCAACACAACTAGTGACGTGTGACACACCTGTCACAATGGAAAGAAGAAAAGAAATGGAAAGATCAGTGGATCTTTCTTGTCATGAGGTGTAGTTGGTGGTGTACATGCTAGAGAGCTGCTCACACTAATATTTATGTTTTTTCACTTAAGTGAGTGTCATATGCCTATACGGCTGCTCCTCAGTTCAGCTCTACATACTATGTCAATTACTACTCCCTCTGCCATACCCCTCTTAACTGTATATTCCTTTTAATGTAAGAAATTACAGTAATTTCACGAATACAAGCCGCACGGACTATAAGCCGCATCTCTGGGTGTTGGCAAACATTTCGTCCTTAAATAAGCTGCACCTGAGTATAAGCTGCTCTGTCGTTCACAGCGAGGATCCACGTGCAAAGTTGCCAAATAGTAACAGAATCGTGGCATGGCGGGGGGTTTACTGGCTTGGCTAAGGCTGTGCAGGTTCGGCCCGCTTGGGGCTGCCAACGGGGCCAGGACGGAGCCCCCCCCCACTCCCGTGGCGGCGGGCAGGGATGGAGCACCCCCATCCCGCAGCGGCAGTGGGCAGGGACGGAGCCCCCCCTGCTCCTGTGGAGGAGGCGGCGGACAGCGACAGAGCCTGCTTGCTCCTGCCAAGGCAGGCAGGGGCAGGAGTCCCCCGCTTACCCCACGGGCCGAGGGGATGGCAGCATGGGGCCCCCTCGTCTCTCCCTCAGGCTGTGGCAGAGGAGG
>PYHW01009486.1:2844403-2892893 GCA_013186435.1 Turdus rufiventris | reverse complement strand
GGCTGGAGCAACTTCTAATGGGATGAAGTAATTTTATCAGTCCCACAGTGGGACTCAATGGGCCATTAGCAGAAAATGACTGGCTGGAAGAAGGATGGGTTGTGAAAAGATAAAGAACAATGCCCATCAGCAGAATATCTCCCGCAGAGATAAGGATCACTGCCCCCACCCTCAACAGATGGTGATAGAATAGATACCTTTTATCATACCCTGTATTGTAACGTACGGCTTATAATCAGGTGCGGCTTATATATGGACAAAAGAACAAAAACTTGCCAACACCCGGAAGTGCGGCTTATACTTGGTGCGGCTTATAATCGTGAAATTACTGTATACCCTGTTCTCAAGGCCCAGTTTGATAACACCAGTGCTGAGAAAAATGTGCTTTAAAACTGCTGAAAAGTGGGATTTTGTGATAGCCTCCAAATGTACTGACCCACAGTCAATGTTGTGATAGCTCCGTTCACCATTTCCCAGCAAAACACCAGAACAGAGCCAGTGGAATAATCCAGGAGTAGGGCTTACATAGCACAGACCTGGAAACCAGAGGAGCCCAGATACATACATCAGTTCAACAACAAAGGTGTGCTGCCAGTTGTGTTGATGCCCCATGTCTTCGTAGATTAAAAACAGTAAGTGTGAATTTTGTGTAGCAAAATTATGGATCAGTAAAATATGGAAATATAAAGTCCTAACTTAGGAATTTTTACTTTTAAAAGACAAAATTAAATGAACTTTTATATAAGACATTAATCTAGTCATTCTTTCTTGTAAGTGAGATCAGTACCCTGGAATGTAATCATAGTATATTTTCTGTTGGACATCTCTTTTCTGCGGATACAGAAAGTATTAAGGATTCATGATATGGAGTGTTCTTCCTGAATCATGTTCAGTTTAAGTCTGAGATGATGGTCAGGAACAATTTTCCTCATTTGAACTGTCCTGGAAACATAACTAAAATAGAGGAATACAGAGCCCTATCTCTAACATGCTGACTATTGAGGACTGCTAGAAAAAGTGCCCCAATGATATATTAACCATAAGAAAAGTAAAGAGATTATTTGTGATTCAGTTTGCTGAATAAGTGAATAAAGTGCATTTCCTTAAGGTTAGAGTTTACTTTTGTGTATTATAGGCAGTGTTTCTTTCCATAGCATGGCAGAAGAATCTTCTATTAGCGGTAAAATAAGCAAGAATTATCATTATTTATTTCAAAACATAAATGTGCCTCACTTGGAGGTGGGAGTTAATAAGCCATTTAGACTATTAAATCTTATGAAGACACTATGCTTATGCATTTTCCAAAATAAGGTAACATTATAGTGATTACTTGGTTATGAAAAATTATATGAAGCCCTAAGATTTGTAAAAGCTTTTGGAGAGTTAACATATCATGAAAGCATGTGTATTTTGTTTCACTATTACTAAGAATATTAACAATAAAGTTTAAAGATATCCCACCTTGCTTGGAACAAAAGTCTTCTTCTTTTACTAATTCAGTGATAAATCTGAAAAATGACCCTGTGTCTCTAAATAATATTCACAGATTAAGTGCAACTGTGATTACAAAGACCTTTAAATTACTGAGACACAGTGATTTATGTATTATGTTTCCCTTCTCTTTTTTTTCCCCCTAGATTCTTATAGGTGTAACTAATATTTCACATTGCTGAAAAGTTTTATTTTAAGGCAAATTAAGCTTTGATTCACAGTCAACTTTAGAAATAAAAATTTAAAAAATATTGAAAGTTTATGTAAAAATTGTTTGAGTTCTGATTTCTGTGTAGATTTTTACCTGCATATACTGCTTCACTGAAATTGCATGTCTCTATACATTAGCATTTGTAAATAAAAATAAGGATTGATGCTACAGTGGTAGCAACAGTAAGTCTGATCCCACTGCTGATTTCTGTATTATGCTTTTAAAAACTCTAACTTAGATTTAACAGTTTTCATGTCAGCTTCTGGAAGCTGCATCTGGCTGATTCTTAAAGTTCCAAAATACTGTAGTATAAAAAGGTCTAAATTTCAGTTTGCTGATTATTTTACTGGAAGGCAAAGTCATATAACACGTTGAAAAATATTCCCAATGAACCTTCTTGCATTCTAGTATGGCTATTTAAATGTAGACAATTTGTGGTAAACTGAAGTTAATGCAGCAATTTGTTTCAAATTTTGAGAGAAAAGCTCTTCAAGTTACTCTCAACATTTTGAAGATGATGAGATGATGGGATAGGCATAAAAATACCAAGAAGCAAACTTGAAACTAATAATGAGATTTTCTGAAACATATAATCTTAGTTTCTTTTCTCTTGCCTTCTAATGCTGATGTATATATGTTTTCTACTAATAATACTTTTATTAAATTCCATAATAAGTAAATGCCATTATTTTTTCCTGTTTTTTTCTTTTCCTTTTTTTTTTTTTTCCCTGTTGCTGTTTTCTATTACCCATAGATAAATATATAGGAGGGGAAAACAGAAATCATAAAACCTGCTGATTCGTCCCTAATTCTATGATTCTTGTGTCTGGGACTTTCAGAAAATGAGTTAGCTTTTACTGAACAGCATTTGCACAGCAGCAAGAATTTCTCTGTTTTTTTATTTTGTCCCCACAGTGAGTAGATTGTGCATGCACAATAGTTTGAGAGGGAACTGAGCAGATGATCCAAAATAAAAAAATTATTCCAAGTTTTATAATGTAATGGTGATCAAAAAAAAGGGAAAAGAGAGGATTTTTAGGATTTTTTAGGATCTTTAGGAGGGCTAGGCATCTTTTGCTTAGGAACTGACTGAGCATCAGTCAACCCATGGGAGCTGCAAGTGCCTATGCATTTTTTGTCTTATTTTGGTTTTTTTCTTCTTCCACTTATCCTTCATTAATTAAAGAATAAATATTATCTATTATTATCTTTATTATATTATTTATTATTACTAATCTTGCTCCCTAAGTTTTCTTGCTTTTATTCCTCCTTGACTCTATGTCAGTTCCACTGGCTGTAGAGGGTGTGGAGCCTGAGTGCGTAGCTGCTCAGCTGCCCCCCAGGTTTAACCCACAACCCCAGCTCATCCATATAGTCACCTGCTCCCTCCCCTTTATCACTATGCTAATTCGGCTACTCTTCCCAATTAATTTTATGCTCCAGTGCATATATTCTTCTAATGAAAGAGCTAACTGTGGTCAATAGCCAAATATGGTGCTCATAGCACATCTCATAACAAAATTTGTACTGGAATATCATTTGCTGCCTTTCTTTTTTCACTATCTAGAAAAGGGCTTAGGCAAAACTTTGCAATCCTTAACTGATGATTCTCTACAGATGTCAGTGCAGTCACTTAATTCCTACTTAATGCACAAAACAAATCCAGAGAAAGACAGAAAAATATGATGAAAGGCTGTTAACATACCCAGAATTATTTTTTTCAGAAATAAATTACAGAATCAAAGAACTATTACTGTTACTACTTTGCTAAAATACTTACATGAAATTAAAGTCCTACATATGCTAAAGCATACTCCATCTGAAACTTATACACAAAGAATTACCCTGGTTTGGTTCCTGTTTAACTGTTTCTCACACAAGCTGGAAGATAAAAAGCACATAATCTTGCACTTAATGGACTCTGAAATAGTCTTCTGCTACTTTTTGTTCATTCCTACCCAGGTATTTATATTTCATGGTGTCTTTTAGTAGAACTCATGCACAGAGAATTTAAACGTACTTCACCATTATCATTAATTGTACTTAAACCTGCACTTTTGGTAAAAGACTCCCAAGACTTTTTTTATCTGCCATTCCATTTTATTGACAACAATCCTGAACTATCTAAAGATGGAGTCTTGCTCTGTTAACACAAAGATTCCCTAATGGCAGAAGAGCTACAGATTTTACTGACAGCTTTTTCTTAGACGAAGGCAAAGACAAAAAACTAATGAAATCCTTTGTAAATCAGAAACAACATTTTTACTATTTCTTGTCTTTGAAATGACACTTTAATTTACAAGGATTTACCATTCTGGTGACACCCAAGGCTTAATTAGCAACTGTACTAGTGCTACTCTTTTAATGTGGATAGCTCACCTATAAATGGGAAAGGCATGTGAAGAATAAGCTTTATCAGTTGCATGGTTGAAAATTTTTCTTGTGAAATTGTAGTGCATCTTATCTTAAGTATTAAAGAGACAGGTATGAAAAACAACTTCTGGAATTTCAAATAAAAGGTTTTTTTCAACCTAAGTGCTATATATATCTGTACCTGTGTAGGCCTTAATGGATGCAAGCGGTTGCCTTTAAATTCAATACATTATTGTTAAATTGGTATTAGTGTTTTACACAGTATTTGAATAAGGATTCCTTGAAGGCCTGCACTTAGAAGTCTGGAGGATGTATTTTTAAACACATCATTCTTTGTATGTATTAGTCTGTCATGGTTCGTCTGTATTATTCCAATTGGCCACGGAATGCCTAGATCACCTAAGCAACACTGAAGTCTGTATCTAGCCATTAGCAGTATAAACTTACAAGAAATTGTGCTCAACAACCAGCCTAATCTAAAATCTTTGTTTGCTCATTTTCAATGTTAGTTTTTAAAAATTCTTTTCATGGTAATTTAAATGAAATATTATCAGTGTTTCTCTCTCACTGTTCCAACTTATTTATAAGGGCTATAGCTTCCATATACTTGACCACCATGGCTGTCATAAATATATTTAAATTTTCTACTTCCTTTTTCATTGAGATTTTTTTCTTCCTATATTATCATTCTGTCTGGGTCCCATAATTTCAAAAAAGTATATTAAAAAAAATTGCAGAACAACAGGAAACTTTCCTAAATTTGAAGAAAGATCTTTGTTCTACTTTTAGCTGAGCAGTTTTAAATTTCTTAATTTTTCAGTTACTTATACAACATGGCTTTAATAAGGTACTCTTAAGTAACCTGCAATGCTCATTATAGTATATATCAATAAAATCAGTGGATTTCATGTGTGTTTAATAAGCTAGATGAGAAAATTGGTAGCAAAACTATTTCTAGTAAATGAAATTGGAAAAAAAAGTAGATCTGCTTTTCAGAATTTTTGTGTAAACAAAATCTTTTTGGTTATGATAGGGCTTGTGGGAGTGTATAACATGGATAAAAATTAGTATTAGATTGCATTTAAATTATTTTTTTTTCTGACTTCTAAGCCGTGGTACTTATTGGTAGATTTAGCTGGACTTCAACCTTTTTTTTATGGCAGAAAACCATGGAAATCTTACTTGTTGTCTTGTTGTGCATTGCTGTACTGGACTGTAAATATCAGTCTACGGTAGTTGCACAAAGTTAGTTATAACTCAGCTATTTCTTTTTCCATTCTGGTAAGGTAACTGCAGTAGAACTTCTACTTTCAAAACTAAGGACAGTTATGAGCTGCTGCCAGACTTTGCTTCTGCTATTGTAGGATATTCTGGGAGAAGGAAAGAAAATAATGGGGAAAAATAAAAGAAAGTACAGTAATTTCATGACTATAAGGCGCACCCTTTTGACTAAAATTTTGGTCTGAACCTGGAAGTGTGCCTTATAGTCTGGTGTGCCTTATACGATGTACAAAGTTGCAAAATTTGTCAACCTGAAAGTGCGAGCCACACGGGGTGGATGGGAGTGGGCGGCTGCGGCTCACAGGAGCCACGTGGGGAGGGAGGGACCGGGCAGCCCCTGGCCAGCAGGGGCCGCATGGGGTGGAAGGGAGAGGGCAGCTCCAGACTGTCCTGAGCTGAGGGCAGTCCCGAGCCGCCCCGAGCTGTGAGCAGTCCCAAGCCACCCTGAACCACAGGTAGCCCCAAGCCGCCACGAGCCGTGGCGGCCCTGAGCCTCTCTGAACCGCAGTAAGGCCGAGGTGTGAGCTGTGGCTGCCCTGAGCCGCGTCAGCCCCAAACCACCCTGAGCTGCGGCTGCCCCCAGCCGCGTCTCGCCAGCTGGGGGCGGGCAGGAGTGCCGGGGCCTGCACACAGGGAGGATGCTTGGGGCTGTTTTTAAAGGCTACACCAATCTGTGAAAAATGTTTGCAAATTGAGCACCTTCCAGTAAATTCCACTATTGTGGGATTCCATTACTAATTTGTTACTTTGTTACACACGGCATGGATCTTCGCTGCAAAAAAAAGTGCACCTTATAGTCTGGTGCGCCTTATATAATGTACAAAGCTGCGAAAATTGCTGACTCCCGGAGGTGCGCCTTATAATCCGGTGCACCTTATAGTCGTGAAATTACTGTATATTTTGAAGTTATCTTCCAAATTACTGTTACTCATCGTGGACATAAAAGAGCTTGATCATATACAAAGAAGAGTTTCCATAAAAGTAACAATATTTTTAATTTGCTCCTAAAAATTAAACGTTTCTTTCAAAAAAATTCTCGAAGTAATAACTTTGTTTTGACTGATAATGCAATTACTTATTTTCACATGAAGTTGGCCTTTGCCAGAAGTCTAATAATTGTTGTCTAAGTTGTCTATTTCTTATTTTTTCAATTCTTAATGGGCTATTTGTATTATTAAGCCAGTTCCTTCATGCAAGCAATTCAAAAACAGAAACTTGAATGCTGATCTTCAGAGCCTCTGTGAGATCCTGATTTGAGAAATTATGTTTGAAAACATTAATCTGTAAATTTCACAAAAATTATGGAAGTGATCCTAGAAGTACTTTTAATACATTCTTTGAATCTGTCTAGATACATGTGTCCAGGACAATAATAAGGAAAACATTATTTGATGTTTTGTTTGCTTAGGAATTTGCACACTTGAGCACAAAGTCAACTATATCCCACACAGATCATGGAACATTATCTTGATTGCTACTTAAATTTAGTCAAATAAAAAAGCTTCTATAAATTGCTATGAACCACTTCTTAGTCAACTACCTTGCAAGAAGATACATTTTATTTTCTCTATGAAGCAGAGTGTCTAACAGTTATAAAAATTTCACTTTCAGTTGTATAAATTTCAGATATGTAGTTTGATATAACAGTTGGAAAACTGTATACACATAAAACCAGATTTAAAAAATCTAATTTTCAAGCGTTAAGTTTTAAGTGCTTTCTAACTCCTTGCAAAGTTTAGCTCTTTGGAAAAATCCATCTGAACTGATACATCAGTGTATTGCCATATTGATTATTGAAAAAAATCAATAAAATCCATTTGTGATAATTTAAAGTCATTAAAATTTCTGTGCTAAAGCAGAAGATTTTTCCCGGTATATCTCAGCTAGCCCTAGCTACTCTGAATCACTGATATACACATTTTATATTTTTGTAAAGTTTCTTTTTTTTTCTCCCCAGGTATTCAGGCTGAAGGAACAGCTATGTAAAATTTCTGTATTGAGGATTAAGTGTTATAAAGAATTGAGGGACCTTTATCAACTAAGGATTTTATAAATCATTAGTAATGGAGCCTATAATGTACCAGAGTATTTCTAAAGAGCAGAAGAGAGACAATTTCAGAGAAGTTGTGCAACTAAGAAATAATGTGTATATTAGATGTGAACATGCTCTCACAAACTGAAGACTACTGTCTATATTTATGTGTTAAGTGCTGTTGGTGTTATTTGGCCTTCTCAGAATCCTGTGGTAAAAGCTCAGCCTAATGATCATGCAGGTAGTTCAGGTAACAGCCAACCGACTGAAAGAGACCTGGAACAAAAACATTTTCATTGGGATAATGGGAAGAAAAAGAACTTGATGTTGTCATATATCTAATACGTTCGAGTTAGAGAATATACAGAATAATCTCACAGTGCCTAATTCTTTTTTTATTGTTAGTAACTTTCAGGATATTTAATTCAAATTCAAAGTGGGTGGCAAACATTCAAAACCAAATCAGAATTACTGTCCTCCAATTCACTTGTTCACTTGTCAGTTCTTTCAGCCATGAAGAAAATTGTGGGGGCTATAGCATCTTTTCAAGAAGTCTTTCCCCCTTGACTTCAAAGGACAATCTCTTTCAAAATATTCAGTGACTGATGACAGTAAATGGACTCAGGGCAGTAGTCAGAATGCTAATGAATACCCTGATTATGTGGAACATGGACTATGCATCCTGGTCTTCCACTTACGAATTATATTGTTGGCCATTAACTTTTTTTCTTGTTGGCATTCTAAATAATTCTCAGAAGAGTGTCTACGTTAGGTTTCTTTCACATGCATGCAAAGCAAGTAGTTTTACTGGATATTTCTCAATGATTTGTGTATCAGTCTTGTTACAGAAGTGAAAGAATTTGAGGCAACAAAAAATAATTTTCTTTAAATAGATTGCTAAAATATTTTTTTGTCCAAGAGTGCTACAGTAAGATTAAAAAAGACCTTAAGATCAGAAAACTAGTACAATGTTTTATAAAATTAATAAATTTAATAATATATAAATAAGTAAAATTTAATTAATTAAAACCACATAAATTAAATAAATAAAAAAAATACTTTAATTAATAAATTTAACCTACCTACATTTGGGGAGCTTCTAAAATCTATCATCTTTTGCAAAAAGCTTAGAATATTTAACAAGAAGATTTCCATTTGTATGACTGAAAATTATGTACATAAATCTTTAAAAATAAAGTGTTCAAGCTTTGAGAAATCATATATCTTTGCAGAACTTGTGGCAGAAATAAAGGATGACCTTTCTACTGAAAATGTATGGTAAATGACTGTGAACATAGGAAATTAAATTTATAAAGAAAATTGGCCTTTTCAGACCTAACTGATTCAGATAATTTTAAAAATCCCAGCTTAGTTTAGGAGTACACTTTCCATTATGTACTGTTGAAATTTGTTTAACGTTTTATTGCAGACTTACTGTAAGATATTCTAAACCTCAAAAAAACATTGATTTTTCATCAGTTTCTCATATAAAGTTAATCTTAACAATGTGCTAAATCCTCCCTGTATTAATAAAAAACAAACAATATCAGAAAGGAAACAGAGCCATAATTCTCTTGTTTAATTACTGAAATGTTTGATTTTGAATGCTTCAGTGCTTTTTCTTTGTACTTAACCAAATGTAAGATTAATATTTCATGTATTTCAGAATTTAAATTCTACGTTTTTTTCCTCTTGAGGGAAAAGGATGATACAAGAAAATCAGGAGTCCTGACACTATCTTTGGATATTTGTTTTAATCTTAGTTTACCATTACAAAAAATATTTAAGTAGAAAACCATTTGCTAATTTTCTGGTTGAAGGAGCATTTTTACAGATGTCCACTAAATGTTTTGTCCTAGTATATGGGTAGGCTATAATGATGAAGTGTAGCAACTTTAATTGCATTTAACACAGGAAAATATTTCCATCAAATTATTTTCTAGCTGTACTCTTTTAAAATAAGACAAAAGCATTTGGAAATGTTATTTGTTTCTTATGGGACCACACAAAAATGTGGTTTGCTCCCTCTTTTGGTCTTTTTGTGCTGCAACTGACAAATGAGCAAAAGGCATCCTTTCATTTGCACAGCCCACTCTGCAAATGTCAAGCTGTTGATCAGAAGTGTTTTGGTATAATGAGGTTTTCTGTTCACCAGGAAATAGAAATGTGCATTGTTGTCAAATAAGACAGCGTTGTCAGTTTTAGGACCATTCAAAAAGACAAAGAAAGATCAATCCTTGCCAGATAGAAATTTCTGAAATTGGCAGACTTGGCTGTGGTGGGGGATGCTTTTTCCCAAGATTTTGAGAAGGTAGCATAAGCAACAGTGAGTAAACAAGAATTAAAAACTTCAGAAAATTATTGAGAGCATCATTTTGAAATAAAGAGGCCTTTAAAAGCCTCGTGATTTTAGACCTTGATCTGCCTGATAACGGAGATTATAGTAATCATGTTTATTCCTTGTGAGTAATTTAAATTATTTTGTCCTAACTGAAGGAAAACAAATAAAACCAGAAATTGAAATGGAATACTTTTTAGTTTAACTTACTGTTATTTTCCAAAGAAAGGGACTTAACAGTCTTGTCTGTTGGTGGTCTTTGGCCAGAATAAAGCCACAAACCCAGATCCTACAGGGTTTGTGGCAGGAAGGTATGATTAGCTATGCATTTTCTGGATCTAGCAGCTAAAATGGAAACACAGAATCATTGTAATGTTGTATTAGAGGTCATAATCTGACTGTCATATCAGAAAAAGGCATTGCTAAAGAGCATTAGCTAAAAAAACTCAGACAGTCTGCTTTCCAGTCCCTTCAGGAATAAGCTAGTAAAGAGTTTTTATAGGCATGGGACAAAAGAGCTTTCCTGTGCTTTAACCTATTTAAAACTTCCTAAACCAAAGAATTTTTCTTATCTTGCGCATATTTATTCTGTTTCTTCAAGAGGGATTAAAAGGGATATATGGTAACTGTTGACATTACAGTATGTTTTACAAAGTCTGGAAAGGGAGAAAAAGGCTACAATACTACACATATAGAAAAAAAAAAACAGTGGTGGTGATAGGGGGAGGGTGTTCCTCCATAAAAATACATGATAGTACTTAACCTGAGATCTCAGTTTGATGTGGGAGTATTTTTTGGCATTAATGCAAACTACTGTGGGTAATATTTTCAGGTCTGAAAATTTATTTTCTTTTTTTTTTTTTAATGTATGCAAGGAAAGTAGTTTCTTTCTCTGCTCCTCTGTGAAGCTGAGCAACACAGCATTTCATTACTTGCATGTAAATGAAACATTAGTATTAATCCCCTGGTGTTTTGATGCCTGGAGGCATATTTTCAGATTTCACTACTTCATCTAGTGTTGTAAGTAATTGACTGTGGCAAGAAGTCAATGCTCACATTGCAGAAAGCGACAATGACACCACTGTTGCAAGTGCTTTGTCTTTCAGATTAATTGTTTTATATTTGATCAAAATAACATTTTAATGAGAGAAAAAATAGGGAAAAGTAGGTTTTTTAATTTTAATATCTGCAGTCATAAAACTATATTTAAGATACCAAAGAATTTGCCATCCACTTACTGTACAATCAGGAGATCAATAGATGGTTTTGTGCATGGTCCCAGTCTGAGCAACATCCCTGCCTTAAAGGCTGCATAAAAGGAAGGTAAGCCTGAATTCAGTCAGCCTCAGGGTGACTGAATCAAGTAAACCACAATGAAGAGATTGGACCTTTGTCTCTGCTTGGAGCAAAAGGAAGAACCTTCCCTCTTCCCTTAAGTGCCCCTACATAAGATACAACACTAAGTTCAGAGAATGAAGACTGTGTGAATAACAGATAAGATCCATCAGAAGACAGTGCAAATTCATTCCAACCCACACCACTGTGTGGAACCAATGATGTCTTTACTTTGGCCCTAAAAATTGGGAGCCAGGCCCAGTTAAGGGATAAAGGGTTTTTCATTCAGTATTTAGTATGAATCTTTATGATGCACTACTCCGCCAAGGTGGGATGCAGAGCATACACACCCACAGGATAGATGGTGTATATAATTTCATAGATCTTAAAAATTAACATATTAAACAAAGATACTCCAATGAGAGGCTTGAATGAATAGAGTGATATTCTCCCACCCCGAGGAATTCTCCCCTGGATGGGCCTAATCTTAGTTTACAGGATGTGTTTTGTGGGAACCCAGGATATTCCCCTGGCTTCCCTGGAACCTGGGCAGGGAGCTCAGATGCCTTGGCAAGGTGCCCAAAACCCCTGTGAGTTCAATTTAAGTCCCTGGGAGAAAATTGCCATCGTTATATGAAGAATTACAAAGTCGCGAAAAATAAGCAGAGTATAAATTAGAGTATTAAAAGGTAGAAAAGTGAAGTTTTAAAATTGTTCATATTAGGGGTCTGAACACAAGCTGGAGGAATTAGGGCGTGGTATGTCCTTCTTTCTTCTTCTTCATGTCATCCATCTTTTGGGTTAGGATGTCAATTCTGGATTGGTCTAGGGGAAAACTGGACAATGCAATGCAGGTGTCATGTATTGAAGATTAATTATAAACAATGTATGTGTAATTCATAGTATAAAAGATAAGTCCTGCCCAGGAGGGCAGGCAGAGTGCTTGAAACAACTTGCAGGATGAACCGCTGCAAGTCAGAGAGAAAATTCCTTAGATAAGAAAGAATAAACAACCTTGGAAACCTCAGAAAATGGCTTCTGACTTTTCCTTCAGTGCTCAGACTGGAATACAAGAGCTCTCAATCCACCACTACTGTGCGGTGAGTGATCTCAGACCATAAAAGAGATCGCCACCATTCACAGTATTTTAGAGAGGACCTTGGTTTTCAAGGATAGCATAAGACTTTCTGGCCTATAACTGCAAGGCCTCTAAAAGGTTTGGTTTCTTGGCCTAACAGAATATTAGGACTATGTTAAGTTACCAGACTTAAAGAGTTACAAATTTGCATGTTAAATGCTACTGAGGATACATAAAAGATATATTACAAAAAAAAAGCAAAAATCTTCATGGCAATACCATAAAAGAACTCCTTTTTTGTCCAAATAATTTCTCTAGAGATGTTTGCTGCCTCTCAGGAGCTTGCATTAGTGATGTCACTGCAATACTGTCAAGCCTGGTAAGCCCTACAGGTTATCATCTGTTCTTACTGTTCCATGCTCTATAATAATGACTACAGGATTTAGAACTATCAAAAAAGACTGTATGTCCCTTGGCTCAAAGTTAAAAGAATCAGGAGCACGTATTTTCTTCTATTCCCCCCGTCAGAGGAAACAATTCAAGGAGGAAGAGAAAAATTGAGCACTTGGATGCCTAGCTGAGTAACTGGTGCCAAAACTAAGGTTTTGTTTTGGTTGATCATGGATTTACCTTTGAGAAAATGGGCTTGTTGGGATCTGATAGAATTCACCTGACCAAGTGGAAATAGAGATCTCACTGACAAGCTTGCTAGATTTATAAGGAGAAATTTAAACTAGATTTAGTGATGGAACAGGATGGAGTTTTCAGGAGCAAAAAGTTCAAGAGCTACTGATGCCTCAGAAACCAACAGAGCAAACTCTGTGAAATGTCTCAGAGAAATTAGAGCTTTTTCCTCTAAAAAGATGTCATGGTTGAACAGCTGAAGTGCTTCTTCAGTGCACATATCGTGTGTAACAAGCAAAGGGATTTGGAAGCTGTTGTGCTGCTACAAAGCTGTGATCAAAACTCTATCACTGAAACCCAGTGGGATGAATCACATGACTGAAGCACTGGAATCGACGGCTATAAATTGCTTAGAAGGAACAGGCAAAGAAGAAAGTGTGTTGCCCTCTACATAAAAGATTGGGTTGACTGCAGAGAGCTTTGGAAAACAGTGATGAATGGACTGAGGTCTTATGGTAAATTTAGGGCCAAGCCTTAAAGCTGGTGTTTACAATGAGCTCAACAGGAGAATGCTGGTGAAGCATTCTTAATTCAACCTCAGGAAGCACCACACACCCAGGCTGCAGTCCTGCTGGGGCCTTCAGTCCTAGTGACAACTGCCGGAAAAGTGACATGGCAAGTGTAAATAGTGCAGAACATTCTTGGAGTGCATTGAGATTAATTTCTTAGTTCAGAAAACAGTCTAACCAGGGAAGTTTACCAACCTGGATGAAATAATTAGAGGTGTCAAGAATAGCAAACCTTTAAACCTTCAGTGATCATGTTTGGGTGGAACTCAGAATTTTGTGAGATATGGGCTGGGTAAGAGTAATTGAATTTTAGGAGAGTGAATTTTCAGTTCTTTAGGAAATTACAATCCAGGGCCCTCAGGAATAAAAGAGCCAACCCATCCTGGAAGGCCATTAAGGATTTTTTTTCATAAACCACATAAGTTTTCCATTGTGTAAGCAGGCAAGGAGTGAAGGAGATGAGAATGTTAAATAAGGATCTCCAGGTCAGACTGAAGCATGAGAAGGAAATGCAGGCAATTGAACCAGAGATGTATATACTGGAAAGAATACAGAGTATTCTTCTTGGTTTTAAAGGGATGGGATCAGAAAAGGTAAAGCACAGTCAGAGAAGGATTTGGCAGGGGATAAAGAATAAAGAAGGGTTTCCAAAAATAGTGAAGAGCGAAGAATGAAAAGAAGGGTTTCCAAGAGATTTGTTTAAAAAGAAAGATTAATGAAACCACCTTCCTGATATATAGGTCAGAGTAATGAGAACCATCCATTAGGCTGAGGTTCTCCTAAAGTTTTTTTGCCTTTTTTATTGTCACTAGTTATCACCATTCTCCTATCTCTCAAGCCACTGAATCGCAAGTCAAGGACTGGGAGGATGAAATCCCTTTGACCATAAGAGCAGATCAGTTTTGAAGCCACTTGAGGACCCTGGGTCCATGGGAACCAAAAAGATATATTCCAGGGTCCTAGTGGAAATACCCAGCTCTAGTTGTTAAGTCATCATATTTCAGAAGTGTGATGGCTGAAGTGTCCAATGACTGGAGAAAGGGTATGTTGCACCCATTTCTTAAAAGACTAAAAATGAGAAACCTAGGAATTACTGATCAGTCAGCCTCATCTCTGTGACCGGCAAGATCATGGTGTAAGACTTCTGAAAAATGTTGAAACATATGTAAAATATGAAGGTGACTAGAGACACCCACCAGATTAATTAATGGCAAATCATGACTTACCTAGTGGTCTTCTATGATGGACTGATTGAATCAGTGAAAAAGGCAAGAGTAGCTAATGCAATAGAAATATGAAATGGCTTGTTGGAAGGTATAACATTAACTGGGGTAGTGGTTGGAGGCAGAGACATGACCCTCTGAGCTTCATATAACAAAAGCTTCTTTATTCCTCTGGACCCTTCTTAAGTAGAAGCTTATACCCTGCCTATACACATGTGATTGGTTGGGGTCTTAACACACCCATTACCCTGGCCAATGATACATCTGCACTTACAGTTCAATGAATTGACTGGGATCCTTTTTATGTGATCAAATCCATGCTATCATTGCTCACCCAGGGATCTGTTTACTTCTAGACTGGTTGATTTTGGGGCTGCAGCTTCAGACTAGTTGCAATGTGACAGGAAGGCACATTTAAAGATCATCTAGATCCAAGCCCTTGCCATGGGCAAGGTACCTTCCTCTAGACCAGGTTGCTCAAAATCAAATTTCAGGGAACAGGGCATCCTTTCAGGTATGGGGCATGCATAGCTTCTCTGGGCAACCTGATACAGTGCCTCATCATTCTAACAGTGAAGAATTTCCAAGTATATAATTAATTAGGTCACTCTAAAGACTTCTTTTTTTCCAGGCTGTACAATCTCAATTCTCTTAAACCTTTCCTCATGGGAGAGTTGCTCCATCCCCCTAATCATCTTTGTGGTCCTCTGATGGGGATTAGGTTTTTCTGCTCCAACAAGTCAGTGTCTTTCCTAATGCTGGGGTCTGCAGAGCTGGAAGAAGCACTGCAGGTGGGTCTTCATGTCATGTGCTTAGACTTTTGTAAGGCCTTTGATTCAGCCCCCCACAATATTCTTGCCATTAATTTGGATACATATGCATTTGACAGATTTATTAGATGAATGAGGAACTGGATGAGTGGTTGCATCTAGAGTTACTGGTTACTGTCAACAGCTGAAAGTTTACAAGTTTTAGGAATTAAAGATTATGATCAAAACATTGTAGAATCAGAGCTGAAGAATGGACATTATGGGTGAGACTGTGTTGAGGCTCCAAGTTAACAGAGATTTCTCTAACTTATTGCTAGGGGATAAGAAATTAAGAAAATGCAAAAGAAATTAAGTATTTTCCTAAAAACTGTTATTTTTCTGAGACTAAACCAAGCTCACAAGCATATGAGCACTTTGGTTTTTGAAGTTGTGTCAACATCCTAAATCATACTCAATTCAGATAATACATATAAATTTTGTTTCCAAGTGTGTTTGATTCTGCAAAATAAATGGAAAACCTAAGTATTCAAGAGCTGGAGGAGATCAGTAAAACAGGTAGCAGAAAAATCAGCTATGATTCTTTCACTCCTGCCAGACTCCTGCCACATATCAGGTTTCTATTTTCGAACCTGAGATTTGTCAAAAATTCTCAAAGAAAATTTTTAATTTTAAAATATTTTACACTCATTGCAAAATTCAGCTTTCTTTCTGAGACTTGCTTTAGGAAGAGACATCGTCCCATTTATTTGCTTGATTGCTTGATTGTTTAAAAGTGGTTGGTTTATAATTTGGCAGAAGATAATAATCAAGTATTCAGGACAGTTAATACATTAGACTTTACAAAACAATGAAGGCTAGGATCTTAATTCATGAGGTATTCTTGATTGTGTCTAATTCAACTAAGTTTAATGTATCACACTCTCTTAAAATTAACGTGGAATAGGTAATAAACTCAAGTCATGTAACTCGACACTTCCTGGAATTTTCCAAGCACTTTATGGCATTCAAAGAAATAGTAGTTTCTTAAAATGAATGAAAAGACCATCAGAGTTGTAACTTCTTGTACAATAATCTGCAAATTGTGCAAACTCTTCTGAGCTAATCAAACCTACTGGGCAAAGACTATGTTTAATTTTAAATTTCTTAAGGAATGGCACATGCTTAGTAAAAAGCCACACACAAAAAAAGACCATATTTCTAGGAATGTCACTTTTTAAACTGTACAGGAAGACTACAAAGTAGGCAAAACCTTGATACTTCATGTCAAGCAATTATCCTTCTCTAGATAAAAGTCTTAGGAAGTATATTTCTGATAATTAGTCCTTTCCATAATATTTTTAGTATTATCCTCTGTGTTTTCTCTCAGCATTCATATGTCCCAGTACTTTCTACACAGAATGGCAATGTCTTTAGATAACTCATTTTCTTAGGACTCAGTTACACTTTTTTTGCTTTTTTTAACACAAATCACTAATCTGTCATGTATGTCTGTTTTCTACCCCGACTCATATTCACCATTCATTCCGAACAATATTGTGAATTTTAACAGTCTCTTTACTTCTGTGCAAAGTTAATTTATGACTTTAGAGTTAATCTTGAAAACAAATCTTCTCTTGTGGTCTTTTCCAATTATTAAAAAAAGAAAAAAAACACCTATTTCAGCTTGTGTTCGCTGTAATATTGTATTACTTAATCTTTCACTTACCCGTGTAATGAGTGTTATCTTTTGTGAATACAGCTAAGCTTAAACAGAGAACCCTGGCAAAATCCCCATTTCCTACAGAAAATCTAGTTCAGAAGTTTATCTCCAAAACAATGGAAAAAGCTGACAAACTCAGATTGCTTTGAAGAATTCAGATGATTTAGCTTTTCAAAGGAGGGATGAGGTGTTCTTTTAGTTTTTTAATGGTTTCTTTTCTCTCTCTTTTTAAAAATAAATTTATTTTTTATTTTGTATTTAAATGGTTTCTACCTGAGGATATCTAACATTAGAAACCTAAAAAGCAACTGCAGAAGAAATTACAACAAAAACAAAGCGGACAAAATTACTGGAGAAGAGATTTTAAGAATCAAGGGATACACTAATCATTATAAGGAAAAGCAGACAGCAAGTATGTATAATGAATGGAAGTAAAATGTATGTATATGGTCCATGCTGAAACTTAATGCTTGTTTAGATAAACCTGGCATCACAGATTTTTAATTTTAAAACAACTTACTGGAACAATAAAATTGCTTTCCTTAGAGCACTTTCATGTTCCTATTTTTTCACACAAAATTGAAGGATCTTTTAATGCAAGATAGTTTGCCCACGCCTTCGCCATTCCCACGTGATAACACTATTGGGAGATGCTTAAAAACAGCCCTTGGTCTCATGGCTTCCCTAACTCCCATAGTAGTTTTTATCATAAAACAGTAATTGTAGGGAGCAAACATATTACTCTTCTAGCCTAATGAAACACTTTGATGGAAGTTTACTCAATACTGGTTTTTTTCCCTAAGTTGTAGATGTCAGAAAATATTCCATTCATATAGGATAGCAAAGTGTCCATGATGATAAAGTAACCTGGAAAATCTTTTTTCTCTTTTAAGAGGGAAGAGTCACTCTCTGAGGCATAGAACAAAAATTGTGAGCCTTTTTTCTTTTCTGTGCTCGTTCTTACCTCTGATATGTCCTGTTAAAAACGCTGCAGACATGGCTTCCCAGATTTTGCTAACAGAGATTAGCAAAAGAGGAAATTTAATTAAAAACACAGCCCCAGACATTATAAAAGTAGATGTCATGGTGGTTCAGTGCTTCAGCTTTTCTCCACTAGCAATTTATGTTGACATTTGTATTAGGTCACATATGCAGTGAGTTTGGTTCTTAATTTAATCTTCAGTGAACATTTGTCTATATCACAAAATCAGAATATATTTCTGCATGACTGATAATTTGTGCTCCTGAGAGTCTTAGGACCAGAAAAGCAAAGCTTCACAGGTCAGAAATTAAATACACTGGTAGAGCTGTACAAGAGAGCTTATCTATCACACACTGCGTGTGCGTGCGTGTGTGTGTGTCTGTATGTGTGTTGTACTTGCCATTTCTATTCTGCAGATGTTTAAGCGTCCTATGCTTACAATAGTTTTACTACACCATCAAGCTTCTCTGGCCAGGAAATGGTTATCTAAATATGTACATTATTTTGTATTGTCTAGGTTCTACTATTATGTCTTTGCTAATGGCTTTCAATATGAATATTTCCCTATCTGATGAGACTCTTTGGAGTCTGGAAGAAGTAGAACTTGTTTCCATAGATACCCATAAAGTTTTCAGGAAAAAAAAATCACAATTGTTTCTTTATTAGCACTGCCATCAGTGAAGTGAGATGAATAAGATTCAGTCAGTTTTGATCTTTGAATGAGACTTTCAGTTCAAGAAAAGAGAAACATAGATATTCAATTGTGGTCAGATGATGAAATAAAAATAGACCCAGAAAAGTTTTTTTTTCAAGTGAGTAATATTAGTGAATGTCAACACAATAATTTAAGTGGTAATCCTAGGTTTGTAATTTATTATGCTTTATTGTTTTTTTATTTTGCAGGCATAGTACAAATAATAAGATCACATATCATAATAATTTTAGTGCATCTTTTAAAAATATTCTCAGGGTGAAAAAATATATCTTAGTCTATATTGCACATGTTGTAGAGATGAAAAAATATAAATCATAACAATTTTTGTATTTCATCCATTATAAATACTTTTTAACAGCTTTCACTAGCTACGAAATTTTAAAAAGCATCTTCCACATCTTGACCATAGTTAGTCTAAGACTGCCAGCATTGTTCTATAGGCAATAATAATGTGGTCAGTTAGTTCATGAGGACTCTGATATAATGCCATTCCACACAAACTATGAACAAATTAATTTTGAAACTAGCTCTTCCCATCCTTGTAGATTCAAAATATGTCAACACAAAAAACTGTTTAACAAAATGATATGATGGAAAAGGGAATGTTTCACCAAGTCAGATTTTTATTTCTGTTGCTTCTGTTATGTGACAAAACCTCAAGTTGATATGCAATCTACAATGATTTACAAAGCTCTCATAATACTTTAGAATTGTATAAATGCTGCAGGGGTGTCTCAAAATGATTTACTGCAATTTGTCACATTTTGAAAGTCTTCCAAAACAGACTGATGACATATACTAAAGAGCTTTCAATGAAATCTGAAATGGTTCATTTGTTATGTCAACTGGAAAGCATTAAGTGATATCTGAAAATCATTTTAAGATTTATTGAAGTGATTTAAAATATCCCTTAATGGTAATTTGGCACACTGCATAGGCAACATTGTCATTAAGCAAGATAAGAAAATCGTTTCATCACATTTTAAAATTATTCCTATCAGTCTGTGGTTGTAATAGTACTGCTAGTGAAATCTATCGCTTTAAAAATACAATCGTGGAGCTAGAGACTGATGTCAACATCAACACTAGCAAACAGTAAACTGAAGGGGATGTATATGTATATGTATATGTATATGTATATGTATATGTATATGTATATGTATATGTATATGTATATGATGTCCACACACACACACACACACACACACACACACACATATCAATATTGCTGAAAAGATACAGTTCAAAGAAAATTATGTTTGAAATTGCAGCTCATTACCACTTACCAAAAATCCCTGTAAAAATATATCTATGTTTAAGTCAAATATCTTGCTATCTTGCCTTTAAACAGTGGTAGTGCATCATTAGAAATTTACTCAGTATCTTTTTGCACAAAAAAAATTAGGAGCTACCATCAATATGCCATCTTAAATCTAAGAAATTGTAGCAATTAGTGCTCTTCTTATGCATAGTGTGTACAGTTAGCAGCCAACTCACAGATATTTTTTCCAGCTGATGAGAATATTTTCCATTCTCTAACTACTTTTATGAGCACATTAAAGTTACAGGTTTTCATTACAGTATAAGTTAAGAAAGAGCATATGTGCAAGTGTACATGGTCACACATGCCTGCACCCTTATAGTGTGCATCCAGCCACAGAAGGCTGTTTACAATTATAGTGTTACCTACTGAAATAGATGGCACTGAGCAACATGTTTCTAAAAGCATAAAGAAGAATGCGTTCAACACATAAAATCATGTACTCGTGCAAACTGAGTGAATTTCAAAGTTGTAACTTACAGAATTTTTTCAGTGCAATTTTTCCAGTAAAGGAATTAGCCCTTGAAGTCAGTGTTAGAGTTGATAAGCAATTTTAATAATTATAAAAATAATATAATTCAATATATTTTATAGAAAAAATATTTATGTTAATGAAATTAGGATAAAATATTTTCCTGTATTAAAAATATCCCTTCACCATCCTCCTAAATGCTGCAAATATTAGTGCACACATATTATTTTTAGCCATTTTTCAGTTGGTAAAAATTCACCTTTTTTATAACTAGAGTGTATGCGCAAGCACAAAGAACTGTCTCTTCAGTTGTGACAAGAAAAGACAATCAGGCAGTTTTCATGGGAGAAGAATGCTTTTTAGGCACACGCAAAATATTTCACATTTTCTCCAAGTAACTGAACCTTAGAGAAGTATTTTATGAAAGGTTCTTGCATTTTTCAAGTTCTGTATTACCTAGACACTGATGACTGATACACATAAAGACAGTGGTGTATTTTATTTTTTCTACTAGAAAGCAATATTAGAAACCTCTTTTCAATTAAAGAGTATGCTTAAAAAACAATGGGGTATTATAAATAAAATGTCATTTTTACTAAATCAATGCTGCTTTTTTAAAGGTATGAATTACAGTGTCTCCTTTAAAGTGGCCAGCATTATTTCTTCAAAAATCTTTTGATGCCATGCAAGATTTTGTCTTTATAGAAATAAATGCCCTGTAACGGATTTGAAGAAATGTTATTGTTGTCATGCTTTGCACTTCTGTGTAGGTTTATGTGAATAAAAAAGTATCTAAATCCATCTAATTAGTGCCATATCTTAGTTAAATAATTGTATGATAATAAGAAGTTTTTTTCATTGCAAAATACATGCTTTTTACATTTAAGACAGAATAATATTTGGGAAAACAATACAAAACAAAAGACCTCTGCTTTTAATATCCAAGATTCTTTTAATTGTCAAAGGTTCCCTTTGTAGAACTTTGTCCTTTTAACTTTACATAAAAAATTGATGATTCCTTTCCTTCTATATATTATTTAAAACATTTAAATTATTCTTAGACTACAAGGTCTTAATTTTGATTTCTTAACTGCACAGAAAACGCACTGTAAAAAGGTAAAGACCATGTGAAAATATACTAAATATTTAGCATGCTTTCTGAAATTGATTCAGAGTAAGTCTGTCATACTACTTCCCTCCAAAAGATGCTTCCCTTTTTCTTTTTCTTTTGGTGTTTTCTTTGTTTTATTTGTTTTGGGGGGAGGTGGGAGGGGGGTCAGGGGAGGGGAGGGTTTGATAATTTTTTCCTCCAGTAATTGTAAAAAAAGCATACTAAAAAAATTCTAATGCCATCATAGATCAACAAGTGCATGTAAGGGTTGAATGGTGCTTGTCCTCTATGCAACTGTTTCCTGTTGAGGAGGAAGAATTTCCCTATGACCATTTTCACTCTACTTTTCTCAGCTCCTGGCAACCCAAGCAAGCCAGAAATATGGACCTTCCCACATGACAAACAATGCCTTCAAGCATTTCTTCAAATCTGACATTGTTTTCATGTGAACATTATAGTATTGAGTAATATTATTGATAAAAAACCACCAAAAACCAACAAAATAAAGAATATTGCCGTGATCCTTGATGTGTGAACCTTTGTGAATCTCCAAATTAATTTAAACTTCATACTTCAACAAGTTTTATGTTTCAGACTTTTCAGACTTAAAATCAGTATTTCTTATCCGCTGTTTAGATAAATGCTGATATGCAAAGCTGATTTTATAAAACAGAAATTTTGAAGCATGAATGAACAAAAGGTATATACATTCACAATACTCACATTTTCATGAATTCTGCAGTTTTTTGTTGCTTTAAGATCTAAGTTCTAAATACTAAATCACCCCTAACACACTGACAGCCTAATGTCTCATACTAAACCATTATTCTGTTATGAGAGCTTCAAAGATATGATAGTGACCAGTAAAACATTACTTATAACTTGTGTTGGCCAAAACAGAGACATCAGATAATGTAGATGGTTACTTAGCAGGAGTACTTTAAGGAGAAATAAGCAATATCTAAAGAAATATTTTATTATTTCCATTAGAACTTCTGGAGATTAGCATATGGAAACTGCTATTAATACTATTAATTTCATTTGAACTTTGCCTCTCAAGTGAAATTTCTATATTCCTTTCAGTGTTTTGCATGAAAGCGGCTCTTTCACTGATCCAAACTTTCTGAGATAGGTAAAACCTGGTATCATTGCCATTTTCTAAGTATCATTAAAAGGACACACATCTATTTTTGCAAAGCAGAAAAGGAAATTGCTGATGTTTTCTTGAAATCTATTATGTGATTTCAATTTCTATGATATTTTTCTATTTTCTTTTAAAAAAATGTGCAACTGTAATGTTAAGTAACTGCTGTATTGCACAATGGATATTGAGATGATACTTTATATGTAATCAGACTCATCCTTCAGGATTAAAAGAAATCACAATATGAGTGGTATTTTTGATCTGAAAAAAATTACTAGAATCCAAAGGTCATGTAGTGCAAAACATGTTCTGTCATCCCAAAGAAAGATTTTATTGAGACTCTCTGGCATTTTTATGCGTCTTACTGATGAATGATACAGCCTTTGGACAGGCATGTGTTACAGTCTCATCTTCCATGATAGTCATATCATTATGTTGTTAGTTTAAAGGGAAGAGAGAAAGAACAAGGAAGAAACCACAGGAGGGAATCTCATTTTGGTAAGGAAACATGAATCATGTTCAGCATGTGCACTTTACTATTATATGCTCATTAAAATATCATAGAATTTTATTACTGTATTCTTTTAAAAAAATCTGAAAAAGAACTACACTAAACTACAGATAGCATAGTTTAGGGTTCTTTATATTTAAACACCAAGGACATCCTTAGTAATTACAGTAGACTCAGCATGCCTTCCTAGTGCATAATCACCCACAGAAGTGTATATGCATTACTTGTATTATTTTCTTAAATATAAAAATACAGAAATACACATTAAAATTAAGAAAATATACATAACAAGAACTTTCATTAGGCATAGATTTGATGAGGATTTAGCTCATCTGCAACGATGGACATTCATCAGATTGGTACTTCATCATCTCTAGAATAGTGCTTGATTGTATATAACTGTGGAGAAGAACAACTGATTGTTTGCATTGCAGCTTTTCTTAGTTTGTTTTACTTTTATGAGTTATATGCTTTACATATAGCTTTGTGTCCAGGGGATATAAAGTTTTCACAAAATCAATGATTTGGCTGCTTGAGAGATTCTACCACGCACAATGTCAATGGTCTTCAACACTCAGGGGTAGGAATAATGGAGTGCCAGGAATGCAAGGATTAAGATTGCAAGACTGAGTTCCTTCTCAAAAAGTTCAGGAGTACCTGAGGCACAGATCTTCAAGATGGGTTGCCATTGGCCTTCAATTAACAAATTTAACCTTCAGAACGTGCAAAAATTATCAAGGATTACTTTTCATGACCCTTTTCTATAATTCTGAAAAACTTGTAGCAGTATCCTTGAAGTGGACGTACTGCTGGGGTACACAGGTACACTAGTTATGATAGATGCATAATTTTATGTATAAGCATAAATCAGCATTAAAATAATTACTGAATTAACTTTATTATTTAAATTTCTTGCAATAATTCTTCAACATTTCTTATGATTATGAGTTTAGGAATAAAAATGAAAGGTAAAAGGTGTCAATCATTTAATATATAACATTTGATTGTATTTTCCTCTGCTTTTTAATAAAATTGAAAATAAGTCCAAGTCCTCCAGTTTCACTCCTCCAAAACATTGCCAAATTACAATACAGTTATTTTAATACTTTTCTTTCCATTCTGTAGGAAGAGGTCACTTGGTGTAATATTGAATGTAATAACATTGGTGCAATTATTTCTATCTAATGGTCAGATATTTACTGAGACAGTTTTCTGATTTTTATAGGAAGCCCATTGACCTAGCAAGATATTTTTGTGCATAAAAGAGAGGAAGTAGTCCCATGAAGTTTTTTATTGTGGAAATATAAGTACAAAAATCACAGATTATGTTTTTTCCCCCTTTTGTTGTTGTAGAAAAATATTATGTCTCTTCTCCTGGTATTCCAGCAAAGTTATATTCACTATATCTTCATTCCATCTAATCACCTCTGTGTTTTAATAAGAAAAGATGCCAATTTTTTTTTTAACTGCTTGTCAAGTTATTGTTACTGACATCTTCAGAATTACTATTAATAAGTACGGTCTAATCAAATAATAAAACAAATCCACAAATTATCTGTTCTATATTCTGTTTTGTACCAAGGATGCCAAATCAGAAAACAGTCCAGAAATAAAGCCACTGTTCTGAAACTCAAATGTTTTTCTAAAGCACTTGAGAAGAATGGAGTGCAGAGCAGGCATCTATGATACTTTCTCTAGGAAATTAACTATTGACTCTCAAAACCTGTATAAAGAAAGCAAAGTCACAAAACATCTGTTTGTAAGATCTCTTTGTGATCTTTTTTTCTTTTTATTTTTGGTGGCTGCTCCTAACTTTCTAGTAATCTCTTAGTTTTTCCCACTAAGTGGTTATTTATGTTAGAAAATCATGTATCTTACATGGAGACTCCATTTTTTTTAATCATCAGAAAAAGATAGTTGTTAATTCTCCATTTCATACTGTATTAGCTTGTTTCCTAGCCAGTATTAATTTTATGAATGCCATTAATAAGAAGAAATAAAATTAAATTATTTATTAAGAAACCAAGTTGGTGAAAGGTATACTTTATCTGTGCCTTTTTGGTATTTTAAAAATAGATATGAAATTAAAATAAGAAGTAGAAGACCTTTGTTAGACTTAAATGTTTTCTTAGAAGTTAGAAATCATATAAATTCAGATTAGCTTTAATCTACATTTTTATTTTCTTTATAGGAAAGAACACTGCTAATGCTATTTCATTGCCATTGTTTCCATTGATATTTACATTTCTTAATTTTTTAAACTTGCAGATGAAAGTGTGTGATTTGGACATTTCATTGGTTACAGGACAGAAGGATTTTAAAAACAAAGTAGAAATAAATCAAAATGTAAAATTAATTTTAAAAATACCTAGAAGATTCAGCTTCTAGTTCAGCAGTGGAAACCATCTGTTTCATATTATTTTTCTTGTAGTATTGAGTATGTCACAGAATGAATGCCTAAGGACATCTGTAGTAAGATCACTATTTATTTTACATTTCAAGTATTCTCCAAAATTTTTGAAAAACACTGCATGATAATGGATTTGAAAGTGCTAATGTATTTTAATACCTTTAATAAGGTATTAAAACTAGTGAGAAAATGTTTTATTACAAAATACCATTGAAAATATGTACTTGAAAATATAGGCTCTCGAGATAAGCATATACAGCAGCTGTTGGGCCAGCTGCAACATAGCACTATCTTCTCCAAGCTCTTCACAGAAGCCTCACCATACAGTCATAATTTTAACAAAACATACTCAGAAATATGTATACAGTAAAATCCCTGATTTGATGGAATAGTCCCAGGATTTAACAGGAGTAAAAGACTGTTTTAAAGCATATTTGTATAGTGAACAGTCTCTTTGATGACTGTGGTATCATATTTGACAGACTGTGTCCTTGGACTTCCATTGTGAGCTGGTCTTCATTTCTAAAAGGCAACTCTGATCAGCCTGACAAAGCATCAGCACAGTTAAAAGCGAGTGAGCCAGAGTCTATTCCTGTCTATGTATTGCCAACAGAATTGTTTATTGAATTTCAATTACAATGTCAGTCAGTTATGGTGTGTAATTTCTTCTGCTTTTGTACCGCCAGGAGAAAATGAGAGGTGTTATCAGAGCCTGAGCTGAAGACAGAAGTGCATCACTAATAGCATATATGTTTTGAAAATCCTTCCCTACACATTACTGCTATTCTAATGAATTAATCCAAAATAAGTTTCAGATTCAGAAAAAAAAACCAAAAAAAAAAAACAGAAGCAAAGGGAAGCAAAGCATACCAAACCAAGCCAAACTACTGCAGCTAAATTAATTTTAATCATATACCAACATATTTAGGAAGTCAATAAAGCATGGTAAATGGAATTCTGCATTTTTCTGAGTTAATATTCAAAGGTGAATTCCACTGAGAGGAGATAGTGGTATGAATGCAGAGCATATTTTTTGTGTAATAGAGTGGGGAGTTTTGCATGCATATTCTTTAGGACTGAGAAGAAAACAAGAACTAAAGTGGAGTTTTTCTTAAAATAATCATAGTTATAGTGGGGATTTTTTTGTGCATAATATTAACATAATATATAATATAATATAAATATTTTAAAATTATATATAATTATAATTAAAAAAAATTCAAGTCAGCCTATAATATTCATACAGTTATAATGTAGGCTAACATAAATATTGTACCAAGACCTTTTGCTTTCCTATGCCTGTCTCTGTCCCATTTCTCTGGTTCTTTCAAACTATTCCAGTTTTTTTTTTTTTTTTTTAAGGTAATGGATGCATCTTCCTCTTCAGAGAGCCAACACATTTGGTGGGAAAAGATCATGAAACAACAGGATAGATAAAATAAACTGGGCCATAGGTTTTCCCTTCTCTGCTTTCTGGATGAAGGAAAAGCAGGCTGATTGTATTCAGTACAGTACCAGCAGAGCCCGCAAAGAAGTTGTTTTTTTTTTTCCCTGTGTGTAGAGAGAAAAATGTTGCCACTTTTCTGGGATGACTGGCTCCACTATCTTTGAAAAATAAATGAGGTAGACTATATATTAGGCCTTCTGAGTTACTTGAAGCAATCCATTTTCCAATGAAAGCTTTAGTCAGGTGTACCTAAGTGTATCCAGGGAACTGGTCAATGGTAGTGATACAGAGCAGCAGCTTTTTCCACTTCAAAGTTTCTTCTTACTGGTAACAATAGGGTCTTCATAGTGACTGCTTGCAGTACGATGATAAATTAAAGAATACTTTACCACTGTTCTACCAACTAATAATAGTCAGAGCAATTACAGCCATTTATTACAATACCACATTCTCCTTGCCAGAGTGAAAACATCAGCTGCATTAAAGCAGAGGCTAAAATACAAGCCTTTAACAATTTTTTTAAATTAAAAAAAAAAATCATTAGTCTGAACAAAAAATCTGTTCAGGATGTGCGACAATATATAGGATATATATATATTAAATGTTTCTGTCTGTAGATGGAAAGGTTTAGCTATAACATCAATAAGTTCAGTTAAAATTAGATACTGATTTTCTTTGCAAATATGCATTAGGTTATGAAAAATCAGAAGAACTCCCTTCAGTGGCCACAAAGCTTAAACTGAGACTAAAACTCAAGAAAACTTCGCTCCGGTATGTTTCTTATTTTAATACCTAAACAATCTTTGCCTGATACTTTCATGATATTGAGGAGTAATAGGGAAAGTTTGTCTAAGTTCTAGTGATATGCTTCTGTTTATGTAATATACATTGTTAAAAACATTTCTGCAGCACATATGTGCATAGGGACTAACAAACTATAATAGCATGTAGTTCTTCTTTGTAGAATGAGCTATCTTATACCAGAATAAAAATGGGTCCTAGTGGACCTTGAAAAGCCAGGAACAGCATGATATAGGAGGCCCTAGGCTACAAACAAGTCAACAGTGGCCCATTGGTGGCCTTCAAATCATGGAATATGAGCCAGCATTTGGTGTATGAAGAGGAAGAAGGGGACGTAAGAAGAATGGCAAAGGTCAGTAAGATCAAAACGAAAAGGATTTGTGTAAACTGCAGCCTGAAGGAGGGAGCTTCTGTACATAGGGTTCCCCCACCAGTCCCAAGACAGTACAGGTGCTCACTGAGTGCTGGTGCTGGGGAAGTACTGATGCTATTGCTCTGTATGCATACTCTCTAAGCTGCTTTTGCTCTGGGCTAGCTATCACAAATAACCAGTAAGCGTCTTGCTGTGATTCATACATATGCGCAGGTAAATATAATCATACATACGTACTATTTATACAAATAGAGACAGAGAGAATAAAGAGAGAAATTCCAGGTGCATAAATTGAAGCTGTATAACTGAGTGCCTGATATATCTATAAATTAACCTACACTGTATCCAAATAAACAGTATATGGGTTAACTAGCCATGATCCCTGGATAGACATTTCCCTTCTTTTCCCATTCCTCCTTATTCTTTGGGTTTTGATTATGATAATATTGATTAAGATAAAATTAAAAATGAATATTCAGAAAAAGAAAATCTTAAACATGGTTGATCAGCAGTGGGAGGTGGAAAGTTAAGAAAAATAACTCAACTGAAAACACCTATTCCTTTTTCAGTTATTTTAAATTTAATAGTTTTTAAAGGGAACCAGGGAAATTTTTTGATTCCTAAAACTGAGAATACTTCACCCCTATTATGCTAAATAAACCTTTATGCTATTCTATATATACCAGAATCATGTATATGTAAGAAAATATAGTGAAACAAACTCTTTACACAAGAATCTATGTAAACCAGAAGGCAGTCTCTTTGTTTAATCTGCAACATGGCCAATGTTTCATGTAAAATTTGATATATATTTTTTAAAAGGTTATTAGACAGCAAAGATCGACAGAAGTCATATAATGTCTTTAACAGAGAGATCATCTAGATATTTCTTTGAGTTTTTCCCACCCTTGGGAGACTGCACAAAAGTTAGAAAGAATTGAGAGTGATTGCCTTAGAGCTAAATGTTTTTTAAAGGTCTGGTTTCACTGATACAGGAATTCAGGCCTTTAAAAAGACTGATTTATGGTTTCTTATGCTAGAGACCAATAATTTTCATGCCTTATTATGGTAGTATTCTGAAATTTGTTATACGTTAATAAAAGAGAACTTTTTTGTAGATCAAGTTGGGGTACCATTGCTGATGCATAGTGTTTCCATCAGGTAATATGATTAAACTAAGATATTTGGAAATTACAGTTTAGTTTACTAGAAAGGAACTGCTTTTAACTGGGACAGTGTTTTCCAGGCTCTCATCCAGCTCCTCTGAAAAAGTATTGGCTTTTGCTTCTGAGCTTAAAGCTGAGAACTGAGACATGAGCAGCTGCAGAAGCAACTGCATGCACAACACCATGAAAGGTACTGATAAGGTAACCAATTTCTGTGTAGTAAAAGCATAATAACAAGCCAGCAGGATGCAAGAAGATATTTTTTTTTGTCAGTTGGAGTTTATGTGGGCTTGATTACCCTGTCAGTAAGGACTGAGATAGCCTTACTTCACTCTCATATGCAAAATGCTACAGATCCTGTATTCTTTTTATCCTAAAAGAAGACAAGAATAAACCTGTAAAAATTCTCAAAATAAAATTGGTACCTTGATTATTGCAATATATTTGCTAACTTCTGCTTTGGTAAAAATGTATTTGATAAAGAAGTAAACAAATTAGAAGGTTTGACTCTCACCAAACCATGTGAAGTTTAACAAAGACAGGTGCCAGATTCTGCACCTGGGAATGACAAGCCCAGATATGTGTATGGACTAGGGAATGAGAGGCTGGAGAGCAGTGCTGTGGATAGGGACATGGGATCCTGGTTGATGGGAAGCTGAACATGAGTCAGCAGTGCCCTGACAGCCAGGAGAGCTAAGCATGTCCTGGGGTGCATCAGGGACAGCATCACAGCCAGGCAAGGGAGGAGATTGTCCTGCTCTGCTCTGAGCTGGGGCAGCCTCACCTCCAGTGCTGGGGCTGGTTTGGGTGCCATTATATAAGAGAGATATAAAACTATTGGAGAGTGTCTAAAGGAGCACTATGAAGACAATGAAGGGTTTAGAGGGGTAAGCCTTATGAGGAGAAACTGAGGTCACTTGTCTTTTTCAGCCTGGAGAAGAGACTGAGAGGGGAACCCATCATAGTCCACAGCTTCCTCACAGTGGGAAGAGGAGGGGCAGGCACTTATCTCTTCTCTCCAAAGCCTGGTGACAGGACCCAAGGGAATGTCCTGAGTTTATGACAAGGGAGGTTTACCCTGGATGTCAGAAAACGGTTCTTCACCCAGAGTGTGGTTGGGCACTGGAAGCACCAGCCTGGCAGAGTTCAAGGTGTGTTTGTACAGTGTTGTCAGGCACATTGTGTGACTCTTGGAGTGGTACTGTGTATGAAGAGGACTCAGTAATTCTTATGAGTCTCTTGCAACTCACAATTTCTATGATTCTGTGATTCTACCTTATTTTAGTGTCATCAATGGAGCCATAATTGGTCTACTGAAAAACTAACCAGAAGATACACATTCAAAGATTAACTGGAGAAACATTAACAATTTTTTCAAAAAGACTTTGTGTTAACAGCCCTTGGATAAATAACATATAATGTTTTTGAGCAGGAAATCCTGAAAACATGAGGTTTGACCCGGATTTAAAAGAAAGAAAAGAATAAAATAAAAAATCCAAACCAATATGCAAGTTAAAATGGAAATGCTATCTTTCTCTAAAATGGACTTTATATTTTGTAATGAGACAATATGGATGCTAGCATAGAATTAACCCACTTTAAACCAACATTCAAATCTCTGGAGGAGATCTGTGAGTGCTTCTAATCCATCAGTGGTAGAGCAATTTTCTATTTTCAATACTCTGTATTTACATTAGTGTTTCCCAATGACATATCCAAGTTTAAAAATGACAAAATAGAGTAGGTAGCTTGATCTCAGAACAAAAAAAGTCTTTAGAAGAATCTTTAGTTTGTCTGCTCTTGCTACCTCATTAATCTTAAAAGGTGTCAGTCAGTAAGTCTAATAGCTATGAGTATTAGTGCTGTGGTCAGTTCCAAATTATGGTATTGATTAATTGATTGTCTTCTTCCAGTTGTGAATTATATTAGTGCTGGCTCAGACTGCTGAAGTCCAAAACTTAATCTCTTGTGAAAGACAACAAGCAGCTCCCCAGTTTCACTGCTGTGGTTAAGTGAGTGATTGGGAAACCAAAATTTCTTGAATGATTACCTGATAAAAAAAGAATATGTGAGATATAATTAATATGTTGTTGGTGATAGTCTAATTTCAGCTGCTTAAGCAAGAAACAGACTCCTTTTTTCTCCAGAATTTTACTTGTTGGAAACAGTACTACAGGTTGCTGAATTTTGAATGTTTATTATAGAATTACAGGATGGTCAAGAAAAATAAAAGTCACTGTTTTGAAACTAGTTTAACAAATTAATACAATCAGTTTTGTCGTATCAAATGAAAATTAAAATTAGAAAAGCAAAGGCAGGTCATGAGTCTTATTCATACTGCTGTCTGTTTTTCTCTTAAAGTGTTTTTCCCCTAATCCTTATCTCACCCCATGAGTTTTGTTTCCTCCTCCTCTGCTTAATTATAGTAGAGGAAAATGAATAAATAATTTTCATAGGTGCCCTGGCATTTGGCCAGCACTAGCCCATCACAAGCCTGGAGAAGAAGACGCTCTGGGGAGACCATGTAGCACCTTCCAGTAGGGGCCTGCAAGAGATGGGGAGTGACTCTTTATCAGATATTGTAGTGATAGGGTGAAAGGTAACGAGTTGCACACCAAAGGATTTAGATTAGATATAGAGTAGAAATTCTCTCTTTTGAGGATGGTGAGGAACTGGAAGATGTTGCTTTGAGAAACTGTGGGTGTCCCTGGAAGTGTTCAAGACCAGGATGGATGGGACTTTGAAGTACTTAGTCTAGTTAAAGGCACCCATGTTAGTGACAGGGGGATGGAGTGAATGATACCTAAAGAACCTATGATTCTGTGTAATAAATTAGTGCAAAAAAAGGAGATTAATCACAATGATATTGTCCAAAACACCAAACATTTACTACCTTGGACTTCAGGTAATTTTCAGACATTTAGAGAAACTGAAGAACTCAACCCTGAAGCCAGCCATCTTGGACAAAAAACATCTGAATTGTAACTCAGTGCAGGCAAATTATCCAAATTTATATTTAAATCACCATAATTGTTAACAGGTAATACTAAGGTTTAGTAAACTGCAGGAGGCAAAATTCCAAGGCTATGTTTAGTGAAGACAACATTATTAGACACTACCTTTACCATAAATCTTACAGGTTCTTTCATCAAGAGAAAGGTTTTGCTGCCTTTTTGGTCTATGTGTCTGCTTTTACCCTTCCTCCACAGTTACTACAATGTATAAGGGCATTTTTCTTCTTTTTCTATGGAAAAAGAAGCAATGGAGACAGATGATCTAATGTAGTGTTGAAAATTACTTAATCGCTTCCAGAATTATGATATCTTCCTATCTGTCTATGTTCACTCATGTGCTAAAAGGCAGCTACAAATAGAGGATATCCATAGCACTACAGCAACCAGTGTCAGGAATCCCATGGATCACATCAGGCAATCAGAGTTTTTATATGGCAGAAAAACAGATGGACAGGAGTTATTTACCTATACATAGATGTCTGTTTGACCGTCTCACCTACCCTCCAGCTGATGCTCAAAAAGGGGATGGTTCCCTGTAGTCATTATATCATATCTACCAGTCATACATGAATGGCCACATAATTTTTTGCACTGGAAGCAGCATTAGGTGCCTACCTTAGGAAATTAACTTTGCACAAATCTGCTGCTTGATGAAAACAACTAAGGAAACAAAGTCTACATCAACAGAGTACAAAGAATATTTAATAGCACAAAGGTACACCAGCCTGGAAAATACCTGGCTTATGTAGAGATGGGAGGGACAAAGTGTGCAACAGGACCATATAACAATCTGTCATTCAGGATAGAGTACCAAGATGCAGCCAATGCATTATGTAATTCCCTTACTGTTAGTTAATAGAATTTAAAACACTTGGAAATCTTTTAAATCTATTTGCTGAAATATTTTCTTGGTTCATTCACTCATTACCAACAGTCATTGGTCTTCCAAAAGCATAAAAAAATAAAATACACACACACACATATATATATATATAGTTGAGATTTCTGCCCAAGGTTAATAAATGTCATAAATCCATCAACTAAATTCAATCAACCTTGATGTCTGTAAGCATCTGCTGCTTCTCTTGAAAGATTTAACTCTATAGATCTCACTGCTTTCCATTTTTCCTAATCTAGAATATATCTGTTCTTGTCTGTTTAATCTCTACTTTTAACTTCTTATTTGCAGTAAGGAACATACATACTTAGATAAGAGAAAAGAAAATAAGTAGTTGAATTTTCAGTAAGAAGAGTGAAGAACATTTAAAGGAATAAAATTTCTGGCATTCAACAAATTGAGACAGAGTGGAATGGAGCATATACAAGACAGCCTATGGAAAGTCAATTACAAGAATGGTCAATTTAAAATGCCACCTCTTAGGCAAAGGAGCACACTAGGGAATATATACCGAGTCAAAAACTTTCTCCTAAGCTATTGTGTCTACAATGTCTTCCTGTAAATATCTTTATTCTCACTCTTCTCCTGTGAAGCAGCTGATAATGCCCAAGATCACACAGAAGAAAATGGTACAAGGGCTTTGTCAAGAAATGGGTTTGACACAGACCTCACTTAAGGGAGATTAGATTCACATCTTATAGGGCTTTACTTGACTGGCTCTCTATGGTACAATTACACTGAAGAAGACCAGTGCATACAGCTGGTAGATTTTGTTTATAGGAAACTTTTTTGCACAAACTTATTTTTGATGATTTTACAAAATGGAGCATGAATCCTTAAACCAGAGATGGGAAGATATTTTAATAGAAATGTTCATTGCCAAGTAGCCATGCCAATAAATGGCATGACTCAGGACACGTGTGGATATTGACATGAAACAGAAAATTCTGAGCAAGAGAGTTCTCTGGGATAGATTATTGAAGTTCCTCACTTTCTGCCAAGAGTCAGCACAACAGATTTGGTTTCAGAAAACTGAAATGCTGCAGAGCATAAAGATTTCCCCAGTGTATAACCAGCCCAAAGAAAAATTCTTTTTTTCTTCATACCATGTACAGTAATTAAGTAATTACATGCAGATAGTGAGAAAAAGCCCAGGAAATTTTAAAGTTTTGATATACTAGAAATATAAACACAAGATATGTTACTTTTCTAGTGGAGTCAGATGATGAAGAGTAAGTGAAAACCTAAGAAAGCTTCATTTGACAGCTCCTATCACTTATAACCAACAAAAATATTTTAATGCTTAATTCCACACTGAATCTATTTTAGTTACAGTGTGTTGGAACTAAGCATAGCAACTGCTCTGCTTCACAGAGAAAGTGCTCATAAAATAAATTACTTTTCTTACTACATGTAAAAAATTGCCATATACATTTCAAATATTTTGTCTTTTCCCCAATCTTTTTTATTTTATACAGCAAGTGCAAGTGAAGACCATTTGCTTTATTACTACATCTCTAAACTTTTCATGGAACTAATGTAGTACTATTATTTTAATCCCTAAACCAACAAAAAGTCCAGAAAACATTAAAATTAAAATAGGTGAACTGATTGCAAGAAAAATTACAGTAATTTATAGTAATGACTATAAGGTGCACCCTGTAGACTAAAATTTTCCTCTGAACCCGGAAGTGCACGTTATAGTCCGGTGCGCCTTATATAATGGACAAAGTTGCGAAATTTTCCAACCCGGAAGTGCAAGTCACAATGGGGGGGCAGTGCCACAGGAGTGCCAAGCCACGAGGGGAGCAAGGGCAGCAGACAGCCCCAGCCTGGCAGGAGCAGGATGTGGGGAAGGAGGCAGGCAGCCTGCACCACTGCGCCAGGAGCAAGGGCAGCAGCGGCCCCAGCTGCCGCACCAGGAGCGAGGGGAGTGGCAGTCCTGCCGCCACGCCAGGAAGGAAGGGAGCGGCATCCCCAGCTGCCGCGCTGGGAGTGAGGGGAGCAGAGACCCCTGCCGCTGCATCAGGAAGGTGGGGGAGCAGCGGCCCCCGCCGCTGCACTGCCACGCTGGGAGTGAGAAGAGTGGTGAACCCAGCCGCTGCACTGCCGCGCTGCCGCGCTGCGAAGGAGGGGAGCAGCAGATTCCACCGCTGCACCAGGAGTGAGGGGACTGGCAGCCCTGCTGCCATGCAGGGAATGAGGGGGGCGGCATCCCCAGCTGCTGTGCCTGGAGCAGCTGCGCCTGACCATGGGCAGCTCCAAGCCGTGCCTCACCAGCTGGTGCCAGGGGCGGGCGGGACTGCTGTGGTCTGTGGCACGGGGAGGGCACTTGGGGCTGCATTTAAAGGCTATGCCAATCTGTGAAAAATGTTTGCAATTGAGTACCTGCCAGTAAACTCCACGATTGCGGGATTCTTTTGCTAATTCATTACTTTGTTGCGCGCGGCTCGGATCTTCACTGCCAAAAAAAATGTGCACCTTATAGTCCAGTGTGCCTTATGGTCATGAAATCACTGTAGGCATTTGAGAGTTTACAATAAGAACTCACCTGAAACAGGATGGGTTTTGAGGTTTTTGCATCTGTCCTGGGTGCAGAGAAAAAAAATGGAGTGGAGTTTCTAACGCTGTTTAATTCCATAGCATCTACATCACTGCTCAGGGAACGGTTTTGACAGGAGGAAACTGAGCTAGAAATTAAAGTTTTCCTGTTTGGGTTTTGGTTTCTGTCCCAGTCTTCAGTGTTTTGGGGGTCTTTTTGTATTCTTGTGGATGGGAGCAAGATTCAATAATGGACTCCCTTTTATAGGTAAAACACCCTCTCTCTTTTGTATACCTTTTTTTTTCTTTATTTTTTTTTTTAATAATTAATAATAATACTGGTGGGTATTTCCTAACAATACTGTGGATATTGTGATTTCCAGTACTTTGTAATTCCAACTTAGAATCTTTCTTAGTGTTGCTCCATTATCAAATGGTCAGGGGAAAAGCAACAGTTTGAGTGGGGTTTAGTTTCCCAGCTGGGTTTCAAGCCACTACAACATCAGAGTTTGCACTCTAGTTTTGCATTGTTTTCTGATGATTTAATCAGTTTTTGTTTACCTAGCACTCTGTTTAAATACTTTATGGGGTAAAGGCATTATGCCTTTAGGGAGTGGTATCAAGTTCATTGGTTTTCTAAGCAAGCCTGGCTTTGGTAACTTACAATAAATACAGTAAAGACAGAAAACTGTTTACAAACACAAAAATATGGGACAGCTGATAGTACTAAATTGATAACAATTTTAGAAAATTCTGTTTTTGTAAAAATTCAACAACAGTTTGGGTAAGAATTGTACAGACTACCTTAACCTTCATATAAATCCCCTTTTAAATATCTTAGGGCAAAAGGATGTTCATAACTACTAATTTGTTTTTGAAAACCCTTGCAATAGCTATGTTGGAAATTCAGATTAGAGTAAGTCAATGTACAATCTATTGCAATAGTAGATTAACAAATAATTAAGAAAACATTTATAAGCTTCTAAATATTTATGATGCATAATATAGGACCAAAATAATAATTGAAGAACTGAGAAATTCTGCAGTTCATAAGACCAGAGAACTGAATTAATACTTGATTAATTTATATGATTTCTTGCGCTATTCATTTCAGACTGGTTAGTATTCTAACTAGTGAGCAGTAAGCACTGTGCACTGCCAATATTGCTGGGTTTTGGGTTGTTTTTTTGGTTTCCTCTATTAAACTTAAGCATTTGAAACGATTCTTAACCAACATGAGACTTCATCTGTCTTTTAGTTTTATAACAAAAATGCTGATGAGATAAAAATATCTCTTTACTACAGCCATTCAGTCTGCTCCACCATTTACCTGCTTCCTTCCCTCTAGTTCTGCATGTGTCTAGTGTAAATTATTACTTAACTGTTTGAAAGGTAAGTAGATGTGTGTTTCTTTAACAGGGAAATCAGGGTTTCAGCAGCAGTTTCCTTTATGTACCAGGGCTAAATGTGCATTCACATAAGTGAGTCTGTTTTGTGTGATGCTTGCAACAAAGAGGGTTAAAGGCTGGAAGCCTGACTATGCTTCCGACTGCACAACCCTTGTGTTACTGACACTGATGAAGGAATGGGCCCCTCATACTTCTGCTATTCTGTGAACATTTGCCATCACAGGGTTCTTCCATCTTAGCTCAACTGAAATATTTCTGTTTCCAGGACTCAAGAAAATCAACGAATATCCAAGTTTTGGTTTTAGTATTCAAAATAGGCATTTCAGGATAATTATTTTTCTCCTTTTTTTGAAACCAACTGAAGATTTCTTATACTTTTTTTTTCTTTTTACACAAATAACAGCCATGTAACCTTTTTCCTACCTATGGTTACATGTATTTGTGACACAATATGTATGATTTACATGTTTTTAATGACTTTTTATAAACTTATAAGAAAAAATATTTTTCTTCTGTAGGTCACTCACTTTTCTCTCAGACTTGTTTCACAGATAAACTAGTACATACAGTGTTTGGACAAAAACAGTGTTGGGCATTACCAACTTTAACATATCAGCTTAAGAGGTAAGCAATATAGTAACCCAGCAAAGCAGGAATACTTCATGTAATCAGTTCTCATGAAAGCAAATGATCTGGGATCCAGTACTGCCTTCAGGAATAACATCTTTTATGGTGCAGCTTCTCGTGCTTTTTGTGTGGAGAATGGCATTTTAAGTAGCAGGCCAAGGCTCTGCTATGCTTTATCAATTTGCGATCAAAGAAGATACCTTTCCTAACATGTTTTTATTATCCTAAAAAGGGGGGCAAATTATTAAGCCATTCTTTCCTATTACTCCATGATGAGTCATATTAAAAAAGAACAGTGCAAACCCAACATACATCAAAGGCTAAAGCAGAGAACTGAAAGATATGAGACTATGAAAATTGTGAGCTGATACATCTGAAGCAAGAAGGGGGAAAGATTTTTTTTTTAAAATAATCTTTGAAAGCCTAACTGTGGAGCAAGATCTTACAAGACTCTTGATTTTTCCAGTCATAGATGCAGAACATTAGTGTTCCTAGGAGATCAAGCTAACGTGCAGCAGGCCTTCAGTTTTGTAGCAGTCTTCTTGAAGGTGCTATATACAATTGCATATCTTTTAGTCACCCTTGCTTTTACTCCATGTAAATCTCTAATGAATACTAAGTTTTCCCCTGAAGACTTAATTCATTCGATGCCTCACCACAATGACTACACAGTCCAGGATCATGGACTTTGATAAAAATGACCAGGGGAAGTTGGGTGAAGGAGAAAGTGGAATCTGAGACGGACTTTTATAAATCATGTGTAAAACCAGGGCTGCACTACTCATACTGAACCAGTAATAAAATAATCTTCTTTATGGAAATGAGAATAAAAAAGAAGGGCAGATGTCATTTTCAGGAAAATAATTGATTGGTGAGATGAGAGAAGAGAAACAGGAAAAAACATCTACAGGAAATCAACTGTTAATAAATATAAAAAACTGCAGTCAAATGACAAGATAAGCTGCAGCATATGTTCCTTCAGCTACAAAATGGAAATCATTTTCTATAGAAGAGATGCTGATAAGCCTGCCTCCTCCCCAAAAGGCAATCATTTTACATTTTATATTATTTGAAAAGAGCCTGATTATTTTCCTTTGAATGAAAAGAGATGATTCACATTTACCTGTCAACAGAATTTTCAATTCATCTGTTTCGCCTGCATATTTAAAGGCATATGACCCAACCATAGCATTCTAGGGGGGATCTTCAGTGAGATGTAAATAAATATTAATTCACAGCCACAAATATTGCTTTACCTTCATCCTATTCAAATTACTGAAAATTAAAACCCTAAGAGTATATTAAATGTGTCTTTCCCCCCCATGCTCCAGTAACAGATAACACTTAGGCGCAGTATTCTCAACAATGTTAGAGAATGTACACCCCCCCAAAATAACACACTGTGGAAGGGAACATACAAAAACGATTGGGATATCATTTGAAGTCCAGATTTAAAAGGAAAGTTTATGTCCCAAATATGTTTTGCAGTTCTCTAAGTAAGGTTGTTGCAGTAGTGCTTGCATGGAGTCTGACAGGAGGCAGGGAGAACAAGTGGAGACAGTAAAGGATTAAATGGGCATCCTGTTTTCATTATCAATGGATTAGTGTTCAAACCTCTCTTTTATTAAGCAGGAAAGCTGAAAAGTGGAGTCTGATTAGGAGTTAGGAGTTGAAAGGTTTGTGAAATGTTAATATCTTGACAATATTTCAATAATCCTCATGATGTCCTGATGCTACTGCTTCTTGTCATATTTTAAGTTTACTAAGAACAGATAGAGATAACAAATGCAAATGGGGGGCTGGATTTTTTTATTTTTTTATTTTTTTATTTTTTTTGTTCTGAAAGAGCCTATAAGTCAGTAACTGAACAAGGGGATTCACTTTTCCCATCACATATTCAAAAAACAACACACTTTTTGTAAAAGGATGAAAATCCCCAAAAAACAGCCTTAGGAAGGACAAAACTGATTCCAGTGATTAGGCTTTACATAAGAGTTTTTAAAAGAAGAATTCCTCTGCCTTTATCAGTAGGGTACCAGCAAGGGTCCTGTATCAGCAGTTCTGTCATTCTGCAAGGAGGTCTTGGTAGAGCAATTCCTTAGTGGATGACTCACTCCTTGCCCTACTTGCCTAACATTCACACCCTTTCACACTTCTCTTCCACCAGTGCTGCACTGGGCAGCTGGAGGCCTTCTCTGCAGACTCATATCACCCAATTTACGCTGCCTAATTTACACTGCATCTAGCATTTTCCTAGTGAACACAGAGGCACTTGGCTTAAGGATCTGTCAAGAACAAGTACAATTCACACATGATAGATAGCGGAAAAAAGATACCCTCTAGTTTCCTTCTTCCTTTGAGCCAAGACAAGATCATAACTTATTTTGAACACCACACTGGACAGCAAGGATTAGAAAAAGATAATAACTCATGAACCTGAGTCTGAAGAAACTTGTCCTTTTTCCACATGTAGTTTATTCATATAACAAAAAATAATGAAACACAGAGCCTAAATGATTTTGCTTATTGAAACTAGACAGCAGGACTGACCAGACTTGCAAAGAAGTGACTTTCTGGATAACACCAAAATTAGTCCCAATACAAACAGTAATTTAGAATGCCCAGTAATAACAAGCCCATAGCAAATACAGTAATTTCATGACTATAAGGCACACCCTTTTGACTAACATTTTAGCCTGAACCTGGAAATGCGCCTTATAGTCCGGTGCACCTTATATATGGACAAAGTTCAGAAATTTGCCAACCCGGAAGTGTGAGGCCTGAGCCAACAGGGCTGCAGCAGCTGGGTGGACGTGAGCCTGCAGGGCCATGGTGTTGCATCTGCCGGGTGGAGGTGGGCCCAAGGGGCTGTGGTGCCAGAGCAGCCAGGTGGGGACGGGCGGGTGGGGCAGCGGAGCTGCGGCAGGTGGGTGGGGGTGGACTGGCGGGNCGGCAGCCGGGTGGGGGCAGACCTGCAGGGCAGCAGCTGCCGGGTGGAGGCGGGGCCGCAGCCAGCAACTGCGCAGGGGGATCCGGCAGCAGATCCTCGCAGTAAAAAAAAAGTGTGTCTTATAGTCCGGTGTGCCTTATATACGGGCAAAAGTTTGGAAATTTGCCAACAGCCAGAAGTGCGCCTTACAATCTGGTGCACCTTATAGTCATGAAATTACTGTAAATGACATAAATGTCATCTACTTCTCTTTGTAGAGCCTTAGAAAGAAAGTTACCTAAAATAAAAAATAGCCACCTTTTTGTACTCAGATTTATGCCAGGTTTTACTGATCACATTTTTTATTCATGGACATTGACTCTAGAGTGATATAAGGACAGTTCTCAGAAAAATAAAAAGTCCTTCACTAAACCTAAAAAGCTTTGCAGATATTGACAAGTATAAGAACTATTTAACATATCAGTGAATTTTAAAGTAGTTAACCATAATTCCATGTGGCATTATTTCAAAAAAGAAATATAGGATAGTATGACTAATGTCAACTATTTTTCAAAGTTAATATGTAAATGTTTGAGACAGGACCATGCCAATGAAAATGTTAAGCAAGAGCAGATGCTGAATTTCAAATATTTGTAGCCAGCATCTCCTTGTGATCACAAATAATTGTGCAGATTCATGTGAATAAGTCAGCAGAGCAACTGTAGAATCAGCTACTTGATGTTTCTTTTTAAATTCCACAAAACCCTGAAACATCACCATTCCCCACCTTATAGCCATCTTTATTCTTCTGCAAGTTTCAGCTTTTGAAACAAAATTCATAATTATGCTAATGGAGACTTTCTTTTCTGGCACAGGGAGTCTGACATACTTTTAGCAATGATTTTCTGATTGAATCTGCAACTTGTGTCACTGTGACTCCATGTTTTCACTCTGCTCTGTGTGTGACAATTTTGTCCCTGTTGAGATGACCCACAATCACTAATACAATGCTTAAAAAGAGGTTTATTGAATAGGGAAGTCATCATTGTAATTATTCCAGATGATGCCAGCACTACAGGGCTTTTCAAGTGAATTTAATTTCAGAAATATAAAGGCACTGTTTTATCACTCCATTCGTAAAACATTAAGGTCTCCTATCCCATGACCAGAAGTGATTTAAGTCTGCCTTTGGGCACATTTCTCAAACATACATATAGAATATAACTAGCCATAAAATAGCAAAGGAAGTTCAGATGTACATTCTCACTGGAAAACATCCTCTACACACAATGTACCAAGTTATATTTCAGGATCAAAAAATAATGGATACACACACTATGTCTGTGCTATGTTCAATTGCATCAATTTTCCACCAAGGAAGGAAAGGCAAAATACAAGATACTCTCTGTGGATGGAAATCTTTTCTAACCTTAGTCAAAATCACATTACAGTGAAGAGTTCTGACCTTATTCTATTTAAATGGAAAGAGAAAAAAACCAATTCTTTCCAACTTGGATTCTCTTAGTGCTCTGACTAGTCCTATGGCTGGTCTCTGGAAGCTTTGCAGTTCTCTATGTATGTCTTCAGTATTCAAATTCTATAGCACTTGTCGCAAATAAAAGCTCGTTCATCTAAATCTCTCTTTAAATTCATGTGTGATCCAATACAAAGCATTTTTCTTCCCTATACCTGCATGCCTACTCTCAGGAACACAGTGGACAGGAAAAAAAAAATCACAGCTCCTTCTGTGTGTTCTGCTTGAAAAGTTGCTGTGTTTGAACAGGAAGAGATGACATCTCACATTTCTGCCTATTTTTGCTTCTGCTACTCAAAAAGGAAGAAAATCAAATGTTTCTGTTCCACATGGCGGTACAGCAATGTGCAGCTGACTCAACTAAGCGATGCACAATGGAATTGCATCTAATTTTTCATTTTCACATAGTAGCAACAGATACTCTGAATGTTCTGATTTTCTTCTCAGCTGCCATGTACTTTAAAGCCTCAGAACCTAGGAAAAATATGGTTGCATTAATGGTGGTTTAACCTTACACAAAAGCGACATCCAAAGAGCTCAGGCAGAGGGAAGGAGTTTATGCACCAGTCTCTGGTTTGGGCTCTGCTTCTGGGATAGTTAGAAATTTTTCTAGGAACCTTAGGCTGCCTGGAAAGGGCCACTGAGACAGTTTTACTCTCAGCAAGCTCTAGCACTTCATCTCTGACAAGTGCTCCTCTCAATAAAAGTGCATTTCGGATTTAATTTGCATCCAACTCTTGCCAAGGGAGGAACGAAACATATTTTGACTGGTGCCTGGTAAGGATGCATGCATTGGTGTAGTCTGGTACCACAAGCAGAATTACAGAAAATCATGGACCTGGAAGGGACCCACAAGGATCATCAAAGTTTAACTCCTGACTCTGCACAGGACAATTCCAAGAATAACATCATGTACCTGGGTGCATTACACAAAAATGCCTTGAACTCTTCCAGGCTGTTCTGTGACACCTTCCCTGTTTGTGAGGTGATAATCCTCATCCTGAGGATCTAACCTCTGAAATGCCTTTTGTCATGAATGTATTTAAACCCCCTCTTTCTATTGTCCCCCCCAGTCCTAGCCATCTTCAATCCTAACTGAGGTTTGTTCGCATGAATTTTCTATCTACAGTGGTGAGCACCATCTCTGTATTCTCACATTCACCTGACTTTGCTTCTACAGGGCACACATCTTCCTTTTTGCCTTGTCTTCAAAAAGAGATCCCTGCTCAGACAAGCCAGCCTTCTACCTTGTCTGCTTGACTTCCAATGTTTTAGAGTTACCTGGTGCTGTGACTTTTAGAGGTGGAGTTTATATAGTGACCAGCATTGATTGACACTAGCACATCCAAAACCATTTTCCCAGGGGACCTGGTTCCCTGAACAGCCTGAACTCTGCTCTCCTCATGTCCAGAACTGAGGATTCTTTCGCTCCTGTTAACAGAGATTTTATACTTGACTGCTTTGTCATGGAACCCTCTCTGTTAACAAGCAACAAATCAAGAACATCTTTCCTAGTCTGCTGCCTGTACCTGTACCCTGAAGTTTTCATCCCACTGGATTGTGTGAAGAAGAGGTCTGTTGACCTCTGTATGCAACAGGTCATACTAAGCAACAATGGGGATGTGCCCCAGGGCATGACTTTGGGGCCCTTCCTGAGGGTCATGGACTTAAGGGAAGACAGAATCCACCTGTAAAATCGGAAAGAACACTCCCACCTAAACACTTGTCAATGTGGTGAGGAAGGGTTTAGACTGTTGAGACAAAAGGAGGGAGTTTATGACTCAAAAACAAATGCAAACAAGAGCAGAAGGGGCACAGGATGGTGGGAGTAAAGGAAGCCTCGGGACTCATGAAACAGGGCAAAGGGACACTAAAGTGCATCTACATAAATGGTCTCAGCCCGGGAAACAAAGTAGGAGGTTCTAGAAATGTGTGAGCAACCAGAAAACACTGGCAAATTTGCAGCAGCAGATGGCTTAGCTTCCACAGCCAGAGTGAGCAATGGGTAGATGTGAGCTCTTTAGGAAAGAGAAGAGGAGAGGACAAAGATGGGAGCTGCCTTTGATCTAAGGTGACAGCTGAGATGTGTGCAGCTCATCTATGGGACAGAAAGCAAGCTCACTGAGAGTTTAGGATTCAAGGCTCAATAACAGGTCTGCCACTCCACTGTGGCAGGAATGTGCTATGGACCATTCATCAGGGTGGCAATGTGGACGATGCCTTCCTGAAATAACTCTGTCGCAAACACTCCTTCTCACATAGGCTTTATGCTCCTGGCATCTGGTAAAAGGGCAAATAACAGGACACAAGTAGTCAAGATTTCTGAAGGGTACTGGGCATAACAATTTAAAAAACCCTGAATAAATACACCAGGGGAAATAAACAGTTGGATCTGCTATCCTCTCACAAGGAAAAGGCTGGACATGTGTGGCAGTCAATGGTATCTTATCTGTAGTGGTTGTATTACTAGAAAGTATGAGATATGGAAACAAATGAAGAAAGAGTAACCAAGTACAGGGCTTCAAATAAGCAGATTTGTCTCTTTTGGATCATTACTAAAGTAGATTTTGGTAAATGGGCATCCAGGGTAGATAGCAGTGAAAAGCAAATTCACTTAGGAAAGATGGCAGGCCTTTAAGTACAGCAAGTGTCAGAACAGTCCACCATGGTACCTAGACAGACAGGCAGACATACTGGAAGCTAGGTTGGCTAAACAGGGAACTCATGACAAAGCTCCTAGGCAAAAGACAGCATAGAGGAGCTGGAAGAAGGGAAAGTCTAAAAAGTAGGAGTTTAGAAACACTGTGCGTATATGAAGGTTTGGTGCTAAGAAGAAAGAACTACAAATAGGTTGAGCAATGTCACAATAAAATGAAGTCCAATAAGAAATTCTACAGTTGCAGAAAAGGACTGCACAAGGATGTGCTGAATGGGAGAGGTGATTTACTGGCAGGAGACAGAGCTGAGGTTGAGGTGTTTTGTGCCTTCTTTCCTTTTGCTCAGACTTCACCAGCAGGGTCTCCCAAATCTCCATGCTTTATTAGAAATGTTCAAAGTAGGACATTGCTAACTGTGGATGAAGCTAATTTGGGCATTATCTGAGAGAATTTTACTGATCTGTTTGATCTCTGATGGCCTGTAACCCAAAATGTTGATGTATTTCTGTGCTGGTTTGGCACTAAAGACAGCCCAGGGAAATTATTTTTTCAGAGAGGAGCAGCTACATACTGTGACACTGAGGCCATGAGAAAATTTTCTTGTGGAGAAATCTCCATAGGTTGAAGAGAGAAAGTATCGTCTCCCAAGTACAGTAATTTCACGACTATAAGGTGCACCCTTTTGACTAAAATTTTCCCCCAAACCCGGAAGTGCGCCTTATAGTCCGGTGCGCCTTATATGAAGTACAAAGTTGCAACATTTGCCACCCTGGAAGTGCGAGCCGTGAGCCGTGGGGGAGGCCAGCAGTGCTGTGGCAGCCGGGTGGAGGCGGGTCCGGGGGGCCGCGGCACCCCCCTGTTGGGTCTGGGGAGGCCCGGGGGCCCATGGCTGCCGGATGGAGGCAGGCCCGGGGGCCCGCAGCACCACCCCTCCCAAGTGTGGGCGGGCCTGGGCACCTGCGGCACCCCTCCCTCCCGGGTCTGGGCGGGCTCGGGGGCCCGCGGCAACCCCCCCTCCCGGGTCCATGCGGGCCTGAGGGCCCATGGCTGCCGGGTGGAGGCAGGCCCAGAGGCCCGCGGCACCCCCCCTGTCGGGTCCATGCGGGCCCGGGGGCCAATGGCTGCTGGGTGGGGGCAGAGCCTCGACCAGCAACCTCGCAGGAGGAGCTGGGGATGGAGCCTCACTGCAAAAAAAAAAGTGCGCCCTATAGACGAGTTCGCCTTATCTGATCTACAATGTTGCAAATTTTGTTGACTCCTGGCAGGCGCGCCTTATGGTCGGGAAATTACTGTAATTTGGTGAAAGACTATTTTTAGAGATTGTAAACTGTCTGATTTTTTTCTGTATGTTGTCAGTGTGGAAGAAAAGAAGTTGTGGGAGGAAGTGAAATGTTCTGAAAGTTTTATTCTGATTTTATTTCTTATAGTTTCTAGTAATAAAGTTTTTCTTTATGCTCTTTAAAGTTTGAGCCTGTTTTGTCTTCCTCCTAATCCTATCTCACAGTAGGAAATAAGTAAATAATTATAATGGTGCATTGGCAATTTGGCCAATGCTAGACCCACGGCAATTCCATACCTATCTGTGCCCAAAAATTGTTACTGTCTCTTTTAGACCCTATACTAAGAAATGCATCACAGGACAAAATAGGTGCTGTTCTTTTTAAAACCAGATTTCACATGCAGAGGTCTCTCTTCCCTCTTGGCTCTATGGGCCACTGTGAGAACCAAGAAGCTGCGTTTTACAATCAGAATTATTGCAACACCTATTGAGAGTAAGTCTTGGGTCAGGCCACCATATATCAGTGCTTGGAAGTTCATTCCCCATCACCCCCTGCCATTGGAGCAGGGATCAAGGCAGCAGCATCAACACCAGAGGAGTCCAGCGGGTGGCACGAGGCAGTAGTGAGTGGCAGCTCCTAACCCCACATAGGCTGGCAATTTCCATATGCCAGTAAAATTGCTTTGTTAAGATCCCACCTTTCTGTTTTTATTTTCTAGGGGGAGGGTTGAGCTGAGAGGGATTTGTCCACAATTTCCCTTTTGTTTCCCTGCACACGGTTGTCTGTGGAAGGTGTCAACTTTGGGAGATGTTACTCTGCCATTCTGAGTTTCTCTGTGCTCCTGGGGAGTCACTGAGATTTCAGCAACTTTCAAAGTAGTGACTATTACTGTTATTTTCTGTCTGTTTCTGTTTTTTTTTTCTCTTTCTTTTTTTTAAATTTTAATTTAACTGTCATTAAAAAAATTATACCTAGTGGTATTCGTTTCTCCTTATTGGTGGAAACGATTTGGTTAAACTGGGGGCTAAAGTGCTCACCCCTTAAAATTGCCTCACACCAAGACAATTTTTTGAGACACAGCTGAGGTAGTATCTTTGGCAAGGCCATTCTCTGTCATCTCTTGTAAGTCAAGCAGACCAGGGTAGGACCTCCAAAGTCAAATATTATATGCATTTTGTGTGAAGTTCAAAGACAACAAATGGAAAAACTGTAGACAGTGGTTGACTTCATTTTTGAACCACATTTTGGGACCTAAAAGGAACAAGATGGATTTAATATGGATTTTTAACCAGGTGTCATTTGCCTTGACTGGAGCAAGTTAGATATGAGTTAGGAGATTGGAATCTGAATGTGATGACAACCAGTAAAAACCAGTTGGGTGGTATGGCTCACAGGGACACAGTTGACTGGGCTGTGCTCTGCCTGGAAGCTGTCAGTAAGTTGGCAGTGCAAGGTCTACTGTAGGACGTGTTCTTTTAAGCATTCCAGTAACCTGGAGGAGAGAATGAAGAGCACACCCATTAGGTTTGCTCATGACAGCAAGAGGGAAACGTTTGACACACTTGAGGGCCAGGTTGCTTTCTATTGACCTGGATTGATGTAAGGAAGGTGCTGCAAGTGAAGTTCATCTCAGAGGCCAGCTCTAAAACTAAAATCCTGCAGCAACAACCCTATTGGGATGAGAAACAGTTTTGCGGAGATGGCCCAGCATCTTGCTGGACAGCAAGCTGAGCAGCAGTCAACTGTTCCACAGCCAGCAGGGATAGCATCACCTGGGCTGGTGTGAGGTGGGGTACACCACAGAGGAATCACTCTTTATTTGCTGCTTGTTGTATCACATGTAGATGCAGTCTTTATTTTTGTGCTTCTAACTCAAGAAAAATATAGATAAACCAGAATTAAATCAGCAGATGCCACCAAGGTGGGGCAAAAGCCCTCGCCATGCAAGGAGAGGCTGCAGTACTGGGCCTTTCTATTGGGAAAAGTGACAGTTTTGGGGGCACCCTGTGGCATCCCAAGTATCACTTAAAGGAGGAGATGCAGATGATCTCTCCACATGCAGAGAGGGTGAAACAAGTGACACAAGCTAGATTGCAGCTCAGGCTAGAGATAAGGAGCAGATTT
>PYHW01009486.1:2833115-2844353 GCA_013186435.1 Turdus rufiventris | reverse complement strand
AGCTCAGGCTAGAGATAAGGAGCAGATTTTTGACAGAAGCTCCAGGAGGTTAGATTGTCTCTCACTTTGGGGAATTTCATGCCCCAGCTGGATGAAGTGTTGAGCATCATGGTCTGAGCCCAGAACTGCTCTTCTCTGGACAAGAGTTTGAACTAGGGACTTGGGTCTCTTCTAGCCTGATTTATGCTAAAGATCTGAAGTTGTCAAGCATTAAATTAGTCACATTTATTTAGCTGAAGTTGAAACTTTAATTGTTAAAATAGGAGAATACTTTTATACCCTCAAAGATGTGATTTTTTTCCAGGGAACAAGTCCAATAATATTCTAACTGAAAACAGCAATATTTGCTTATGAGATTTCTAGTTGAGATTGTATTATCAATAGAAAAAAATCTGGAAATTAAATGCTGTAGGGATTTATTTTTTCTTTAGCCTAATGCTTGAGCACGGATATCCAGTGGATTTGTCCTGTTTCTATTTATCTCCTTATCAATAGGAAGTGACAGAATGCATACTTTCCTCAGACAGGCTGTATTGCAGAGGCCAGATGTGTGTAAAACCTGATTAAACTTGTACAATGCTGGTATTCAATCTTTTAAGGTACAACACGGTGGACTGTTTTTTCAAAATGTGAGGACATTTTCAAGGCTGTGAGGTTCCAGCTGCTGAGTAACAAAGATAATGACAAAAGCTTTTCCCAAATGAAAGCCAGGAGCAGCAAGCAGTTACTGTACATGCATTTAAGAACCTGACTCAAAGGCATTTAGCATTCCCATAGGACTTCCTAGGATTTGTAGTAATCTATCCTCTCTTTCACATGATTTGGGAGTAGTAGTAGCAGACAGTCAAAGCCTAATAGTTGTGCAGTTCATGAGGTCGTATTTTCAAAAGGTATTAGGTACCTAAACAAGCAGATAAATAAATACCTAACACAATTTTCAGCATGTTGATATGTTAGGCACAGTCAAAACACAGAAGTTAAGCACCTTAGCAGATAAAATAGCTTCAAATAACTTAGGATCATCAATAGGAGGGAACATAAATACTCTAACAACTGCCCTTTCTGTAAGTGAATTTCAGATACCCAAACACAAGAATTAAATCCTGTGTCTGTGTGTAGGTCATGGTTTAGGAATGGCACAACCCAATTTAGTGCCCCTTCCCACAAGACTCTCCCAATCCAGACACTGCTCACTTGGTCACCCTGCCTTCCCCTCCCACTTCCTGCTCTGTCTATGGAGTTGGGAATTGGAGGCACAAAACGTAAGAATCATGTTTAGAACAATTTACTGGAAACAGCGATGGGATAAGAAAATTAACAGTAACAGCAACAATATTAATTATAAAACTGTGCATAAAGAGACAATGATTCACATGCAAAAATGCTCATTGCAGAGCCCAACCCAACCTGACTGCTGTCATGTTTTCACAACTGAGAGGACATGCCTTCTACAGCAAAAGTGAGCTAGAGTCCCATTCCCCTGCCCTTGGCAATGACATAAGACAGTCTCAAACAATACCACGGTCCTGGAAATGCCCACACTTCCCCAAGCTCTGCCCCATCATCGCTACTGCAGAAAATGGAACTGTCCTTGACTGAAACCAGGACAAGCTCGGAGACTTTCCAGAAAGCCAGTGATCCAGCTGATAAAATTCTTAACTCCAATACCTTCTCTATAATATCCATCAACCTTTGCTTCAATGCCTTTGCACATCATAACCTAATTCTTCTTTTCCTGATGTGTTATTTTGTCGTAGCTGGCTAATAATTTGTTGCATACAGAGTAGCTAAAGAGAAAATCAAACTCATCAACAGTTTCACAAAGGCTGCTGCAATGTGAAAGACATATACTAAAGGCAAAATCAAACGTGGATTTTTAAGAAATAAATTTAGACCTAAATGTTTAAATCCTATTTATTTCACACTTTATACAAATTTTAATCTAAAAAATTATATTCATATATAAAATAATGTTTGTTAATTTTTGCTTGTGACTGGCAGTGCTAAAAACAATTTAAAAACCACTAATTTGTACTTCAAATTTGGGTCCAAAGGATACACATGGGTGTCCTTTGCTCATTATTGTTATGTCAAAAAAAAAATAAATAAAAAAGATACTGAGAACAGTATTTCTGGAAGCTATGCTTTAATACCTCCTTTAATTAATGGACTGTTTCTTCTTGTCATTTCATAAACTACTGTGTGAAATGTGGAATGGTGACACTGAGAATAAAGGAGTGGTTTCTTCATAGAAACTTTCCTACTCTGTTCTCCACTGGGATGCAAATTCCTCCAGGCAGCAACAGGCATTTACTATACAAGTGGAGAATCGAGATTGGTGTATCTGCTCATTTTTCATTTTTAGTGCTTGTATGTCTGCAAGAGACAAATTGTTATGGTTTTGCAGGCTGGAAAGAAGTTCAACCCTCAATTTATCTCATTCATACATGGTAGCTAAGCAGATTATACAGCGATTAAAAAGTGCTATAGTTCAATAGCACCCTATTTTTCAATATGGAGTGCCATGTATCCTGGTTCTTATACCCTATGCAAACTGATCTAGGATATTTGGGAAGCTAAAAATATTAGAAATAGTAGCAGTTTGTTAGAGAAAAGAAAGGAAAACACAGGTGATCTTACAATTGAAATATTTTAATCTGGAAAGACCACTGATAGCATTGAAACATCACAACTGTGAGGAAATCTGCTTTCCCATCACTCCACCATGCATATAGCAATAAAATGAAGGATTGAGTATTGTCTATTGCAGAAAACAGTCAAATAGCAAGGACCAAATGTGGCCAAGAGAGATAGAAAATAGGAATCATTTTATAGAGGTCATGGTGTTTGTGTCTAAAAATGTTTGTCTTTTAAAATGCATTAGACTTGACCCAGAAGTAAAATTTGTTTCTTAACTAATGGGTCCAGATGAGACTCACAAAGATCAGAGAGCGGGTGTGCCTCTGATGAAGCCAATCTGAAAGTGCTTGGGTTGTTCAGCTGGAGAAAACTCTGAGGAGCCTTATAGGAGGCTTTCAAAAAGGCCATAGAAGGACATTTTACAAGAGCATGTAGTAATGTGGAATAGCTTTAAGAGGGCACATTGAGATTAGATGCTAGGGAGAAATTCTCTACTGTGAGGTGCTTGAACAGATTTCCCAGAGAAGCTGCAGATGCCCAATCCCTAGAAGTAGTCAAGATCAGGCTGGATGAATCTTTAAGCAATCTATCAAGTGGAACATGTCCCTACCCTTAGCACAGGGTTCAGAACTAGATGATGTTTAAGCAGTATTCTATGTCCATTAAAAACTATGTAAGAAAAAGCAAAAGTATATATTCTGAGCATAGGAAGTGGAGCCCTGATGGGACAGGGGCAGTTTGACTTCTGGTTTACAAAACCAAAAGGAAGGTTAAGTGAAAAATGGTGTTGGAGATATGTGTCCTGTGCTACCAAAGCTAGGAAAAGATTCTGATTAAGCAAAACATAGAGGTTAGTGTTTCTTAAGTCAACAAGTGCAGCCCAAAGAACATGTTAATGATGGCATTTACATGCATTTAGAACCATGAAAATGGAACAAACTATATGCTGGGGATTCGTACATTTATAAGTAGAGTGCAGTGACTAAGGACATTAGTCGAGTGGCAGATTTTCACTTCCTTTCTTTTTCACTTGTTTTGGCTTATGATTTATCTTCAGAAAAGCTTTTCTTAAGAAGGTCTTCAAATTAAATTAGTGTTCTACAAAATGATGGTGATAATCTATAGAAAACTAATACCATTTAGAGATTAATACTGCTCTGTTACTTAGGTTCTTCAAGTAAAACAATGCAATTAGATATTTAGACAATTTGGCACTTCATTCTGTAGGGCTGTATTTTATTGTTAGTCTTGCTCTCACCCACTAAGACATCTTAAGTACATTTCAGCACTTGTTGAGTAACATAACTAACCAAATGTCTGGTCTTTTCTCTTTAAGAAAAAAACCACTAATATTGGTAAGAGCTTCATAGTTTACATAATGTTGATAACTTTGATGAATAGAAGCAAATTTTGACATGTATTTCACTTTAGTTGTTACAAAGGTACATAAATTAAAAAAAAATTTAAAAAATACAAAGTATTAAAGAAAGTACATCACATAATGCATGTAAGGATTTTTAAGTGTTTGATTTAAATGGAAAAATAGGTTTCAATAGATGGCACAAACAACTTACAGCAACAGTTCTTTAAGAAATACATTTTACTATAAAAAAACACTTTTCAGTAGACAATGACCTGTTTAAATAGGGTGCTCTTGATAAAGTGCATAAATTTTCAGCACATATACATATACATATACATATACATATACATATACATATACATATACATATACATATACATATACATATACTCTAATGTTTCTCTGAATGTTAATCTGTAGTATGTGTTATGACCCTATAATTTTTAACTGTTGGAGAACAGCTGGCATGGAACTATTGCTCTGTGAAGTCATACCCCAGATTTCAGAGTACTAACTTCAAAGAAGGAAACAGCCTATCATTATGCCAGAGGTTCTTGCTTCTATGTTTCTAAGAACTTCAAGGGATGTAGCTTCATAACTCAGTAAAAGGAATTCAAGGCCATTCAAGTCAGAGAAAAATGGCAATATTTACCAAAATAAGATTTTCAGCTAATTTCTTGATATTTAGAATGGGCATCAAGAAATTAAAATTGTATATTTTCTTCACAGTGTTAAGGATTTGGAAAATATGTTTGGAAAAATGTCTGGAAACAGTGCTTCCTTTCTAGGCAAGAAGCAATTGAAGGCTAGTGGGAAGATAATTAGAAAAATATATCTGGAAGGTGCTAGATTATCACCTTGCCAGTAATGTCTAAATAGATATAGGTGAAGTACACAGATTATTTAATCCTAAACTTCAGCCAAACCACCCTCAAAATTAACTGCATCTTGTTCTGCATGGAAAAAAAACAAACCTGAAAGAGCATTTTATTTTCTTATTTACTTTGGCAACAAAGATTTGTTGAAGAGAATAGGGCATATAATCTGACCTAACAGTCTTGGTTTTATTTTAAAGGCCAAGCAAGCTGCTGTAGAACAAACCTTAAAATTAATAGTGTTTTTACAAATAGATGAAATACAGTTATTGAAAGACACAAATTAACTTGGAGTAGTTTTCTATATCTCTGAGGATGGTAATTTAGTCTAATGGGAATTTAATAACTCATATTTAACACATTACTAATCTGCTGTTTTGCTTACAGTAAACAAGAATTACTGAGATTATAAATCACTTATTTAAAAGGAAATCTTGATTTGCATGGAAAACCTGTCTTAGCTGAAAAAGAGCAGGTAGAAGCAGATAGTCTTGTTGTTTTCAAATTATTTCAATTTTTGTTTTCATGTCTTGTATATAAGTAAACACAGTTAATTAAGAGATCCTCCCTTGTCTGTCATGCCACAGCTGTAAAAGCTAGATTACTGCATTAAGTTATAGCTCTGAGCTAGGTCCAGCACAGTGCAGTGCTGCATCAAGAGGCAATTTAGACACTTTTTGGGAGGCATCTGTACAAGACAGTGTGTTTTATCTCTTGAAAGTGAGAAAAAAACCGCGATGGAAACTCTAAAGTCCTAAATTTTTCTGATTCCTGTATTGTCCCTGTGTTTTTTAGATTAAAAGCTCCAGTGTCTCAAGTCAAGCTGCTGACAGTAGGTGGTGGCCCACTGATCCACCAGGGTAACTTCTCCTGCCTACCTTGGTAACAAAGGACCACAGTCTGTCCTTATATAGGCAAACGACATTATTCTGAACATGCATGGAAGTATACATGACACTTATATAAATGAGAGTTGACTCTATGGTAAATAATTGATATTTAGATTTCACCTGCAGACATCATAATTTTTACTTTGTCTAACAAATACAAATGAGACGTTCAGACAGTCATAAATTAACACTAACTATATGTTATTTCACTACTTTTTGCAGCAAGTCAGGAGTTGGAATGTTTTTCCTATGAACTTTCTCAATATGCTAATGCAGAAATATGTCAGGGTAAGATATTTGCAGAATCACAGTATTTGATTAATTAGTTTTGTTTTTTGCATTTTTAGATTTTTCAATACTGATTGTTGAATTTTCACTTCTTTAATACCTTGATTGCAAATGCAAATTTAGTAACTGAAGGAAAAGTCATTCATTAATGCACTGCTATTTTATTTTCTCTGGGTAAAATTTTAGTTACAGGATTTAGGCATTTTGCTGACCAGAAGTGTGCATAGGACTATGTTTATACTGAGAAATTGGACATAACTGTACCTTAAGACTTTTCTTATTTTGGGTGGAACATATTTGAAGAGCTATGTACATCTCTGCTTTGGGGGATTGACAACAGGGAGCTACATCATAGAAAGAACCTGTGAAAGGCAGACTGCAAGGCTGGGAGTTTGAACATAACTTGTGAAATACATCTTTGTTATTCATATTCATGTAGAGACACACAGTCCAGCTTAAAACATTTGTACCAAATACAATATCTACTTATTCAAAAGGAACGTGTGTCCCAAAAGAATTAAGACAGTGCTCAGCATGCTTGTAGGCATGCTTAAGGCAATGAGGTAAAACTTTTGAACTTCACAGTTTTGATAAATTTTGTTGAAGCTACATCTGTAATGGTATGATCCACCTTGAGTAATAATAGTGCCTTAAATAATGACTTACAGATTTTTTAAAACTGAAATATGTAAAGGCAAGAAAGATAAGTAAAGTTAAATGAGATATCAGCTTCTTTTATTTAAGTAATCGTGTGCTTTAATAGAACAGGTTAACTAGCTAACAAGATGCTCTCACATAAGGAACAAATGCTATGAAACATTATTAAAGTGAATTCTAAAAACATTTCAAAGGGACAAGCAGGAAGTATGAAAGTGATCAGAATTGAGAACATCCAAACTGACCTACTTTATTTTTTCAACTTCGTGTCATCTCTCTATCTAGTGAACAGTCCAAAATAAGATTCTATGATACGGGTTACTTTGTCAGATAAGCACAGCTGGGTTAGTATATTCTTGACTCCTAAACATAAAAATCAAATTTTGTAAATCAATAACAATAAATACACAGTTTTTCAAGCTCAGATATCATGATAAAAANCCCACATATAATTCAAGAAGAGGTAATGCATCTTGTTAACATCTCTTTTTAGGCTAAAAAATGTGATCTGAAAAATGTACTTCTTCTGTGAAAATTCTGTGTATGTTTGCAGTGTGAACTTCTGAAGTGCATCTGTATAGGAGAATTCTTAGAACTTGAGCTCTGAGATGGCTAATCCTCTTACAATTCTTACCTAAAGCTATTTTATGGATGATGAATAACAGAATGACAAAAAAAAAATACCCAGATATGTTTATCATCTACTAAAAAAATAATGGTTGAAATTGACGGTGGCTGAGAACTCTAATTTGCAACATAAATGGATTTGTGGGCACCCTGCTAAGGAGAACAGTTTTAGATATTCCCGTTAGCTGCTGATGGACGTCATGCTTGCTCCAGCTGTCAGGAGCACAGCTGCTCTGTTTCCCTTTGAGTGATCAGTGCTGCTGATGCCCTCCAGCCAGCATGTTCTTTGATAAGGTCCAACGGAGAGCTGTGAATGAGTTGAAGGCTGGGCTTCTAACAGCAAAATGCAAAAACAAATTTCACAACAAATTGCATTTTCACTGCTGCCTGATGTCACCCAATTAGAATGGGTTGAGTTTGTTCTAGTACAGTGGCTTGGAAGAATCACAGTGGAACAGTTTTTTTCTTGTGATTGTTAAAGCAATTTCAGGGAAAAGTTGCTTTCTGTCAAAGAAGATATTGTTATAATATTCTCTGTAACTTATTAAAGACATCTAAAATAAAGGAATTATATCTGAAGGGTTACATTTTGTAACTTCAGTTTGAAAGATATGTCATCTTGATCTGATTGCATTGGTCAAAGAAAAATACTGAGAACAAATCATTAAAAGAACCCCTATATTTTCCTTCTTAGTTATGTGGAAACTTGTTTCTTTATCTACTGCATGAGAAATGCATGCAGATGAAATGCATTTAGTCATGTAGCTACAGATAAGTATATAATGCTCAAAACAATTTCTGAATGCATTTTCTAAGTGGGTGGAAGTCATGAAGAAATCTTGATGTCAAATAAAGTAGTTATCTAGATGTGTGCAGAATATTAAAGAACTATGCAAAGCATTAAAGCAGTGTCAGAAACATCAGAAGAAGCCATATGTCATATTTGAAAACCATATATATAAATATATGATGTTTACTGTGAAGACAGACAAAATGTGGGGAAAAACACAAGGGTTCTACAATTTTATTCTAGAAATAATAAGTTTAATGTCTTTTCACCAATGATTAAGTTTTGTAGTGTTATGATTTTTGTGGCCAAAATGTCATATTGCATAAACACGTGGCAGTGCATTCCTTTCTAAGCAGTGTATCTGTGTGACTATTTCTTCCTGAATATAGGATGCACCTAACTCTCTGGAATTAGTTCTAATTAATATTATTGTCAGGGTATTCAGAACCTTACCTCTCTGAAAAGTAGGAAACATTTAGACTATTCATCATATGTGTTTTTTTTAAGTAATAAACTGTCATCAGAAAGAAATTATTTTCTCTTTTCTAAATGTTTCAAGTTTTCTGTGGCAATATAGTGTGCCTTGAAACAAACTCTTAAAACATGCTACGTCTTATTTCAAAGACCATCTTTCCATCTCCTTTTGCTCTCCACTTTTAACTATTCTAAAAGTACTCACTTTTGGTTTCCAGATCTGATTACTCCTGCACTGAATGGACTGAATAAATTTTGCTTCTGCAACATTCTCATTTGACTAGTTAAATAAACACCTGAAAAAGTTATTTCTCTAGGTAAGTCTCTTTATCAGTCTAATGGAGAAATGTCTTTTGAGGTTCCAGACATTCTTTCCAGGTTAAAAGCGTGATCGGGGTTTTCAGAAATTTGGGTATTTATAGAAGACAAAAGCAGGTAATTGCCAAAAGGCTGTGAAGCACAGTAGATATTTTGTTTGCAAAGAACAGACGTTCAGGAATGATGCCATAAATTACATAAAATACCACACTGCAATGATTAAAATCTCACCTGCATGTACAACTGCAAACTTGCAGGAAAAGGGTCCAGGAGAAGAGAGAAGTTCAGAAGACAGTGCATGCACAAAGGGAAGGAAAAATTTAGAAAGCTGAAATAACTAAGATAAATGGTATTGTATGCCTGTTAGAAGGGTAAGATGGTGCTTTTTGACATTTTCTGGAGATAGGATCTAAGACATCTATGTCCCAGTGTACCAAGGTACCTTGTTTCTGGCCTCTAATGCAGTTTTCTCTAACTAGGTGCAATTGCCCATCCTAGAATTGCACACGAGTGAATACCATAGTCCCTGATGTACCCTTGCCCCTGTTAATGCCTCCCCATTTTCTTTCCCCTGCAAACACAGCTTTATAACATGTATGGTGCAGGACAATAATGAATACCATGTGGTGAGAGAAGCTTCTCCAAACCATCCAAATATCATCCAATATTTCCAGACTTCCTCTCTGGGAAGTCAGTCTTGCAGGGATCATATATGTCTCCACAATGTTTAGTACTGTGACCTTTAGCAGTTCTGAATCTATACAGTAAGACAACATATGACAGTAGGACAAAACATAGAGTGCTAGGTTAGTACAGCATGAAATATGATCAATAAAGCCGCTAGCAATAAAGTAAATTATTGAGCCAAAGTGACTTGGTGTGGGAGTCTGGGAACGCAGCAGTGATAAATGTGGAAAGCACTTCATTGAATTACCTTGCTCAGTACCATTGCTCGCAATTCCATCTTATTCTACTAACTCTCCAACAATTTATCATTCTATTTTTCAGCAATTTATAAGACATTTAGCAACAGACCACTAGGGCTACCTAGGTGTTTTTTCCATGTTCTCAAATCACTTTGTAATCGTTATTATGCCTAGTATAAGAAATTATGTTTGTTATTAGAGAAGCTCAGTTCTATAGGTGTAATATTTTTAACAGGGCAAACATTTTTTTTAAATCTCCTAAATCACGTTTCAGAAGTTTTACATTGTATTCTGCACAAGAGAGAGGCAAATAAACCTCTAGTTCCTAACTTTCCCATTTCCTATGGAAATCCTAGAGTTACAGAGTCATAAAATAAATGATACAGAAAGGGACTTCTCCTGAATATTAGAAGGATGTGTAGGACCTCACATTGCTTGTAAACTCAAGTTTTAAATATATATATATATATATATATATATATATATATATATATGAAGATGGAAATGTAAAAAAAACTGTGATCAGTCTTTTTCAGTATTGCATTAACTGGTTCAAGTGTTTGAGCAGTGTCTGTTTAAAAAAAAAATAAATTCCTATATTCCAAACTGTGTCTGCTGCCTCTTTTTTCATATCTCTGAGAAGAGTTTGTCTCCATCTTCTGTAAATCCTCTCATTGGATAGTTAAACAGCTCTTCTTAAAGCTGAACAAAGCTCAGAGAACTTGCTCCATGATACTCCTGTGGACTGAGATGAGGCTGATTTACTATTCAGCGCATCTTCCCTCTAGTGTTTTTTAAAGATATGCATTTTTCTGTTTCTGACTTCAGTGTTTTAAGGACACCTTTTCCAGTGGGAATTAAAGGAAACTATTCAAGTAACTGTGGCCCAAAAATTCCCTCCCACCTGTAAAACTATGTCAGCATCTGCAGAGCATGTAAAGATTGGGCCTGCCTATAAACTGATATATGGAAATAGTTATTTCAACTTTTCTGCTGGAAACTTGAGTAGACACACAGTGTTATCAATATTGTTAAATAGAAAGCAAGCTAACTTTTCTGCAATACACGTATTTCACACAGACCTTCTGCTAATACTCAGCACTTTTTAGGTTTTTACTGTAATTGGTCTTTTTCTTGCTGGTGACATTTATATACATCTGCTGTCTATTTCCTTAGTATTCTATGTAAACATCACATTAAATATTCATGGCATACACAATTTGAGGCTGTGCTGCCAAAGGCAAGTAGATAAGAGACAAAACTCTCAATTTCTAACATAAACCATAATGAACTGCTAAAGTTAGAGAGAAAGAAAGAAAGAAAGAAAGAAAGAAAGAAAGAAAGAAAGAAAGAAAGAAAGAAAGAAAGAAAGAAAGAAAGAAAGAAAGAA
>PYHW01009486.1:2820628-2833065 GCA_013186435.1 Turdus rufiventris | reverse complement strand
GAAAGAAAGAAAGAAAGAAAGAAAGAAAGAAAGAAAGAAAGAAAGAAAGAAAGAAAGAAAGAAAGAAAGAAAGAAAGAAAGAAAATGTCATGTTCTTGATGCATGCAAATTGAATAAGCTGGTAGATAATTTTCCACCTACAAAACTTGAAACATTTGTAAGATTTTATTTTGTGTCTTCATACAAAATTTATTTCACACAAAAATATTCAGATTTTTGTCTATATACTTCATAGATAATTTACTAGTGAAATTACAAAGATTGAATAGCATTATGGCCAAGTATGGGCATTGTCCGTGTACAGAAAATGGTATCAGGTTGAAGAGATCATGACATGCACAGTCTACTCATTATTCAAATTGCTACATACAAGTTCATAAAGAAAACTCTAGGTAAGTGCTATATACCTGGCAAACCTGGAATATCAGAGATTGCTCACCCGTGGAACAAAGTATCTGTTTGCATAAGCACAGCTGTTATTAGAGGCTAGCTGCAGTCAGGGTGCAGAAGCAGAATAAAGGCACCATTTCATGTAAGTCACTGGGGACCAGGAGGGTCAGATCTGTTCTGTGCTGGAGCACAGGATTAGGTGAGCACTGTGAGCAGCTCAGTGAAGCTGTCTAGTCCTCAGAGTTCTGGGCTATCAGAACAAGTTATGTGTTTATGTCTTCTAAAAGGCAGAGATTTCTCTGTAAAAGTTCTGATAGCTACAACTCAGTTTTTGTACATGTACTAAATTCTGTCTACCCACCTATTGATCTACCAGCCTGTCTACCCTAGTGTGTGTGGTGGACCCTCTGCCCAGTTTTTTGTGTATGCTGACAGAAGATGTGAAACACCATAAAAGTTGTGAAGATTATGAAGTTTAATAAATGCCTTGCTCATCTATTCTTGGATAAATGCATAGACAGAAGATCTCGAGTAATAATTAACCTGTATAGTTGAATGGAAGTATATTGCTGTACATTTGTATCATTAGATAGCTGTGTAATACATAAAAAAATGTTCATCTCAAAATGCAAACACATCATAATATACATTCCCCACAGAGGTGCCTTATTGCTGTTGCAAAGAGTTTTTATTATTGGAAGTTCTTTTGTACAAGAAGAAGATGGATTTGTCACTTCAGTATGTTAAACTGCAGTTTCATTCGATCTGTTTGGTTCACAAAAGATTAATCTGTACCCTTGGAATATTCATGAATCAACAAGGAATGTTCCCTAAGTCTAAACAATATTACTACTGTCGACTAAATTAGGTGCTTTACATTCTAATGAAGCAGAACTTACTCCCTACAAAGTATGTGGTTTTTTAGGTGTTTATTTTTTAAGGGAGGGGAGAAATGGGGTCTCTGTGTTTCATTCGTCCTATGCTGCATTAAATACTCTGTCTTGTGTTTGTATTCAAAGGATAAACCTCTGCTGAAACAGTCAGGTAAAATATTTGCTTCTACGAGAAGGAAAGATCAGAATAAAAACTAAGTTTCAGCTTCCAGAGGAAATCACTGCTAATGCAAATCATATGCACATTGTTAATTATAGTGGCATACAGAAAAAAAGGGATTATAAACTCTGTCTCTGTGGTGTAGTGTTAGGCTGAGTAGTTTTGTAAATTACTTATTCATTGATTGCCTACTTTTGTTTTCTGGAAGTCCAGTTTCCTAAAAACTGGCTTTATGCCTGCACAACTGAAAGTAATGCATCATATTAACATTAGCATGTTAATAAAATGAAAACTAATTAGAAACTCAGCAAATACAGACTAATCCAGATAGCAGCATCTCATTAACAGGGCAAGGTACTTCTGTTGTTTTTTTGTCTTGTGTTCATTTCAGTTAACAATTTTTAATAAGTGTTCTTCACTCAGCTCTCCCTTTAGAAATTTATTCTAGTCTGGGTGGAAGCAGTGTGATTTATTCCACCTCTCCCTGATCAGATGAGGAATGAAAACAGAAGCAATGCATCAAAGGGTCTCCTCTCCTCATTCTAAGGGTAAGTCATGATTGCTTCACAATATGATGAAAATTTTTACTGAACTTTATTGTAACTGCAACATTTCTCTAGTTACACTGCAGTACGATTGGTTTGTAAAATACAAGACTTGCAAGGTCAGAAAAAAATCATTGTATTAAGGGAAAGGGTTCTTGATTACAGAACCACTTAATGTAGTGCATCCACTGGGGCTATACTATTCCTGTCACATTGGCCTTACATGAAGGAGCACAAAGGGTCAAAGTTAGGCAAAAATGTTCCAGTACCACAGGTACTGTACTAGGAGTTTTATTTGGCTAAGACTGAAGTCACTCAATAACACAAAATTCCGAGAATCATGGAAAGAGGCAGGATGCAGTCAAGGAAAGGGGCTTGCCTTCATTCCTACACCTCTGGTATCTGCAGAACAGTACAGAATATGTGGGAGAAGAGCTAGCAGATGATGATAGGTGAATTTTCTGGTTAGTCATTTAGTTCCCATCTGAATTTCAAAATGCCTTGCAACAGCAATGTAAAGTTCCGGGGAAAGGATTCCAGATAAATGAGTGCTAATTGGAGTGGCCTTCTAGTAGATATGCTACACAGTTAACCATGGGATTGCCAAAGGACAGCGTGAAAAGCAGCTGTTTTCTGATACCACCTGCAAAAATGCCTATCCTACCCATTCCATGTACTGCTATTACAGAAGAGTTACAGATTTACAGAGAATAAAACTGAAAAACTGAAATGGAAGTCTCTCCTTTCTGAATCCTGCCTGAATTGGTTACCCCCTGCTCATGCAAGTGGAGGGCACAATCTGGGTCTGAGTGTCTTGATTTGCTACTACTGAACTGCTAAAAGGGATAGGGAAGCTGAGCAGGAGGTGGAGCTGTTTTGAAGGATTTAATCTGGTTTCCAGGGAAACCTATTTTTCAGTTATTTGCACATTCAGCACATCTGGTTCATTTGGACTCTGGCTTTTTGAAAGTGATGAATGTGTCATGGGAAAAATGAATGAAAAAATAATTTAAGGAATTAATGGGATGGAAGGAACATAGAATAATTTAAAAAATGCAGCTATGTAGCTATGTTTTCCCTCTCTTTTTTCTCAATCCCCCTCCCTCACCTTCTTTTTAAATACAAACTTTTGTATAATATTTCTTCCATATTTTGCAAAGGCCTCATTCAGGAGCATCAAGAATCCTCATCTCTTGATTGCAACAATAGATTCAAAAAAACATATATATGTGTATAGCATTACTAACACAAATAATGATTATTGACTCAAATGGCTACATTCCCACAAGGTGGAATACAGACTGAAGAGAAATAGAAATTGAACAATATAAGAATATGCTTGTGTATCCATTGATAGAAAACATTCTTTTCAAAATAAAAATAATTTTTGTTTCAGAAGAACACCTACACAAACAGATTGCTGGTATTACAGATGTAAACATCTCAGAAAAACAAAAAAATTATCTGGGCAAACAGCCTCATATAAAGAGTCCGTGACTCTGAGGGAAGCCTGTACTAAAACAAGTTTTCTGCCAGGGCCTGTGGCTCCATCAGGGGAAACTGCTCTTCCTGAAGGACTGTATCTGGGGAAAGCATGTACACAGATGTAGTTAATGGAGAACAACAGCCTGTGAAAAGGGCTTACAGTTCATGGAGGATCGTCTCCTGTGGGACAGACCACACACTGGACCAGGGGATGAGTGTGAGTAAGAAGGAACCGTCAAAAACATGTAATGAACTGACTGTAATTCCTTTCCCAAACATAGAGAATTCCTGGGAAGAAGGAAGGGGTAGTGGGGGCTGAGGGACTGAGATGATAGCAAAATATTAGATACATAAAGAAGGTGTTCATCTAGGCAATCAATAGCACTACTTGATGAAAACTGTGTAAAATGGGTACTGAACACAGATAATATAGAAAAGAAGCTCAGATCATTTTTTCTACCAGACTTGGCTTGTGAAAACTTCGGAAAAATTTCTCTATTTGCCCCAGTATTTGGGAGGCAAGCCATAGATGAATAAGACCAAACAGAGGAGTTGGATGCTGGAATATGATGGCATTAAGTTAAGAAACTACTAGGAACCCTCACATGAAATTGCCAGGTTCCTCACTAAGGAGTGTAAATTATTTGTTGCAAAAGCCGCTTGTTGGAGGACAATAGATGAAAACTGAAGGCACTTGCATCTGGCAGAAGGGCTCTAGAGAGCACCTGAGAACTCGAAACAAACTACTCTGACTTCAGCCCATCAAAGGGTATGTAGTAACGGAAAAGGTCACTGATTGTACAGGTGAATACAGTCTGGTGATAAAGAGTCAACACAGTTTTTAAAATAGGAATGGCTGCTACAATGGCAGGTTTGGGAAGTGATTAACCAACATGTGGATTTGGTGCCAGATAAATATTTTCTTAGAAACTGAATTATTTTAAGATTGGAGGAACTGAGGAACTCTCTCTTTTATAGACTGAAAGCAGGTAATGGATAAATTGCAAAGCAGAGGATTTAGTGGTCATTGCCCAGACTGGGGAATACTCACAGCATGTAATATTCTGGGAATGCCGGTAATTTTTTAGTGGGAATAAATTTTGCTTAATGTGTTTCAGTGATCTCTGAGGTTTTGGAGGCCATTAGAACTGAGCTGTCTTGGGTAGCCAGATGCCTTATTGCTGGCAAAATGTCCTGAACACATTGGACCTCACAACATTTAGTGAGAAACCACAGTGATAAATAATTTCAGTGTAGATTCATGTCTAGAGGAAAAATAATCAAAGCTGTAAGATGCTGATTTTGGAATGACAGTTGTAAGTCAATAGGGATATCTTGGAATTATCATTGACAACTTTCTGAAATCTATAATTTCTGCATAGTGGCATTCATAAAAGTCAAGAAAATGTTTATCACAATCAGAAGGTGTAGCAAGAACAGGATAGAGGCTGTCAATTTGGTGTTATATAAAATCCTGGTGTGTTCTTATTGTGACTACTTTATGCAGCTGTGTTCTCTGCATTTCCATGAAGTTTAAAAGGGGTTATAAAATTGCAGAGCATTAGAATGAGAGAGATCATAGAGTTAAAGAAGTGAGACTAAAATGGCTGCAGGTCTACTGTTGAAGAGGCCAAGACAGAAACTGGCTATAGATGGAGTCAAGAAGGTGAAGCACAAGATAAATAAAACACTGTTACTCACTTCTAAGAGGCCAAGAGTAGGGAGAGATCAGGTTGAAAGAAGAAGAGGTAATTTTAAAGCAGAACATTATAAAAACAGTAATAAACTTCAGAAAGGTTTTGCCACAGAAGGTTACTGAGGTAAATAATAGTCACAAATTTACAAAACAATGAAACAAACTTAAGACAAAGTGGTAAATGGATACTATCGGATAGGCAGGAACTTGTCTTCTGGCATCCTTAATTCTGTGAATGTGGATACTGGGAAGTAGGCAAGGAATGTACCCCAAGATCAGATGCATTCCAGAATCATGAAGGAACTAGAACACAAAGTTGCTAAGCTGTTCTCTATCATATTTGACAGGTAATTGCCATCAGGTGAAATCCTTAGGGACCGGAAAAAAGGACATATCATGTCAATTTTTAGAAAGGGTAAAGAGGAGGACCCTGGGAACTACTGACTGGACCATTCCCAGTAAGGTGGTTTAACAGACTGTCTTGGAACATATGTCTAAACATATGGAAGAAAGATAGTGAGGTGATTATAGACAGCCAACGTGCTTCACAAATGGCAAATCATGCCTGACTGATCTGGTCTACATCTACAGTGGAGTAACTACATCAGTGAACAAAGGAAGAGCAGCTGATGTAGTCTACCTCGACTTCTGTAAGGCTTTTGGAAAGGTCTCATTCAACATACTGTCTGCAACACTGGAGAGATGGATTTGACATGACTGTTAGATGGATAAAAAGCTGGTTGGAATGGATCTTTCATAATTGCAGTCAATGCCTCAAAGTCCAAGTGGAAACCAGAGATGAGTGCTGTCTCTTAGTGATCCATATGGGCGACAATGCTATTTAAGATCTTCTGAAATGAAATAGACAGTAGGAATGAATAAGCACCTTCAAGAATGACAACAAACCACAAAGCTAGTGGTACAGCTGATTTGCCAGAGGGGAGGAGTATTCTCTAGAGACACCTTGACAGGCTTGGTCAGTGGGCCCATGAGAACTTCATGAAGTTCAACAGGCCAAGGCAAAATTCTGCCTCTAGTTCTGAGAAGGTTCAAAGGAGGGCCACAAAAAGACTCAGAGGGCTGCAATAATTCTCCTATGAAAATATGTTGTTAGAGTTGGGGTAGTTCAGGCTGGAGGAAATAAGGCTTCCAGGACACCTTAGTGTGACCTAGTTCTGTAGAGAAGGGGCTTACAAAAAGGATGGAGAAAGACTTTTTACAATGGTCTGTAGTGACAGCACAAGAGATAACTGTTTTAAACTGAAAGAAAGTAAATTTAGACAGGGCATAAAGAAGAAATTCTTTACTGTGAGAATGGTGAGGCACTGGAACAGGTTGCCTAGAGAAGTTGTGGATGTCCTGTCTCTGGAAGAGTTCCAGGTAAGTCTGGATGGGTCTTTGAGCAACATGGTCTAGTGGGAGGTGTTCCTGTCTGTGACAACAGGGTGATGGACTAGGTGATCTTCAAAGGTCCCTTCTAACACAAACCATTGTATGGCTATGAATGAATGGAATGAACTACTACTGTCACTACCAGAGGAAAAAGCATTACATTGAATAGACTATAGTTCTTCTTGAGTATGCTACTTCTGATGTTCTTATGTGAGCTAATTAGTAATAGCAAACTGAGATAAAAAGCATGTCCAGTGCTTTAGTAGATGAATGACATCATAATGAAAGGGCAAGGAAATGGGGAGAATTGGTACAAGAAACAGAAAACAAATTGCATCTAACACATAATTTCTTTCTTTGATGCTTTTAGTCAATAAGGAAAAGATGAAGAAGACCTGAAATATTTCACTGTACAATGTAAATTCTTTAATTTTCTGTAAGTGTCATTAACATCCTCTCTAACTCTTTTAATCTCTCAATTAACATCCCCTATCAAAAATATTTTGGTCACTATAAATTTTCATAATGTTTTTGGGCCAGAAGTAAACTGGCTCAAAGTAAATTTGCCCAAAGTAAATGTCCTATGAAATATTTTTTAAAATATTTCCCATGGCAAACTTATAGATGCTTTTGATATTAAGAACAACTGGGTATTTTGGAATGCAGTGACAGAATTAGACATTTTTCTGACCGATTGAGCATACTTTCACAAAACTTATCCAGAAGTATAAGTTGTTTCAAAAAAATAGAAATCAAACTAGTTAGAGTAAAAATAGAATTAGTCTACCAATTTGTATTATGAAAGTTATGAAATAAAGATAAAATAGCATTCATAGTAAATTTCAAAAATGCTTTAGCTTCGCTTATCTCTTAGAATCATTACTTTTATATAGTGCTATGCATGTGATATTGAATAAAACATTAGGCTCAAATGAGACATTGACAGAATGCAATGTGATACTGAAATAGCCTAAAAAGGATGTGCAAAATTCCAGAATTTTCAAAAAGATGAGGATAAATTAGCAATGCAAACACAAAATGTAGGGCCTGTGATTGGGCTTATGCTTGCAAAGTTTGGGGTTTTTTAAAATCCTTTTTTATAAAGAACTTACTTTGAATTTCATTTTCCAAATAATAACAAATTTTACATATTCCTCAACACTTCAGCTAGGAAAAGTATTATGAATGTGAAAGGAGCCATTTCAGGAATAAAAAACTGAAGGTTAGTTCTCCATTCCCATATATATGTATATTATATGTGTATGTATGGTATCCAAATATAATTTTACTGAAGGAAAAAATAAACAACATTTCTGCATGTACCACTGAAATATGGAACTCCAAAGTAAACAATCATTAATCCACAGTGGTATGCCATTATCATCTACTATTTAACTGTAGTTATATGTCATGTGTTTAAGTATTTCAATATGTTGAAATGTATAATGATTTACAGTTTGGAGATCTTGATTGTAGTGAAAAATAATGGAAAATCATACAAAATCCATTGATTTAAAGTAGGGAACAGTCTTGGGCTAAATATAATTTTTTGGTCGACTTTGCATGTCCACTATGCAACTCAGAGAAACAGAAACCTGGAGGGTTTGGAATTTAGACACAGTCTACATTATTCTCATTTCAGAACAGAAGGTTACAGCACATGTGTGTGGGTTGACAATTTACACTCATGGTTGTTCACTTTTTTATTCCTTTAAAATTTTTGTTCAGAGATTAGATTTCAGAAGACAGGATACAGATGAATATTTAAAACAGTACCATGCAGTTTTCAGTGAAGTTATTATATGCTCACCATATAATTACAATTTCTGTAAATTTTGTTTTGAAAGAGAAAAGGCTAACTGCACCTGAGCATTTCACAGTAAATGATAAGCTTTTCAAATAATTTCCTAAGTTCCAATATTTTCTCCTATAAAGCAGAAGCATCACAAATTTTATTAAACAAATTCACAAATTTTATAAAACAAGGAACTAAACAAAATATTGCCTTCACTGTACCCACTTTATTCCTTTCAAAGTTCTAATTCAGTAAATGATTTCCTACTACAGAAAAAACCAGAAAGGGTGAAAAGCTGTTTTCAGCTATCCTGTTACCTCCTTCCCTTACACTGCCATTTTATTTTTAGAATACCATGCTCACTGAGCATGTAGTTCCAAGTAATCACACCTCTTAAAAGTCTGATAAATGGCGTATCAGATCTCTTATTTAAATGACCCTCAACAGTACCAAAACACACATATGTGAAACCTGCAATGAGAGGAAAATCTTCCATGATTGGATTACATTTCTTTTCTTCATAATTTACATGCTTTTCTTTAAAATAAAAGAGAGAGCAGGAAGATTTTGAAGTGGTGTTTGCCATCTATTTGCAGTGTAGAGACAGGTCCTCTAACACAACATATTTCACAGTCCACTCTGTTTCAGGGATTACTACCATTCTCACTTAATTTCAGCCATAGCATTCAAAAGCAAGCTGAATTATCATGATATTACTAGAATATAATGATTAAATGCATTATAAGAGCTGCAGACAACCATTTGCCATGTAGATATTAATTCCCACTTTTCCCCTCCCTTATCATGAGAGGAGCAGATAAGAAGTATTTCTAACGCTATGAATCCTGAAGCTCTTATTTCCAGATGCTCTAGATCACTATTATGGAGCTGAGGTACCAAGCTGTGGTACTAAGCTTTTGCCCATTGTGCTTTTCCAAGTGGTGCCTATCATGGAGAAACTTACAGATAAAATAATTTCTTAATCCTTATTGCTTTCTTCATGAGTGGCTGTGGGTTTACATCTATCTCATTTGAAATTAGCTCATACTCCCATTTGCAGCTTCTCTGCAGGCAATGGAAAAAAATCTTCTACTTCTGTGGAACTTCTATACCACAGCTTTTCTCTGTCTTGAAGTATGCTGCTATAGAAGAAAGAGAAGGAATAGAAATGGAGAGTAAAATGACATTTTAGACACTTTACTCTGTCGGCTCATTAAAATTTACGAATGAAAGAAGTGTAGATGAGAAGAAGATTGCTTAGGGTTGATTACAGGTTTTTTTGGGACGCCTTAGTTAAACTTCTAAGACCTTTATTTTTCATACTACCTAAAGCAGCTTCTAAAAGCAAATAGCCTAAAAAATCCCTTAATATTGGTCCTAAAACAAAATACTAATTTTTTTTTCAAATGTGTGACAAAACCCTGCTGAATTCCAAGGCTTGATTTCAAGTTTCTGTATAGATAACTTCAAAGACAAATTCAGATAATTTCAGAGAGATCTTATGGCCATTTTTAGAATATTTTTCTGATATAATGCATTCTCATTTCTGTTTTAGATTGACTGGTAATCACAGAAATGATTCAGAGCACTGACAGAAGTATGTGTTCTCTCACAGAGCCACTGAATGACTGCTAAACCACAGCTGTGATATAAAGATGGGAAGTTGTGCCAGTAGATCACAACAATTACAATAAGCAAATAGATCAACAGCCAGAATAAAAATCTAGTTAATGGTTTTGCTACATGAACAAAGGCTACTGACAGCAGCAAATAGGAGCACATTTTTGTAAATGTGAGCCACTGGAATATTCATATTTACTTTTAAGTTTTCACAACAATGATTGGATTATTTTTAATTGTGTATGGCTTATAACTGACACCAGTTTTTGTTGATTTATTTTGTGTCTTCTCAAGCATATCTCTGCTGTGAATCATCCCTTCGTTAACAATGCTTGCTTTTAAAAGCTAATCTAAAGTTTTCACCAATTTCCCATATATGCATAAGCCTGCCTGAAATCAGTTATGTTGTCAGAAGCATGGAATTCGCAAGCATCATAGATAGGTAAATTATCTACCCATAGTGAAGTGCAGAGAGAAAGAGATATACATGTGAAAGCATAAGAATTTTTTAGCTCACCAACATTTGAAAGAACAAACAAAAAGCCCCTCCCATCATTTTCATTGCTGTATATCACAGTACTTGTAATAGGTTGGCAGTAAATCATTGATATTAAAGCTCATGTCTAGATGCTAATAGTCAATTACTGCATTAGTTTTTATTGGTAGAAAGTACGCCATACTACTTTAAAGATACATCTATTACACTTTATGGGTGTCAACCAAGCTGTTTTCCTATGTAGTTATGCTGCAAATTTCAGATTACAACAGAAGATTTGATGTACTCATTGGGAGAAAGTTTTGTTTTTGGTTTTTTTTTTTCTGGTAAAAGTCAAGTGGTAATACAGAATGTCTCCTCAAGTTTCATTCTGGCAACTACTGTAAAAAATTGAATATAAGCACCCAATTTTGTCATTACCCAGTAGGGAAAGCATCTTCATTTTGACTTGAAAATAAAATGTGGTAACAGGCAAGATGTCATTCTGAAGCCATATTGCTTTTCTCTTCTTCAAGGACCGAATATGCACTGACATACTTCAAAGAGCCTATGATTCTGTTATTATTCTTTGAAAAAAGATGAATACAGAGATAAGGTGGACTAATATCAAATAAGGGAGGGTAAAATTATTATTTTTAAAAAATCTCTAAAAGCTGTAGACTAACAGCTAAACAAAATCCCCTTAAATATTAGAATTCCTGACAGCTGCAAGAACAAGAAACTACAATGGCAATAGCCAGTACTATGCAACACTGAACCATGTAATTTACGTCTTAGTGAAATTAAACATAGTATAATAGCTTAGCTTCCAGGCAACAATACTATTAAATTTGCTGTAGCAGATTATGACATCATCTGAAACCCCAGGATACACTTTCAAGCCAGCTATTATGCTTGTAATATGTACTGCTTTTCTGGTTAGTTTTTCATTTAATTCATTGCAAGGATTATATTTTTCAATGGCTGCACACGCTATCCAGCAGAATGGCTCTAAAATATCGGTGAGCCAAAGTAATGTCACTTAGGGAACAGAAGTGATATTATTATAAGGCGAAAGAGGTCAGTAAATGACTTGGTATCACTCAAACAGTACTTGCTATAAGTGTAATATGCCTTTTCTCCACTTTTCTTATCCAAGATGTCTTTTATTTTGCCAAAAAATGTTTCTTTTATGTTTTTAAATTCCTACTGTTATAAAACTGTGTACTTAGGAGAATAAAGGGATTACAAGATAAATAAGGGGTTTTGTATGCCAAGAATCTGGTGAAGACTGTAGACATATGTGAAAGCAGTTTTCCTTATGGACAACAGCACAACAATCTCACCTAGGAAGATTTTCTGTGATTAGTGCTCCACCAGTGATTGCCTCTGCTGCCTACTGATCGGGGCTCTGGTACACTGATGAGCTGTCAAGAGAAGTCGCACAACTTGAATGATATCAAGATGGGTGGGGCAAAATGCTATCAACTATATAGTATTCAGTGGTGAGAATAATAAACTATGTTCCTGTCAGTATTTAAACATATGTTTAAATGTTCTCATCCAAGGGGTTGGTGAATCTACACCGGCAGTAATATTGTGTATGTGTACAGAAATACAAGACAGATTATCTTCTTAAGGGCACTATTCAAAGTGTCTAAAATAATCAGTGTCCAACTCACTGAACTTGGCAGCCCCCATCTCCTTTTTGTGCCATAAACTTCAAAAATTGGATGCCAAAAAAATTACAGTAATTTCACGATTATAAGCCGCACCGAGTATAAGCCGCACTCCCAGGTGTTGGCAACTTTTTGTTCTTTTGTTCATATATAAGCCGCACCTGAATATAAGCCGCACATTACAATACAGGGTGTGATAAAAGGTATTTGTTCTATCGCCATCTATTGAGGGTGGGGGCAGTGATCCTTATCTCTGTAGGAGATATTCTGCTGATGGGCCATTGTTCTTTATCTTTTCACAACTGCA
>PYHW01009486.1:2792407-2820194 GCA_013186435.1 Turdus rufiventris | reverse complement strand
TAAGCCGCACCTGATTATAAGCCGCACTTCGGGTTCAGACCAAAATTTTAGTCAAAATGGTGCGGCTTGTATTCGTGAAATTACTGTATATGAGGTACCACAATGTTTAAAAGTTATGTATCTCTAGCTCTACAAACAACTGTATGCATGTCATATGTTTCTGCATATGGCTTAAGGGCAGGGAATCAGGCTTCCATGTAACTTCTGACTGGATAAGCTGTTCCTTAGTAACAGATTAGTATTGATTTCAGTGCCAGGAGTCTTACAGAGCTAATCTTTATTGCCACTGAGCAGGTTTATCAAAAGTTACATCCTTGTCCTTCCATGTCCTTTGTCAATGCTAGTGCCTCAGTTGGATAATTAGTTAGCTAAATGTGGATATATTTTCCCTCTTCAGTGTTTATCAGCCGGAAATGTATTTTATTGAAATATTCCCCCTCTTTTTTCACTGAATCAAAGGTATCAATCACTGTTGACAGTTTGCTTTTTGTACATGCAGATTTGTTAAAATAAAAAAGTGTTCAAACTCAGGTATAGACTGATCACAATTTGTAATCAAACTCGCTGATGTAATGTGTGCTCTTTTCAAAGATACCCGTGGCATAAGCAAAATATTTTTCTAAGTAACAGTAGTAATTGAGATGTAAATTGATGTTTTCACAGCCTTACTTCCCTGACACTATATTGTTATGCCATGGGCTTCGAAGTAAAAGTAGAGTAAAATTAAGCTCTCAACTGTGGCTATCTTTACTTGAAATCTCATAGTGATGCTTTTGCATGTCATACTCCTAAGGTAAAGTTGTAATCTTTTCACTAGAAGTAACCACTAGATATGCTCTAAAGATGCAACTAATGCAAAAACAGACCTAGAGATAGTCTGAAGACAGTTCCCCTTCAATGTCAATAAATCTTCAGTTTGACCTGTCCTCTTTTGCCAAACTAGTCCTATTTACTTGCACCACTGGCTGAGAAAGGCCATCTAACCTGGCTTTGCCAGATTCAGAAATGTAATTTAGTCACCCCACTAAGCTGCCTTTTCAAAAATGATTTTAGTGCTCAGAGCAATGCAGAAACATTCTGTGGTGTAGTCTCTGACCAAAGGTCTATGCAGTGCAGGTTTCCTACAACTCATAAAGAGTAGTGAAAGAGCTAGTGAATGGTTCAGCTTATTTGGCTGCTGTTACTATTACCCAAGTAACAGCAGCTGATTAATTCATATTTTTTATGACTTAATTAATGAGCTAACTACATTTTCTGTGTAGACAGTAGTGTTTGTAGATAGAACATATGACTGAGAAGAATTTTGCAATGAGGCCACAAAAACGTTCCAAGAGGCTTTTATCTCTTTTCTTAATAACAAACAAACAAACAAACAAACAAACAAATTCAGGGATGAATCTCAGATTCATCACTGTTTCATACACGTCATTAGTTCTTCCATGTTCCTGTGATAGCTTCAAAATCATAACTTCTAAAGCATTTGATGATAATAAACAAGCAAAACCACTTCTCATCCTGCTGAAAACAAAACCAAACTCAAAACCACCACCACAACAACAAAAACACAAAAAAACCACCAAAAAATTGAAAAATTGAAAAATCTAAACATGTCCAGGAAGAGAAACTAGTTACATTAGCCCAGCTTACTGTATGTCTGATAATGCCTTTGAAGCCTGTTGCACAAATGCAAAACTAGACATTGAAATTGTATTTGCAATTATTACAGAAGAGAGAAGAATATCTGAGAGACTGTTGGGCAGCTGTGTCTTTCTGCCATTGCTCACAAAGCTGCTTTTAAGCAGGCTTATAAGAGAGGCATTGCAGAGCCTCAAAAGCAGACAGGTATAAACAGCAAAATCAACATCCAAAAGCAAAGCCCAAAAGATACAACCCTTCTAGTGTAGACTCCTTCCTCTTTACCTCCATCACTGAAAGCAATGCAACATGTTGCTGTGCCATTTTGTTAATTCTTTGATATTTTTCCTTTTATTCCATTTGTTCCTTGATAGCTGTTGGTATTAACACTGATGTTTGCAAAACTGAGTGAGTTGATTAATAGGTACTTTATACATCTGGTATTTCCTCATAAAAGACTGGTAAACTTATTTCAATTATCATACCACCAACAAGGATGCAATCTGTTCACAATGGCTGTTTACGAGTGGCTGCTTTGGGTAATGGCTGTTTTCTTAGCATGGGAAATGAAATATAATATTATTAAACAGAGATATGCAGAATTGTGTGTCAACTTATCCATCTTCCTGATGTTTATAGGCTTAATTTTTTGTAATGTTTGTTTTATTTTATGGGACCAAACGTTAAAGTATCACTTATTTGAAAGCATCTAATTTCTTTTATTTTTGTTTTAATGTCCTTGAATATTAGCATCCACAAATTCATGTGCAATCAGTGCAGAAAACCTGTGGTAGGTACTCTATTAATCCTATTTAGAGAAACATGTTGTAATGAGAGAGATAATGAACGAAGGAGTTTAATTTTTTTATGTTTTACCCACAAGGCTAAAGTTGTCTTCTTTGGTGGTTTTCTTTTAAAAAATCACCTGTAAAATGTCTTCAAATGATGCACAATAATCTTAAAATTGCTATGAAAATACAGTGTGAATGAGAAAGCAGGAAGTGCAAATGTAAGACTGGTGAAGAAATAGACATGAACATTTTAAAGATTTTAAACATAATAATAATTAAAATTATGTTAGATTAACATTTCAGGTAGTGAAAGAAAGCATTGTGGTAAAAATTCAGCTTCTTAGGAATCATTAAAGTAAAACTATTTATTTTTGAAACAGGGAAAGAGTTTTTAGATTTGCAAATTTACCATCAAACAAAACCTTTTTAGATTTCAGCAAAAAATATTTAAAATGCTAAATATATCTGAACCACTTACATGTCTAACAGAAACAGTATCTGTTTCAGGTACTCAGGTATTTCAATTTATCATATACAGATATCAATTTCTATTAAAGTTTAATTTGGAGGAATAAGAGAGAAAAGCAGATTTCTTCAAAATATAAATAAATAAATGGATAATGAGAACATAAATGCTTCTAAAATTTTAAAAAGCTTTAAAAACTAATGTCTTCAACAGATGATATTTAGGCAGACACAAAACAGAAAAAGGAAAACAGAAATCACATGGATGCTCCTGCCAAGTTAAAATTTCTCACTGCCTCCAATACAGAAAGTCATTGCTGCTAAGAAAGCTATTTGGGAGGCAATGTTTCCTTTATCTTCTTCCCTCAAATCCAGTAAACATAGGCTGGACGTTTTGGTGTCTGCCACCATGTATTTTTTTCCTCTTCTCACGTAAACCTTGACCACTACTAGTGATACCACCTTTGCTCTGCTGTCAGCTTTGACCTGCACTGTGAGTCTGCTATAGTTCATTAGAGTAAATGTGGATGCATTCTGAAGCTGTTTAGAAAATATCTCCTTCCCCCTCATATGATTATTCTTACAGTACTAGGTTCTTGTAGGCTTCAGCTTCTCAGCAATGTCTTAATACACGGCAATAGATGAGGATTTTTCATAAGGGACTATATTTTTGGTTACCTAAGGTTAAATAGTGTAAGATAAACAGTTTCAAAAGCACTGACATCATTAACACTAAAGGCAGGCCACTCTAAACACTCCACTGAAGTTCTGCCTCGGAAAGCCTCTGAGAGCCTTAGTTTCCTGAAGCCAGACTAACTTCATGAATGCTCACCTGAGCTCCAACAACTTCAGCTTCCTAATGTCTTTTTGCTTATTGAATAAGGTTGAGTCCTTTTGATTGTGTTTTTTGATACAAAATTAACGAGGTTTTTAGTTTCTACTACATGGCCAAAGATGCTAGAAAGACAAAGAAGGGAGGTTAAAAGGTCCATTTAAAAATAAGGAATGAATTGAATACATTAAATTTATTGGGTGAAACAATTTAATGAAGAAAAATAATAATTAAATTATTAAAATCTAGATTGCAAGTAGTCATTAAAAAGGCCGTTGCTATGCAACCAAAAGGATTTTTGTGACAGAGTGCAGAAATATGTTTGTTAAGTATGCTGGTATTTTACTTTGACCTTTTTCAGTCACACACCTGCCCAAACTGTCTGTAAATGTATTTTTGAGAATAACAGCATTAAAGATATCTGCAAGATGAAGAAGCAGAACGACTGTTTGAATTAGTTAATGGCTTTTATTATGGTTAAAAGGTTAAGGAATCTGTGAGATAAAAATAGATACTCATATATAATTATGTATAGAATTTGTGTGCTGATATTTCATCATAACTAATGGATTAATTCTTATCCCAAACACAGGTCCTGATCCCAAAGATATAAAAACATTAATTTTCATAATGTGGTGTGTGAGCTAAACCTGCCCTCTTCTGTAGGTTTTAAATAGCAATTAAATGTAGTACTTGTATCAGAAACCTAAGAAGTTATTCAAAATAACTAAGGCAAACTTTAGCTTTTCCTGGAATACTTAGTCTAAGATGTGTGTTGGTTTCTGCTCCAGTATCAATTGTTAACTGTGAAAGATTTCTGTTGTTGTCATGTGGTACTTATATATGGAAGAGAGAACACCAGTATGTAGATAAAGAGTGACATACAAAAGAATATTGTTAGGGTACACATATAATTCTATGAAGAAGCATAAATTGTGTTCAAAATATATGTATATAGTGCTTTCACATATACCCCTTAGTCCATACAAAAGAATATTGTTAGGGTACACATATAATTCTATGAAGAAGCATAAATTGTGCTCAAAATATATGTATATAGTGCTTTCACGTATACCCCTTAGTCAGGCAAATTCTGTCTTGGACTGTGCTTTGCAAATGGGAGGGAGATCTGGTTTGCATGACCTGAAGGACTCAGTTCAGTTGTTATTCAGTTTTTTCTTCAGGTTGATTGCTGGGTGTGTGACCAACACAACCTCCCTTTTCTTTAATTCCCTACGGTCCCACATTTAAATTACAAAACATTAAAGATTTTGCTTTGTCTGTATAGATTCCTTACCACTGATAGCCAGAAAAATAGAGGGAATCTTAACTGGGTCTAACCAAATGGCTTTTTGAGAAATGCTGGATCACCACCAGCACACTGCATCCAGAAGCAAAGGGCTTGCCCTCTGGTTCAATCCTGTTCTCTGCACTGTCACTTGCTATCTTTTCTTTGATTTTTCAGTAAGAGTGTAAACAGCAGTTATTCTTAAACAGATGGAAATTTTTGCAGCTATGAGGTCCCCCAGACATTTATTTGCCCTTTCCTTTCTTTTTCTTATGACTTCTTTAGTTTCCAAACATAAATTTACTCCTTTTTTCTGGGTAGCTTCTCTTCAAACAACATTCAGAATAGGTCCTAAAATCTCTTTTCAGATGCTGGAACAGAGGAACTATCAGATCAAAAGATGGAGTGTATCAGTAGGGTGGAGAGATTCCTACAAGGAACTATGGGATGTTCATTTGTCATTTATGCATGTAAGCTTCTAGATGCTTTTATCCTTCTATACAAGCAATCTAGATGAAGACAGAGTATTCTCTAAAAATATTCTGTAGATTCTCTCTGTATTAAATATATATGTATGTGTCTGTGTGTGCGTATGTATGTGTGTGTACAGTTAAATATTCAGCACTTAAGTGGATACTAAAAGTAGTTTAGATGACTGCCACCATGCCAGAGGAAATTGTATTATGTGTATAATGTGTTTGTGAGATGATCTACTGTGTTTTTCAAGAAAGAAGTTATGGTCATGTACAAATAAATCTCTTTTATTAGGAAATAATAAAAGTGTAAAATACACATGCTTCATATTCCAGTAAGAAAACACAAGGAGCTTGGGGTAGAGGGTAGAAATAAGAACAGCAAAAATTACATCTAGTAAAAAAAAATTAACAGAATAAAAAAAAATACTGTCTTTTGTCCACAAAAATGTGAAATGATATCTTATTTAAGTGCCTCTGGCTAACTTCTGTCTAGTTTCTATGTCTAAAATGAAGTTTTTATCAGTATGTGTAAATCTATCCTAAACAAATGTCATTTTACAGATAGTAATATTAAATACATTTTTCCACAAAAATATAGACACATCTTGGAGACCTTTGCAACTGAAGTTTGATATTATAAATATTCTTTGCCTTTTAATAAGCCATTGATAAAAAAAAGATTTAATTTAGCCAGATAAAAAAGTAAGTTATTGCCAAAATACTTGACTTCAAAATTTACTTCTAAGAGGATATATGAAAAAGCTTTTATTTTTTTATCTCCTATTTCATGGAAACAACTGAACTACTTGACACATAAATATGTTAGTTAATGGGTACTACCAATTCTGTGAGACATAATTACAAAAGAACATGACAATTTCTGTACATGTGTCCTGATAACATCATTTTAATCTTGAATCTATGTAGGAAAAGCAGGTTCTGAACTAACTTTAATCAGGAGCACCATCTTCCCTTGCTTTTTGTTCAAAGACAATTTTGAAGTTCTAGAAAGTGTTCCACTGCCCAGTGATGTTACAACTCCCTAAAAACTTTCTGCTTTCCTGGGGTCCAGATAAAAGTCAAATATAAATTACAGGAAAACTTAAATATCGCTGAAAATTAGAGTAACAGTACACTTCAGAACCATTTGAAAACACATAAAAATAATTGATCATTTTAGTAGAAAATCTTATCCAAAACACCAGTGACAGGAAGAATCCAAAGTAGCTGTCTATATTGTGGAAAAGAGATTTTTTGCTGACTGTACACCTTCTCTATAAGTTTCCATAGTGAATAACGGCTAGACAAAAATCACAAGAATTACTTCATAAAGCTTTAATACCCTTGCCTTTAGTTAATTAGTTAAATTACCCAGTAATAAAATGAGTTTCCTACCTCAACTTTGTGAATTCCAAATCCTGTTACAAAAGAGAGAAAGGAAAGGATTTTCAGAGAACAGTACAGAAAGGATGACATTTGACATTGTTTAACAAATATTTCACAGAAAAGAAGTTCAAAAGTTTGATTAGAAAAATAATTATATAAAAAAGCTCCCCTGTTATAGAGAGAAAATAAATATTTTTTCCCATATGTAATTTCCAGCTGTAAGAAGATTTTGCAATTTATTAAAATATTTTTGATGACACCTCACGGCATAAAGTGAGATTTTATCACAGGAGAGAATGACAGCAAGGACAATCTGTGCTCCAATTTGCAGATAACAAAGCAATTTTAAAAATACATGAAATTGAAGTTCAAACACACTTTTAAAATGCCACTTTCATTAAGTTTTAGCCTTGTATTTTAAGTAGCTAGCAGTAAAACTAATAAAACATTTTTTTTTTTAAAGTCAATATATAGTTCTCTAAGTTTCTTTCACAGTTGTCTTATCAGTCATCCTCATTTCAGTTCTGACTTATTAATGTGTCCTGGTGTTATTTTGTACTCTGCTGTTTCAATGACTATACAATACACTTTTCCAGCAGTTTCAGAAGTACGAAAAACTAGGGAGTAAAGATCAGGAATGAGACATTCTAAAAGTATTTTTTAATAAAATATACCAGAAGTGAAATTTATCTTTTACAAACCACAATTACAAGGGACTTCCAAAAGGATTTAAATTTGTTTAACCTTTGCAAATTTCCTAAACTACATAGTATAAAAGCCACAATCTTGACTTCTTCCATGAGAAATTTATTGTCTTCTCTTTAGTTACTTGATTGGAGATGGAGTGAGAAAAACTTGTAAGACATGGGCAAGTTCCCCACAGACATGGGTACAGACATATGATTTAAATTTTTCACCTATTTTGATGGTCTCAGACACTACCAATACCAATATCCGTATCATATTACATATTTCACATTCTCTAATTTAGTTTGTGCACCAAACCACATACCTCTGGGAAGAGTAGGAGCAATTTAAAATATAAAGAAGGAATTGTCAAATAGATGGCTTCAGCTGTTAGTAAATAACTGGGTTTTTCTCTATACAAGAGAAAAATAATCCAAGTCATCTTGATGGCAGGTTTTTGGGGTTTTTTTGTTGTGGTTTTTTTGTTGTTTTTTTTTTTCTTTCTTTTTATTTGGTCATTAATCAATGGCTTATACTTGACAATTCTCAAATCCATATTTTGGGATGTAATCTACAACAGATGAACATATTTTTATTTTATGTAACACAGCGCCCTGCAAAAAGATTCTTTATAAGGTTCAGACTCTTTCAGAAATCCAGTTGATATTTATGTTTAAGTAAAGCAGACAAATATCTTCTTTACTAATAATTCCTCTGCAGCCCACTTGTCCTTTGTATCCTGTCGCTTACTTGATGTAGTTACACTACTGTCAGAAAAATTCTCAAAGCCTTAAGGAAATGAGCAATTTTGTGGAATTAGAATTTCATATTTTTGATGAACCTGAACTAATCTTGTAAACTCCTTTAAACTTAATCATACCACTTTTTTTCAAATTTGCTTAGACTCAGTATCATGTTTCCCCTGTAATAACAGCTCTCTAGAGGATTTTATGGATTTTTAAATATTTTTATCCATTTGCTTTACTTTTCTAGAAATACATCTCATAGTTTGAAAAAGACTGTCTAAGAAGGTAGGGTTGATCTTTGAATAGCAGGGCAAACAAGCGATGTAAGATCCTGCAAACTTTACTAATTCTGGAATAAATTTATCTGTGGTGTTCCTCCAATTCTGTTTAAAATCCTAATTACAGCCTTCATAGATTTTTTTCTATTTATGCTTGGTCAGATTTTTTTTTCCCCTTGGTCCTTGGGGCTTTAGTATGTGTCAGCTTATGGGCTTTATTTCATCTTTACCTGCATAGCCAGTGGGAGTAAGTATTGAAAATTAATTTGATTGAGAATAGCAGTCACTTGTGCAGAACATCATTCAATGAAGAGACTAGATAATAACATGACAGTTAGAAATAATTTAGGAGAAATTATCACCAAGAAAGGAAAGAGATTAATTCGTTTGATAGTGTCAGGTGTCCTGAATGTACTGATACCTGTGTAGAAGAATCAGAGAGTTCTAAAAACATTGCTGATAAGGAAGACAAAACCTAAAAGACACCTAAACTGAAGTCAGTACTATCCCCTCTGGTAGAGTGACCTACTCTTCTAAGACCGCCTGCCTTGGAGTGTCCGAGTCTGGGACCCTCAACACAAGAAAGATGTTAACCTGTTGGAACCAGTCCAGGATCACTACTACTTTGATTTTAGGGGTTTGAGTAGCTTGCCTGTGAAGACAGTTTAGAGAGAAGGGGCTGTTCAGCATGGAGAGGATCTTGTAGTACCTTTTAGTACCTACTGGGAACCTACATAAAGAGGGACTTTTCACAAGGGTATGTAGTGACAGGACAAGGGGAAATAACCTTAAGATGAAGGAGAGTAGGAGGTGTAGGGGTGATGAAGCATTGGAACAGATTTTCCCAGAGATGTTGTGCACTCCCCATCCCTGGAGGTGTTCAAGACTAGGCTGAGTGGAGTTCTGAGTAAACTGGTCTAGTGGAAGATATCCCTGCCCTTGGAAAGGGTGACGGAACAAGAGGATCTTTAGGGTCCCTTCCAACCTGAGCCTTTTCATGAATATCTGATAATGAAGTCACTGGTGGAAAGCTCTTGTCAGTGACTCTTAAGAGGAGCCATACGTAGACACTATTAACGCAGGATTATTATCTGTGTCTCATTACACAGCAAGAATTACAGTAACTGAAATACCAAGTATAGAGCCAAGTGCCACATTTACAAGTCTTTTCAATTATGTATAAAAATCAAGCTTTCATAAGTAAAAGACCATCTTAAAAAGTCGATGGGTTTCCTCCCAATTTTCTCTTTTCATATTTGTGTTGACTTAGCTTAAAGCAGACTTGGTCTTATTAATTTTTCTCTGCTTAGATCTGCATTTCATTTCTTCATTTCAGTCAGAAAACCAGAAACAAAAAACACAGAAGTAAGATTTAATTTCAAGTGAATGCTCATTTCTTTGAATTTTTCTTACATACAGTGGCTGTCTCTTGTCCAATATTTTGCCATTCTACCTATTCATAGTACTTTTGCTGTGGATCATTAAGTTAATGAAATAACTTCAAAAGAAAATGTGTCTTTCCAAGCCTTTCCAGGCACAATTTTGATACTGCACTTGCTCTGTCATCAGAATATTGACTATCACAGTTTCACTACCTGTGAGATTGGACTAGGATTCTGGAAATAATTTTTTTAAGGGATGAAATTATATGGGGCTTTAAGTTTTTTAGATAATGAGGCCTTGGATGATCTCATCTTGCATGCTGCCTGCTTTCAGTTCAATACTTGGATCACAAAACTAGCAATCCATGCTGGCTAATGGAGTTTGGAGTTATGAAACAATATGAATCCTGTGATTAACTGAGGAGCTTAAAAACCTTTGGGCTACTTCTTCTGCAGTATCATCTTGTACTCATATTTGACTCCGTGTCTGAAGTGTCAGAGTGCTTTCTTGACTTCATGGTGAATATGTTTTATTGACCCTTAATTATAACAATTCCAGTGAAACTTCAAAAAGTGGATGTCTCTAGCTATATTCATTCTACACAAGAATTAAACTCACTGGAGTAATTACTTGCTCATTATCTTTCTTCATGTAATGAAAATTATGTTCTACAAGTAATTTCAGTTACCTTTAGTTCCAACTTCTTCTCAATCCATGCCTTTTATTCCTAAATATATTTTTGAATTATTTTGTTGTCTTTTTCACATTTACCCAGAAACGCAGTTCAGTGATTTTGATCTGATTTTTTTGACGAATTCAACAATCAAGATTTTTTTTATTACTCACCATCTTCATCCATGAAGACAAGTCAACATGACAATTTAATGTTATGAATATAAGCCAAGTTTTGCATTTTTNTTTAACCCAGATGGGAATCATTAAAGGGATTAAAGGGTTAATCAAACACAAGACATTCAATACACTTGGGAGATTTTAGAATATAGTGATGGAAAAATGTTGCATGTTAAATGTTGTATGTTGTATGTTTTTAGTTGTCCTTCTTCCAATAGGACTTTCAAAAAATAAAACACAGCAGATAGTAAATTAATTTCAGCTTCATATTTATGGTGCCAACTTAACTGTTTGACTTCATTCAAGTGGTGAACAATCACTCCTAATTTAGCCTATCACTTAAAAAATCTAATATTCTCAACAGAAAACACTATTCTTGGTCACAATACCAGCTGTCTCATCTGACAACTGTCTTGTCTTGATGACTTCATGGGAACAACATAGATATTTTCTGAATTTGGGTGACTATCCATTCCAACAAGTGTGTAATCGTATTACTTGCTACTAGGAATTCTGAAAAATATAATGCTTGTTTAGAATAAAATAACTGGTTTGTTTTTGGAAAGAGCTTCGCTCTGAAAAAAAAAAAAAGAACCTTCTTTAAAAAGTGTGACTGGAAATGCTATTAACATAATAAGATTGAAAATAAGGCAATATTGCTGACTATTTTAATTGAAGGAAGAAACAATCACTGTATGATTAATTAATTTAAAATTAATCCTTGTGGATTTTGTTTGCTTTTTGATTGTTTCTTCTGTTGCTTTTGATTTTGTGTTTGTATGTAAGACATACTGGAAAGATTCAATCTGGAAAGCATTTAGCTAAAAAACGGGTTTCATCTGTGGTCTGCATTCTTTATAGTAAGGATACTATTATAATTGGTGACTGGAAAAAAATGAGGTAGGATCCCAGTGGTTTTGATAGTATCAGTCTGCTGGTTTAATATTTAAAATATCAGATATAAATAACTTCAATATTTGGAGAACTGCCAGAGTATGAATTATAATATCTAGGCCACTGCCTGTTTAAAAGACTATTATCTTCTAACTAGAGTAAAACCTTAAACAGACCTTTTAGCTATCAAAGAAGCCAAGCTGAGGCATTTTTGGAACACCATATGTACATATATTTTGGCTGCAGAAAATCATAGAAAAAATCATAAAGAAATAATTTTGGTAAAATGGTATAATTTTCGTCTATTCATAAATCATTGAAAGTTAATTTTTCCCCACAGATAATTGTCTCCCTTTACCACATTTAGTAAAACTATTGATTTTATACATTAATTTATGCAATAATTTTACACAATCAATTGAGTTTAGTTACATAGTTTTTTGTGCTGGAGATAGTATAATAATTTAACAGGTTGTATTTGTAAAAACAGTGTTTTGCACATCAAATTTTCTGTGATTTTAGGCACATTTTTAAGAGAGAAAATGTTTGGGAATAAAAATTCATTAAGTTCAGTTACTGAAAAGGAGCAAATCAGGAACTGAAATGCCAATATGGAATCAGAAATGTGGTCAGTTTTCTCACAAAAGGAACTTAGACTAGAGAGTTTATAGCAAAATTCATTGCTATAAAATTCAGAGACCTTCTAGTTTGGTCATGCTATGGAAAAGTACAAGAAATTATAAAAGGAAAAACCTTGTGTTAAATATTAATTCACCATGTTGTTTTAAAGTTTACATCTTTACCTCTCTACAAAGGATAACTGTGGAAAATACCATTGCGCCAAGTAGATACTTCAGGAGGGTAAACATTAGGGAGACATAGACAAAATGTTTAATGCCATGGACTTTATATGAAAATATGGATATAAAATAGTCAATAATTAATGTCTTCTGGAAACTGCAGCCTACTGGGAATGGAATACATAGAACAGCCAGAGCAGGTGTTTGGTACTAAGATGGGACAAAACAATAAGTATAGGCTGTTTTAAAATTGGATTTTATCATAGAGTTAAATTGTTCATTTGTTTCCCTGTGCAAATATGCAAATAACTAACTGCACACAGCATCTAAATGAAAGCTCATATACAGTAATTTCACGACTACAAGGCGCGCCCTTTTGACTAAAATTTTGGTCCGAGCCTGGAAGTGCACCTTATAGTCCGGTGCACCTTATATAATGTACAAAGTTGCGAAATTTGCCTACCCGGAAGTGCGAGCTGTGAGCTGAGCCGCAAGGGGGGGCAGGAGTGGCCGGCCATGGGCAGCCCCCAGCCAGCAGGAGTTGTGCGGGGAGGGTGGGACTGGGTAGCCGCGAGCAGCCCCTGGCCAGCAGGAGCTGCATGGGGAGGGAAGAAGTGGGTGGCCCCACACTGCCCCAAACTGCCCTGAGCCACCCCAAACCATGGATGGCCCTGAGCCACCCTGAACTGTGGTAGCCACGAGCTGTAGCTGCCCCGAGCCCCGCCTTGCCAGCTGGGGGCGGGCGGGAGTGCTGAGGCTCGCGGCACAGGGAGGGCGCCTCGGTCTGCGTTTAAAGGCTACACCAATCTATGAAAAATGTTTGCAAATTGAGCACCTGCCAGTAAACTCCCTGATCGCGGGATTCCGTTACTAATTCGTTACTTTGTTGTGCGTGGCACGGATCTTAACTGCAAAAAAAAAGTGTGCCTTATAGCCCCATGCACCTTATATAATGTACAAAATTGTGAAATTTACCAACTCCCGGAGGTGCGCCTTATAATCTGGTGTGCCTTAGAGTCGTGAAATTACTGTAATTTAACCTGATTAAGTTAAAACAAGCTTTAGAAGACTTTTACAGCTTATGCTCTTCACTGTTTTCAGAACCTAATGAACCCATAATAAAGGACAGAAGGATGATAGATGAAGTTCTTTTTAGAAAACATGAATCTTTCCAAAGACTTGCAAAATGTTGCATCAAATCTTTGCAAAAACTAGTAAAAAACCTTTTCTTGTAAGAACTGGTTTTGGTTTTAAGTAAAACTACTCTAGAGGTATTTGTAATTATATATATATGTATACATGCACGCAAACACACACACACACACATATATAGACATATATAGACACATATATATATACATATATATACATATATAGACACATATATACACATATATAGAAACACATATATATATATATATGCATAGCAAAGAATTAAAATTGAGTTCCACCTACTTGCCATAAATAAAAAAATGAGGTTGTCAGTTACATTTATAATAATCAGTGATTCAAAATCAGGCCAACACAGATTTGTGAAGAAGAACCTTTAAAATGGAAGTATAAATGGGAGACATAGAAGAAAAAAAGGGAGTTTGATAATATATGATATGGTTTAATACTCTCTAGATGCTAAAAAAAAAAAAAATCCTTAGCTGGAGTTAGAATTCTAATGACCAGACTTCCTATTTTATATTCATTTTACATTTACCTAGAATTTGAATAAATAATAGCTGATGTTCAAGGTAGTCTGGACTGGTTGTTACTGCAATTTATTGCTCCTCTTATTAAAAATTTTCTCTGTACACTTCCTATGTTTCTGCAATGCAATGTTTTATTATAATTTCAGAGACTGGTTGTGCAAGGCTTTGAAATAGTAAGGTGAACTTACCTTCAATGATGGTTTATTTCTCACAAAACAAGTATGTAGTGCACATATGGCCATGTACTGGACACAGCTGAAACAACAGCTGATGCACTAGAAGATCTCAAAGAAAAGTGAAACATCAAAAAGCGAAAAATGGCCTTGCTGTCAGATTGTGACAGTAATTTGAAAACATTGGCACATCTGAAAAGACACCTGAAATATGTGCAATTGAGGAAATAAAATATAGCTATATCATCTTAATTGTCTTCACTTTTTAAAGAGTACAATATTGTTGGTATCCCTTAATGCAAGTCATATGGCTCAGTATATTTAATAAATCTGTAACTAAGAAAAATTTTCTGTGGCTTGTGAAAGTCATTATCACCTATTTTGTGTTCATGATGGAGAGAAAAGGTTATTACAAAGGTGTTGATTAACCAGTCATCTTGCTTAAAAGAGGGTGAAAATATAATTTAGAAAAGTCAGCATATTCCACAGAAAGATGAAAACTTAGTAGCTAAAAAATTTTTCATCTCCCTTACACATCTTGGTAAGTTCTGAGACCTGTACTATGCATCCATTTGTACCTTGCGCAGTTACTAACACATATATTAACCAGAAAACAACAAAGATCAGATATTATTTCCCCATCTTTCATGAGTAATTTAAGGGCAGTGTGTGAATGGATAATTTTGTATGTATTATCTTTAAGACATATCAACAGGCTCACATGGAAAGTTCTTAAATAGTACCTTAGAATTAAGAAGCAGAGGGTACTCAGATACATGAATGACTGCATAGCACATTAACAAATCAAAGATGCATTCTTTGCTGGATGTGATAGAAATTGATCACCTCTTATGCACAAGTCTCATAACAATAACAGGATTTCTACAGCCTGTCCAGAGGAATGGCAGACTAAGCTGCTTTCTTTGGAAAGAAAAGAATTTCTAGACAAGCCATATTTCATTACCTTCAAGAGCACAACCTGGCTCTTTGGCGCTTGGTGAGAATACCTAGAAATCTCACTGAAATATTAAGTTTGGTATTAAACATTAAAGTAAGTAATTAATATTTTTAAAAGTAGTAAAACAGTTGACCACACATGGACATAGGACATCTCAATTGCCCTTCAGAACAGAAGCCAAATTGCATTAACTTTCTAAGGCAAAATACTAATAAGATAGTCTTTTGTTTAGTTTGTTCATAGAGAAACATCACTGTTGTTATTTGACTCTTTCCTTAAAAATGTTAAGTATAATACATTCTGAGTAATATGAAATTCTATTTGCCTGAAAGTGATGGAAATAATGATTTAATAGGAGCAAAATTGTATATATTATTAAATAGAAATAATTTCAATTTAAATACAATATATTGTGTAAAAGAAATTGAATTCATTATAGTTTAATTTTGTAGTTTATGAGTTTAGTAATTAGGGTTAACTGGGGAGCAAAAGAGTAATTTCACTCTATTTAATATAGTAATATAATATACTTTTAAAAAACAGTTTGTATTAGAATTCATGCACTACCAGGTTTTATGAACATTTCATACTTGCTTTATTATATGCCATAGATTAAAAAGCAAAGTGTATGTAATGCTATTATTTAAATAAAGACATAATAAACAATGTGCATAAAATTTGAATCCAATTGCAAAGACACTATTCCATTTTAATTAGTAGATAAATAATACACATGGTCTGTCAAATCTCTATGTAAAGCTTTCCTCCTTTTTAAGCAATGCATTTTTTGAACATACACTTTATCATGAAGGATCTAAAATTTCATCTCAAGCCATAGGCCCACATGTTTTATTTGCGCAAAAAGGAATTTATACCCTGATTGATTTTTTCTTGGCCCTTTATATGAAACATAGAAATAGAAAACATTTGTGCAACATTTCGCAAAATATTTGGAAAGTATAAAGAAAGGAAGTTTTTTTGACTCTCAAACTGCTATTCAATTCCTAAAGCCCTGATTTTAAAAGGGGACTATAATTTTACATGAATTTTCAGTGACACAACAATTTATTAAACTGAACATTGATTCACTTAAATATCTCAGATGGAGAAGGACTATCTTCCAAACTTGGAAGTGTCATTTAAGAATGTCTACCAGTTCTATATGCCCTTATTTTATTGTTTTGAAACAGGATTTACAATGCTTAGGCACATAATGATAATGCAGAAGTGCGTATAGCAAAACAATGTCAGAATTTAGCTCTTAGACAAAAAACATACAAGATGTTTATTTGGGCTGCTCTAATTTTTATTCATCATTTTGGTGTATCTGAAATTTTTTATGCAGGAACAATTGTGTGACACAGATGAAACTTCAATCGGATGCTGAGTAATCACCTCTTTTTCCCCTTCTATATGGGGCTTATTTTGAACAATTTCTGCCTGTCTACAAATAAGGATAGAAAACAGATCAAAAGGTAAATCTAAAGGAAATGTAGTGAAAACAATCAGCCTGAGAATCTGTAGCTAATGCAAGACTGTTTTAATTTCATTTTATTTAGCCATCTTGCAATGACCTCATGACAATGAGAAAAGGCATTGTACTATAAAAAGTGTGAAATTATGATTGTCTCCATTATATGTATGCATAATGAACTTTCCAACTACTCAACTAATACACTCAAGATGCATGTTTAGAATCAGGATAGGGAGAGCCATTATAGTTTGGTTTAGTTGTTTTGTTCCCTCACTTGGAGACCAAATCTATGAATTTTCTTTATTCTATGCTAATTACTGTCAGATAATAAAAAAAAAAGCTTATGTTTGCATTTTATTTTCCAAAAACCTTCTGGTTTCCAAAGAATGTATGTGTTGAAATCTCAAGAGTAAAAAAATAAAAAAAATAAATTGGATACAGAAAAGTTAATGTGTGTTGTAAAAGGGCAAAAAAAAAAAAGTCAGATATCAAGCTTCCATTTTACAAACAGGGAAAAAAAGGGTAATTGAAGACCTGAAAACTGTCATAATCTACCTGGGTGAGAGACAAAGATAATTCTGAATACTACTGAATGTTCTCTTAGAGGTTAATTCAGCTGGCCCACCACAGCAACCCATGAATGTTTTAATGTGTGATGAATACCATAGATTAAGAGATTGCATTTATTTAATTACTAAATGAATATTAAAAAAATCTGAATATTTAATTCCTTTTTAGAAAATGCTCTCCTGTTTGGGGAGAAACATCTGATCAAAAGGAAATAAAATTACACTATTGCTTTCCTGCAGTTTCCTAAGTCTTAGGTTCATTATGGAACAACTAGATAATGTGGAATAAAAAGAGTCAGAGGACTGAATTTCCTTATGCCAGAGGGAACTTCATTTCTCTAGTGAATGTTCATTTGACAGCACTATTGTGACAGCATTTCTTCTGGACTGCCTTTGTAACAGTCCATCACAAGCAGATGATGGAATTCACTTTCATGGTGTATGAGACAGGAAAGAGATTGTTGTACATTTCAGCAGCTGTTTTCTAAAGAGAAACTGCCTGTGATTTCTTCAGTCCTTCATGTGTTTTTACTGCAAGGTCTAATGCAGGATTCAGTGAGAAAGAGCTCTGTATGATTTAATAGAGTCCCAAACCCTAATACTGCTTCTAGAGAAGTCTGTTATTATCCTGAGACAGAACTTTCCCTAAGGGGTAGTCTCAAATGGTTAGGATAATTTTGGAAAGTGAAAATGAGACATGCACCAGAGATCAAAATATTTATTCCCAGTGAATTTTCTATAAGAAATGACCACAACATAGATAGGTAAATGCTGCACTCTGAAAACATAAAGGAAGAAAATTCATCAGGGACTTTTTCTTTACTAAATAGACTGATCATCTTATGAGCATGCTTTCTCTGCTCTGCAATAATTACACTGACATCCCCAAACACCCTTCCACCTTGCAAAATTTTCATTTTGCCTTTATTAAAGAAATACAAACAGACTGGCAAAACTGTCAATTCAGACAAGTAATATCTCTCAAAGAAAAGGTAAAGAAAGTAATTGCAGGGAATTATTGCAATAGAAAGTTTGTGGGATACTGTTAATAACTGTTTATGTAAACTAAACATGTAAACATTCTTTCATTCAGTGTATAAATTAGTCAGTACACATAGCTCTTATATGTTGTACAGAAAAAAGCAACAAAGATCAAGGAAAAGAGAAGCACATATAATTTTGAATTTTCCAACTGAGGAACTCAGGTCTTTGACTTTCAAATGTGATGAGCTTTGATAGCCTCTGTGCACTTCATTCCACCTGCAGTTTCTTGGATTCACGCCTTGATTTGTGTCAACTGATTCACTGACTTTTTATGAAGGTGTTCAAATATACAGTACCTTAATTAACTACCCAAGATTTCTGTCTCATTATGTGAGACAGAAAAGCCCACTAAGCTGTCATTGAACAGCAGTCATTACTTCAGAGCTCCTGCACTTCTGTGCATGAGGGCGAGGATGGTGATTGATTCATCACTATTTTAATAGATACTTGACCTGTGAGTCAATACAAATGTTTCACTCAGTGGTGGCAGAGGGCAAGTGATCCAATTATGTCAACACAGTGGACTAATAAAGGAGCTCTGTTTTTTCCTGATTTCCTGAGAGAGTTGTTAAAATCTTGTTATTTGATGTTTAGTAAAATTACCAGTCAAGAAAACTTAAATTTTAAATACTAGGGATAACAAGTCAAAAGAACAACTTATAGCTTAACATCAATCCACCTTTTCTTAAGTGCCTTCAAGATTAAGTTTTTTCAGTTTTTGGAAATATGCTAAACTCATTCAAGAGCATTTTAATTTTTTTTTTTAATTTTTTCGTTTTTCACTGCTATTCAAACCACTGAACATGACTTAAAGGTGTTACATGTTAAACCATGCAGATTAAATACGAACTTCATCTTTTTACAAAAACTAAGAGCCAAAACCAAATTAAACTGAGGAGAAGTAAGCAACTGTCTGTGTGAATGAGATGAACTCTCATGGACCAAAGTGAGGCTGACTGGTCTGTAGTTCTGTAGTTTCCTAAATACTTTTGATTGCTGTCCAGGAGACAGGAGGAATTTGCTTTCTTCCAGTTCTGTTCTAGGTCCAGTAGTTCATCTCCTGTTCCTGATTTCTTAATTGCCTATGTTAGGAAGATGCTGGCAGTGCACTTCAGAAAGCTCCTGAATTACTTGTGCCCCTGTGTTGTCTTCCCACATTGGGCTGAGTCAATTCTCCCAGGAAGAGAAGGGCCTGTGAAGTTGTCAGAAGGTATAATTTACTTGTTCTTCATTAATATAGATATGACAGGCACCTGTAAAAATATTTCCCACTTTTGGTCTGCACACTAATTTTGTTGGCCCATCACCCAAACAAAGAATGCCATAAATCCTGCTCTTCTACATGAAAGGCAACCCTCCCTTTTGACTTTCTGAATCTGTACTTCTCTAAGAGTCTTCCTCTATCCATGGCAGTAGTCCAGCTGTTGGAGTCCTTAGTGTTTACATCATCCCCTTTATTCTATTTACCAACTTGGCACATTGCTTCTTCATTTCATTGTTGACCACTCTTTTCCTTCCTTCTTGTTAATAGATTAGTACTATAGATTAATAGATTAGTGTTTAGGTTGCCCAGTTTGGTAACAAACACACTTTTCCCTCACATTTGGTCAGATGAATCCATTCTCTTCCAAACAGTCCTCACAGAGGTCCCATGGTTGTAAAAATTAAAACCCTATTGCCAACACGAAATGTGCAAACACCTTTTAATTTCCAAAATTCATTCGTTTTCCCACAAGCCTTTCCCATTTCTGCAAGATCAGGCAGAAGTCAGGATGAACCAAGCCCTTCTCCTCACCACCTGTACATGTGTGGTCATTACTTATGAAGTCCTAAATCTCCCAGACATATTTCTAGTGCCCTTACAGAGAGGAAATGTAGAATAATAGTCTGACCAAGTGTCAAGCTGAGCAAGCTTTGCCAGCCTATCCATGATCTAGACCAAATCCCTTATTGCATGCAGCAATGTGCCCTTGTAACAGACTGACTCAGGTTGGCAGCCTGTATTTCCACAGCAGGAAGGCTCCCACCACCATTCTTTGCCTCATCCTGCCAGGGCTGCCATGGGTCTCGGGCACAGGCAGATCAAAGTCTTTGTTGGGAAGTCCTGCCTTGGCCAGTGCAGGGTCCCCTGATCTGCTCTGCAGGTCACAGATGCATGTGGAGAAGGAACAATCATTCTGGTGCCAGAGTTCACAAGATCACAGTCTTTACCAGCCTGGTTGTCTCCATTTCCTAGTCTAACAAGCGTAGGCATTGTCTCTGCCTCCTCGGTGCAACTCAGAAGAGTTGTCAGCTCTTGCAGGGCAGTGCCTGGAAAGACGTGTGGTCTGCTGGCCTCTTCCCATAGCTTCATGACTCCTGTTGCAAACCCGCTACCAGTGCCTGCTTCCTGCTAGTGCAGACTGTTGCCTGTGGCCCCAGAGAGAAGCCCAGAGGCCACTGCAACCCCTGACCTGCAGAACTTCTCCTCCCATGGGAGGATGCTGGGTGTAGGCCTCCCAGCTGCCTGTGAACACTGCTGGGGACGCCACAGTTACCGAAACAAACTCTCAGTAAGCCTCCACTTGTGCACCATATGCTGCCTTTGAGGGCTCACTGTTAGCTGAAGCATTAAACAGTGTAAGTTACAGTAAAATTCACTTTTGTGAAGCTACGTGATGCTGACTTTTCAAAGCTTTCAAAATCAAATTTCACAAAATTCTGATGTGATTTGAAAGATACTTGGTTTCAGGGACAAAAAGTTGGTTCTAGAATGACCTCTTTATTTTTTTTCTCCTGATTCATGGAAGGACACTCTTCCATAATGTTACATTAATCTCTGTGCTATATTAAAAATGTGCTTTATTTGCCCTTCTGCAACTTTGAGAATATATAGTAATAGAAACCAGAAAACTAAATTATTGATAAATTAATGTAAGTGAATATGTTTCAATTCTAGAACATAGGTGTTGAAGGTATTGATAGTCTCTTTGAATCTTCGACCTGTAATAGAAGACAGAAAAAAAAGACTGCCTAGAAAATGCGGTTTGAGGAAAGTCGGAAGATAATAATGAACTCTTAGTCACTGCAATGATTCATACAGTCAAGAAAACAAAAATCTTACAATGAACACAATCAGTTCCTTCCCACAGGGATTTTTTGCTATAATGAAATTTTAGCCAATCAACAGTTCCATAAGATTCTCAGAAGGTAACTGAACAAAACTACCAGTTGAATTAAATGCTGAAAATTTATATAACTGTAAAGGGGAAAACATTCAAGTGGTAAATTACTTTTAAAGAAAGAAGTTGAAAGAAGCTGAAAGAAGTTGATATAAATATATTTGTAAAAAAACCCCTGATTTTCAGACAATTATGTATATACTGTCAGGAACATTTATCAGAAGTTGCTCAGTGATCCCCTGTCCCTTATAGTAAGCAGTTATCATCCACACATCCCTATTATTGTGTCGAATAAAGTTAGTCACACATTTAAAATAAAAAATAATTTAAAAAAAGAAAACAGAAAATTTACATGAATCCACAGTGAGTCAAGCAATTTTCAAAATTTGGCTGGCAACATTTTGCCTATACAGCTTCAGAAGACAAAACATAATTTGTCGAATATTTGAGATATTACTCAGCCTTTAAGAAATACTCACTTGCAGTGAAGGAATATTCATACAATGACTCAATATGCAAAAAATAAGAATGCATGTTATATCTGCCTATAACAGCTTTACCTTAGTCTGATATTTCTTTGCAATATAGTGCATTTTTTTTTGGAAATCCAAAAACCTAGAAGCTTCCAGAGGCAGAAACATGTTTATCAGAAGCACTTTGACTCTTCCTTTTCTGGACTGCATTTCAATTTTAAAAGACGGATGAAACTTGCATTCTACATAGAATGGAGCGTACTGAAGGGTAAAAAAGATAGTTCTTCCAGTTTTTTTTTTAGTGCTGTGCAAAAAAAAAAAAAAACAAAAAACCACAACTGCGCAGAACAATAAGCTGTAAATCAAAAATGTGAGCAGATTGTGCTAGAAGAACAGATGATGTAACTGGCTTTTAATTTCTGGGCTCTTACATTTAGTATCCTAAATCATGAGTATAGATGAGTTATTTAGTCAGATTCAAGCATTCATCTGTTTTGCTCAAAGTTCATCTGGAGCTATTTAAACTTAAGCATTGAGATGAGGTAAGAGAGTCTGACATTAATAATCCCACACTTATTTATGTGACACAAGATAACCCTTGATATCCTGGTCTTAATTTGGAAATTAGTTAGTCTTGCAATTGTTTGAAAACTTCAGTCATGGCTATGTAACTTCTATGTTTTGAGCACTATGCTCTTGTCAGTTTAAAGATATTAATCCTCCAGCCTACAAAGCTTTGTCTTCTGTTAAAGTAATGTGCAAAGGTGAAATAGAGCACATCTGATACCAATACAGTGAATTTTGTTTAAAACCTGAAATATTACAAAAATATAGCTTTTCTGAAAGTTTTTCGGTGTATAGTTTACTTTAATTTATGTTAGATTTGCTCTATATTAAGTAGAAGCAGACTGAAAGTTTTTAGAAAGACTGCTACTAGAATTGTATTATTACTGACAAATAACACTCTTTTAAGCCAGCATTTACTGAGATCTGTATGATACTGAATGCTTATACTTATCTTCACTAAAGCTTTATTGTTTATTATTTAGGATATCTGGGACTTGTTTTTTTCTGATGTCAGCATTAAAAACCCTTGTTAAGGCCTCCCTACTGAGAAATGGTTGCAGCAACTGAGATAAAATGTGAAGACACTGTCTTGGAAATATGCTATTTCATTTGCAGATTCTGCATTTTGGGTTTTTTTGTTGAGATTTGCAACTGAAAAGCAGAATTTATAGTCTAGTCCAGAGCCCGTAAACCACATTAACATTCAGGGAAAATATCTTCTTTTTCAAATCTGGAAAACAGCACTTTTGAACTGATTACTTAATTACTTCATCCACCCCCAAATGAAGATATTACTCTTCAGTACAGCTGGTCAGAAAATGCAATGTAACCAGCTCTTCCTATGGAACTTGAAGATAAGAGCTGTGTTTTCACTGAATGTCTCCCTAGCATGTCAATGAAGTAAAATTTTGTGCTGTGTGTACAATAAACATACTACAAGAAATAGCACATTTTTATGCATGACATTTTCTGTAAATATTTTTTCAAATTCAGTGGGAAAAACCTGATCACAAACTGCATTATTAGAAACATTTGCATTTATAATATTTAAACTTTTATTCTATGAGAAATAGACCTTAAAATATATCTCATCTATAGTAAAGTACCATTGTTTAAATTAAAGATTGGAGTCAGAGGGATTGAACTTTATACAGAGGAAAGACATGGCTAAACAAACAGGCTGGTGAGGGGCTTGGAACACAAATCCTGTTAGGAACAGCTGAGGGAGCTGGGGTTGTTCAGCCTGGAGAAAAGGAGACTCAGGGGTGACCTTATCACTCTCTACAGCTCCCTGAAAAGTGGCTGTATTCAGGGGGGAGTTGGTATTTTTCTCCAGGCAGCAGCTGACAGAACCAGAGGACACAGTCTCAAGCTGCACCAGGAGAGTTATAAGTTGGATATTAGGAAAAAGGTTTACATGTAAAGAATGATAAAGTACTGGAACTGTCTGCCCAGGGAGGTGGTGCAGTCACCATCCCTGAATGTGTTTTAAAAAAGATAGGATGTGGCATTTGGTGCCGTGGTCTAGTTGAGGTGTTATGGCATGGGTTGGACTTGATGATCTTGAAGGTCTTTTCCAAAGTAGTGATTCTGTGAGTTTGTGAAACTGATACAAGGAAGCAAAATTCCCCTATTTGCAGAGAAACAAAATCCTTGCCTGGCTCCTCCTGAGCCCCTTCTAAGAAAGAAAAGTTCTTAACTCTGATCTGGCAAAAAAAAATGCTAGGTATCATGTTCCTCCTCTGAAGTTGTTGACCTTTGTGTAGGCCACCTGGCTTTAATAATGGTGTAAATATATCAAGGTTAAGCTTCCCTGAAATGCAAAATCCCTTCTCACCCTCTGAAAACTCTGAGTACACACCAAAGCAACAAATGCAGGCAAAGTGCTACATCAAGCAAATAAAGAAATACCAGCTGAAAACTAAGGTTAATGCAGTAGCCTAACAGGAAACAAATGTGTGAAAGCTTGGTTAAAGATTTATTGTTATCCATCAGAGCAGACTGTTCTCAATAATATACACATCAGTAAAGCAGCTGTTATTCCTTTGACAACATCTTCCTGTATATTAAATACAGAAATCACATATAAAAATAAGGATTGAAAAATGAACAAATCATTTATAAAAACTTTTCCACAGTGTAGAATTGTTTACATGATTTACCACAATTCACTCACTGACTGAAGAAGGAGGAGCTATGATAGAAAGTACCATACTTTCTTAGACTGCTTAGCATCCTTTTATTAACACAGACTTCCAGCTTGTTATCTTAGTAGTGCTTTGAAGGAACATCATGCAGACAGCAAATTCTGGGAAATGGAACAATGAATATCTTTTTTATCTGTATAAAATAAAAAAAATTAAAAACCCCAATAATTGGAATCTAACAGGTAAGTAGAATGGGAATTAATTAGTTCCTACACCAACACTGATAAGATTTGGGGCAACATTTAATTTTTAAGATTACAAAAGACAACTACTTCTGAAAAGAATAAAACTTTCTTCAAACCATTTTTTTAAAAAGTGTGCTAAAGCAAATAAAACAAAAGGGTTCACTTTTAGATATTAACCTCAGTAGGCTCAAAATTTTTGAATGTCAAATTATTAGCTTAGATAATGTAATTGGGCTAATTTTAACATCTAAATTTTTTAAAAATTCCCTTAAATTCTGTACTTGTAATAGTTTTGCTTTGGATCCAATGCCTTATTCTGTGACTCTAGGGTCCTCACTATGTCAACAAAAAAGACAAACCAAACCAAAACATAAAAACCAACATTGTTTCAGTCATCTCTTCTAAGCCTGAAGTATTTCAGATAGGAAATTCATATATATTTGTCAAATGATCACTGTTTCTTAGGGTTTGTTTTAGAACCGAATAACTATGATAACTGTGCAGCTAGGTGTGACTCAGTTTTCACAAATTAGAAATAAAAACCCAGCAATCTTTTCTTGTTAAAAAGCCCAGAGACAAAAAATGATCAAGGATTACTGTTCAAAGCCAATTGCTGATATTATAATCTAGTCTTTTTTCAGGTCTAGATTAATGAAATCCTTATAGAAAACTGAATGCTTGTTTCTGTTGCACTGAAAACGGGAATTCTCAGACAACCAAATGATTTGCAGATCCTTCTGTAATTTAACCATTAATGGATTAGTCTTGTAAAGAATTAGAGATTAGGACTTTAATTTAGTTTGAAAAGTAATAAAAACATGGAAAATTATTAGAAAGTGCCTGTAGAAATTTTGATACAAGTATTAGTTGCACTAATCGCTACTTCTACACTACTTCTTTTTACAGTTATGGAGGTTGTTTTGAACATCAAAAAGCAGTGGGTAATGGAATCCCAGAAATCTGATAATGCCAAACAACTATTGGCTGAACAGCAAATGTCACACCTACAGTTTATAATGGGAAAAGACTGCCTGGCTCTCTGAAGAATGCCTTTGGGGCAAGAGAGAACCTCTCTCTGACACTTCCTAATTATAGAAAATATCTCTTATTGACAAAAAAATTAAGAAAATTTTTGGTACATATTGCACATGAGTGTCTCCATGTAGCAGATTTACAAGTGTGTCTAATCATGATGCTGTATTATTTTGAACAATAACGTACCTTGGTTTTGGGGGTTACTGATTAAAAATGTATTTTCTTTTGCAAAAAAACCTAAATCATTGGGAAAAACTGTGTCCATGGCTGACCAAATCATGTGAGCTATTGTTACAGAAATGGTAGAAATTTTCACAAGCAAAGGATCTCAGCCCTATGCTATTTTATGCTGCAAAAGTGCAGGACCTATTTGATCATATCCTGGCAAGAAGAGAAAGAGAAGAAGAGAAAGAAGAAATGAAGGGAGGCTCTGGAAGCCAGGAAGGAAGAGAGGAAGGAGAAAAGCCTGGAAAAGGAAGGAAGAAAGACTGTTGATCAGAAAACTTATTATAATGCACATACATTAAGGTAATTAATTAAAGTGAGATAGATTTGACTTATATTTTCAATAACAATGAACCCTTAGAAAAATATGTACTTTTAACTGAAAAACTGAAAATATGAATGTGTCATTCAGAATATTCTTAGATATTCAATCTGACCAGGCATGTAATCTTTTTTTTTTTCCTTGGTTTTATCTACTTCTTGTGCTCCTCTTCTCTGTATTTCTAAAAAGAAAACAGGTGTATTTTCAGTTTTCATCTCTTTTTCCATAATACCACCTTCATTCTTACCCAGGCTGGTATTCCACCTGAATAAAGCTCCCATTTTGCTATTCCATACATGTACTGTATATCATTGAAAGGAACATCTCAGGTCACTGAATACCAGGGTCCTGTTATTACAGTCAGCTAAGTTATATAAAACCTCTCATAAAAAACTGTGCTGTTTTCCAATCCATTAGATTATTATTTCTAGAGAATGCTATTACTAAACCACTGATGATAAGAAACCAACACATTTTCCAGCTTATACATTCTCTGTGGAAAGCTCATCCTATATATCTGTACACTATTAACTTTTAAATTTCCACTAAAAAAAATACGACATTTCTATAGAATCTCTCAAAGCTAGTAGTTATGTTTTTTACTAAACAGTTTTCTTGCATCTTTTAAATTAAGCTTTTAACAGCTCTTTCTCCAAGACTACAGCTCTGTCCAGAGTTCTAGGTGATATTTCCTATCAGAACAAACATAATTGCTCCCCTAATCCTTCCAGTAAAATTTCTTTTCATGTATCCTTTAGCTGCAACAACCCTGTTGTGCTATTTATCTAAAAAGATAAGGATGCATTTTAATTTTCTATCATTTCTACTTGATAGGACTCTAATAAGGAAATTCCTGCACATTTCTTCCTCATAGCTTGTACATAAAATTATTGTTAGGTTGCATTTTTTTTTTTTAAGTGAGATCATGAGTCTACATTATACATGATGTAGAACACCAAAAGATATCAATCAAGAATTTTGTGGAATTCATATGAATTTAAATGCTTAACCCTGTTGTCAGGGTTGCTGGACTTAAACTCTAACAGTATTTAAGTTGATGAACTTAAACTCCAGTAGGGACTTCTCAGGAATGTATTAATATACAGTAATTTCACGACCATAAGGCGCACCGGACTATAAGGCGCACCCGCCGGCAGCCAGCAAAATTCACAACATGTAGA
>PYHW01009486.1:2767439-2785249 GCA_013186435.1 Turdus rufiventris | reverse complement strand
CGCCGGGACCGCCCCGATTTTTGCGGCTTTCTATCCCCCCCGCGCTGGGACCGCCCCGATTTCGGCAGCTTTCCCCACCCCTGCGCCGGGACCGCCCCGATTTCTGTGGCTCTCCCCTTCCCCGCGCCGGGGCCACCCCAATTTCAGTGGCTTTCTACCCCACCCCGCGCCAGGGCTGCCCCAGTGCTGGCAGGCCCGCCCCACGGAGCCCCTCTCCCCTCGCATCCCGACGTTGCTGCGGGGCCACTCCCCCACACAGCCCGGCACAGCCCCACTGCCACTCCCCCTCACAGCCCGGCCCTGATGTGGGGGCCACTCCCCCTCGTGGCTCGCACTTCCGGGTTGTCAACTTTTGCCGATTTGTCCCTCAGATAAGGCTCACCGGACTATAAGGCGCACTTCTGGGTTCGAGGGAAAATTTTAGTCAAAAGGGTGCGCCTTATAGTCATGAAATTACTGTATATTCATTCCTTCTTCAAGATTCCTTCTTCAAGAAAACACATTTATAAGATACAGTTAGCTTTTAAAGCTAAAAGGAAATTTTTAAAGTGAGAAACTTCTGCTGGAAATTCTAGTTTTATGAAAAATTGCCAAATATGAGAAAAGGAGGAGATGAAAATACTTCATGAATTCACTATAACACTTGGGGATGGGATTTGTAATCCCAGCTCTTCAACTATTTGTATTGATATTGTCAACTACATCAGCCTAATGTGACTGACTCTATATTAAAATTTGGTAATCTTGTTTCCTGGACTAAGATCTATATTCATTTTCCATGTAAAAAAAATAGCTATTACAATGTTTGCAGAGAAGATTAGTATGGTCTAAGTACTTCCTAAGATTTTTTTATTCACTAATAATTTATTTTAAAGATAACAACTTTTCAAGATAATTGCAATGTTGAATTAATATAGTTATATATAATATGAAGATATCACATTTTAAAAAAAGGACCAAAAAATTACAATCCCCCCCAAAAAAATGTTACTGGAGAGAAAAGAGGAAAAAAAAAGGAAAATACCTGAAAAAATAAAACAAACAATCAGGAAACGATGAAATAGGAAAGCCTGCGTATCTATAGCATTCTAATACACAAAAAATTATTTTCTGTACATTTGTTTTATATTCTTTTCTTTCTTTAATTTTTCTGTGTCTCCTGTAGCCAGCCTGCAATACACTTGTTTTTCCTTCATTGTGGGAGTTTTTCCAGGACATTAAAGGTGTGTCCGCATTTCTATGTCCATCACTATTTGTCTTTATATGGTGGAAACTTGTCTAATTGAGATGGGCTACCTTTGTATCAGGGTTCTCCTCTTGAAGTAGAGACTGATAAAACATAAGTTTGTTGAAGACACAGTGAAAAGAAATGAACTGATGCAGGATTAGGAGGTTGTTATGTAGCTTTTCTTCAAGAAGGTGAGTAATGCAACAATCAATAGTGAGAATGTCTTTGGTTGTCCAAGCTCAAATGTTGGAGTTAAGAAACTATGATGTCAGATATCACATTAGATGTAAGTCAGTGTTCATCAATTACTTCAATGGTAAGTCCTATCACATAAAGATAAAATAGCTTTCTCTTGATTTGGTTCTTGGAAAGGAGTAGAGCAAATTTCATGCTTTGTGTAGGACTATAAATTTGAATATATAATAAAGAAAAATTCCATTAAAAATCCACTCCAATAGTAAGAGTTAGAGGTTGTCTCAATATTATGTCTGTGCTCTTGTGGGTTTATTTGAAACTGGAAGTTTGAAAAGTTTTGGACTAAAAAAATTCATACTTTCATTTTGGTGGGTAATACAGCACTTTGACCAGCAGTATAAACTGAATAGAGGAAGTACAGGTGAGCCCACACAAGAAATTTAATACCACAATGAAAAATTTGGGAAATTTTTCATCAGACCATACCATTCTAAAGCCTCCAAATGTGACAGTAAAATGCAAAAGATATTTTCCTGTGCATTATTTCCTAGTCAAAAGAAATGCAAGATGATAAAAAATTGCTTCCATTACAGACCTACTTTGGCTTAGAGGATCATATGTATCACTGTACAATGTATTGACAGTATCTGTATTTTACTTGAAAAACACAGGTATGCATTCTAAAAGGACTTTTTTCATGATAAATAGTTCATTTAGCCATGTTTAAAAAGCAAGTATAGACAGCTGATAAAGCATGAAATGAATAAGAGACTGAACTTCCAAACAGAAAACATTATTTGATTTCACTTATCTTTAAAACTTGCAATGCAGTTATGCATATATTAGTTAGTTATTAATAAATATGAAGTTGCTTATACTTGTATAAAATTATTTGAATTCAAATTAATTCTGAAGAGTTAACATGCAGCATGGTCCTTTCTGGTATTTGAAGGACTGTATGGTGTTATTTTCTTTGTCAATTTTGTAGAAAAATTGCTTTTCCCTAAACTCTGGAAAATTTCACTCTTCATATAAATTCAGAAATTTTTCATCCAGCTATGTAGGATTATGTATAGCTTCTGTTTCTATTATGTTTTCTATTATGTATCAACCTTCTGAAAGTACAATTTATTATTATTATTATTATTATTATTATTATTATTATTATTATTATTATTATTATTATACCAAAGACTAAAGGTCTGCAAAAATATTTTAACCACTCAAAATGCTGACAGAAATAAAGGAACTCTGCAATGTTCTTGCTTTCCAAACAGAGAGAAGAGGTGCTGAAATCAGGTTCAAGCTTGGAATAGAAGAAAATAATTGTAGTATGGCAGTATGCCTCAAAAATAATTGTTTTTACAATACTTTAGTAAAAAGGGGCAAGAGGTTGAATTCACATATGTTCATCCAGGAAATTAATGAAGTAATGACAGTTCTAGACTGGCCAAATAGGATTTCACAAAGAAGTATGAAAGCAGATGAGATATTGAAAAATAAGGAGTAAAATAAAATAAGAGGAAGATGTTTAAAAGAGAGGCAAGGAAAAAAAAAACATAGCAAAATTTTATTTATGTCATATTTCAAGGAATTTTAAAGAGAGATAGAGGTCAACTGTTACTAAAGATGTAGATTGAAGAATGGGTAAAATCAACTGAGGAAAAGAAGAAGTGGATTAAGACTCAATAGGTGGAGGTAAGAAAATGAAAAGATTACAAGGAACTGAAACAGTAATCTTAAAGAAATTAGGATTTTAGTTAAAAGATAGAAGAAACTGGGCTTGAAACTTCAATAATTAATTGCCTGTCAATTTATGTTTGCTTAGCTCTGTTTGCAATGGAAAGGATGAAACTAGTAGTTAGGTCCAAAGAACAAAAACAATTGCAACCAGAAACTCATTCTTTGCCAAACTGGAGTTGCCCCAAAAAGCCATTTGTATTGTCATTAATAGAAAAGGTCAGGGTGAGGAAGACTCGCCTTACTTCCTCCTTCTAAGACCCCTCTCCACAAAAACGACCCAAGACATAATTCAAGAAGCCAGCAACACAAGCTAATTACCATAGGAAGCAGGCGATGGGAGTGGCTGGTATTATGAATATGCATTTATTTAAACCTTTTGTCAATAAATAAACTGTGACCACCTGTAATTTTGCAGTGCATATTAGGGGGCTACCCCACACTGCTGCCCAGCACTGAATAAACATAACCTTTCTAACTTTAAATTGTTAGAGAGTCTTTTGTCCGTCACAGTTCAGTATTGGTATTAGACAAATACTTATATTTTGGTAAATCAGAACAAACCTAATTTTAAGAAAGACATTAATAAGAAATTGAGAAAACTACTGTGGACTAATATAACATCAGAAAGATTTCAAAATACAAAGACTTAGAATTAGAAGTTGATATTAGAAGAGCAAGATGTATGAAAAATTAAGGACTTTATAATGAAAACTGATGGGACAGAAATTTATAATTTAAAGGCAGAACAGGAAACATGCCTGTTTTAATATTATCTGATCATGTCCTCATTATATTCAATTTAGAACAAATGATTATTGCCAGGCAGATGGCCCAGTACCAGGCATGACCATGTGGTGGACTTAACATGATGACTCACTGACCCAGATCTGGCTCGCTTTGTTTTTGTAGATGATGGTATTGAATGTGTTGAACCAATCCACTATTTTGGCAAGTTTCTGGCCAGTGGGATTTTTTTTTTATTTTTCAATAGTACAGTGACTCCAATATCCAACAGAGAAATGCTCCAGCAATAGACATACTTGAAATCTTAAACACACGTATAAAATGCATATTTGTTGCTGTATAAGTCTATGGCTTAGTATATAAGAGTCTCTTTGGTAAACTGCAAAAAATGAGATTATCCATTAAAGCCTTTTGTTAGTTGTATATTTCAGCTCCTGCATGTGTATTACCCTTCAACTCAGAAAAAGAAATTCATCAGTCATTCTGTGTTTACTCCATTATAATTATTTGTCATAATATCCACTCTGATGCAAAAGTCAGTTATCAGCTAACTTCTGGTTTTCTTTTATATATTTATGATAAGTATATATTTTAATGAACCAATACAAAGATATAGTACTCTATCAGTATAAATAACATTGTAAATCTATTGATTTGCATTGTTTAGGAGAAAATTCTGCTTTCAGTTTTCTTTTAAACACATTGTCTACTAATTAAAAAAAAAAAAATCACCCATGTAAATTGGTATGAATTTTAAGAACATTGATGGAGATTATTTTCTCCTATTAGTGATCTTCACATTTATCAACAGTCAGGTGTGCTCAATTCTTCCAATTTCATATTCATGAAAAAAATCAGACTGACAGCAGTGGCATGGGCATTAAAAAAATGTATTTAGGTTCCTGTAAAAAGCTATAAATCAAAAGTACTCGGCTCCGTATTTTAATCTCCTTTCAAAAAACTAACCAGGTAAGAGATAGTGGATTAAGTGGGGATTAAAAAATTCAGGATCAGGATCTTGTTTTTAGTAAAATATCTAAAGATAGATCCAGAGCATTTTAGAAATTCTATTTCATTACTGACAATGAGCTGGCCAAAGGGAATTGCACACAACTGCAAAACTCTGAAACATGTTTGAGAACTGCTACGTCTGGCTTCTGAAATGAACTGCTAATATGTAAGGTCCATAGACAGTTGCTAGTCTTATCTGAGTGAGGGTTATGCTGATGGTCTTCATGTATTATTAAAACCAGAAACATTCTTAAAGAATATTTTATGTTTGATTGTTGCATTTATGTCAGTGATCCAATCAACTCCAGAAACCTTTCACATTTTAAAGAACTTTTTAGCTCTGTTGGAAGAATGCTTTTGAGTTAAAACTTTCATTATCTTTTATGCAGCAACATTTGGTTCTGCTAGACAGTATTTCTTCTTGAAGAGAAGTTATGGCTACAATCAGTTAATAAATAAATAAATAAAAATAGCAAAGCTGGATGAAGTAAAGGTATTTAAGCAAACCAAGAAGAATACAAAGCTAATGTTTAGTAAGAATTTTTCTCTTGAAATAATTAAATTATACATTTAAAAAAATGCTTTTAGGCAATTTAAAAGGAGTTAATATTTTCCAGTCCACAACCTTATTAACTTTCTTCTGAATATATAATTATACAGTTAAATATATTGAAAAACAAATACTAGATGATTTCTTTTTTGTCAACAAGATGGAGAAATAGGAAGCTGCACAATATAACATGGTTCATGGGATGGAATTAAGAACAAGCTGAATATAAGAATAGTTGGTTGTGCAAAATCCAGTCACTATAAAATCATACTTTCGAGGAGTAAAAAAATAGTTCTGGAACAGTGACATACAGGTATAATTAAGAAAGTATTTACTTAAACCTCAACTACTGAAATAAGGTAACCTACAAAGGATCACTAGCCTAATGTTAAAACAGAACTACCTATAGTTGTGACATTTTTACATGATATGTCACTTTTATTTTCTCTCCTAAGTGAAATACAGGAAAAGGAGACTTTCGTGTTTGTCGCAATGATTGCCACATAGAAACTGAAAATAAGTGTCAACCCTAATAAATGCTTAATTGCTCTTTAGTGTAATTCTACTAGAAGAAACAGAATAACCCATAGCAGAATAGCCTAGTGTGTGCTTCTTACTTTGAGGAATACTGGAACTAGGGCCACTGTGATTTGGAAGAGCCAAAAAGAGGATGCAAAAATCACTTAAACTATTGGGACATTGACAACTCTGAAATAAACCTTTTAAATTCTTCAGTGTTGAAGCTCCAGTCTTTTTAACTTTCCTGGATTTTACCTAAAATAACTTTTCTAAGGTTAGATGACTCTTTCAGCTTATGAAGTAACAAGAAATGTTTGCATAAGGAAGACTTTTCTGATAGGAATCTTTCATATTTTGAGAAACTATGAAACTGCTGAAAGCAAAACTATGCATTAATAGTGTCAAGGGATGTTATTAGGAGATATAATCAGGAGGGGTATAATCAGGAGAGAAAGAGTGGCAAAAAGAAATTCTCAGAGACTTGGAGAAAAGGAGGAAATGCTTAAACAGTTCCTACATCAAAGGTCTAGATTCTCATCCAGCTTCAGGCACTTAAGCTTGTAGACCTACATCACCCAATGCAAATCAGGACCACAAATAAGAGGTAAATTCAGAATTCCCAAACTAGTACTGATGTGCACTCTGTAATATGTGGTAAATAACTTGAGCGATATGAGAATATGCAGGTTATAAAGAAATTAATTAGGTTTTCTTCTGCGATCACTAAGATTATGAGAAACTCCACTGATGCAGCTAGGCAACAATGTGACAAATTCTGATTTGATAATAATTTTTTTGACACATGCATTATTGTTATAGAACAAAACATACTTCCTAAGTGGACAGATTGATGAACTGTGTAATAAATAATCAGAAAAATGCTGCATTTTTTTATTTTTAAGGGTCTCCAAGATTTAAATTATTAACTACTTTTATTTCCCCCAATCTGAAAAACGAGGTTTTTCTAGAACAACAATATTAACATTGTCACAAGAGCCTATGTACACACTGAGAGAGTGCATTGCAAAGAAATGACCGTTACAGAAATGCTGCACTTTTTAAAATAAAAAATTATAAGGAATGTTATTTTGCCCATATGAATTTTACTGTGTGAAAAACATGACTACACTTCCAGTTAAGAGAATAGTATGTAATTTGATGTAACTGCTTTTATAATGAAGGAATTCAGCATAAGAAAAAGGTGATCTATCTAACAAAAGTATGGAAAAAATCTTTACATATTTGTTTCAGAACCTTAAACTAGCAGGTGATCTATTGTTATGCTTTCTTCCCTTCAAAGAGAGTACTGTGAGTGGCTTCACACACAATTAACAAAAAAATTCTACAATTAATTAGTCATTCACCAATCTTACTGGTAAAGTACCAGTTCTCTGTCATAACAAATTAAAAGATTAAGCTTGTGTCTGCTTTATAATGTGAGAAAATTTTAGTTAACCATAAACTGTCAATCTTTAGTGTATACTGATTGGAAAGGCATCTATCTAATACAACTAATAGGCTGGTGTATTCATCAGGTAGGATTGCTTTTTTTTCACATTTCTACAAAAAATGTTTAATTAATTTTGAATTTCTGTGAGAAACCCATATCATTTTCCTACAGAGAAACAGCTTTCTTTTTACACAGTTTTTCTGTTATCCAATAATCACTAAACTTGTTCAGGTTTAGGAATAAAGTTACCTTTCAGTTTGATCCTGAAATTACCACATTAATTATTTTTCAAAGGAAATTTCCTGACAAATGGGGATTTTGACCGAATATCCCTTCCTTTCCTACATATTGCTTGAGAGACAGAAAGCAACACAAGAATGAGATAGAGCAAATCTAGTGTAAAATACAAATTCATGGGAAATACATGCAGGCAATTACTCTAAGGCTTCTAGTGTTGACTGCAAGCTTTGCTGCACTGTTATTTCAGAACCATCTTGACAGAGACTCATCCTTAGAATTCAGGGGTTTTGTGCTGCTTTCCTGAGTGTCTGCTGTGCATTATGTCACCTGCTGAGTGGAAGGAAATGGTAACACTGGTATTGCTCTAAATCTCTCTTGTTTCACCAAGTTTCAAAAGGTTCTAACACAGGCATTTTTGCATCATTTTCTACATCTGTATGAAATAACAAACCACAGAAATCATGACACCTCTTTCATTTCCCTTAATATAAGGCATCTCTTGGAAGATGAGAATCAAACTAAGTGGAGTTGATATGGCATGATACTTCTCAGAGTGAATGTTTCTGTCACAGCCCATGTCGCTCTTCAAAAATTTGGTGATTCTCAGGATTTGAGCACAATATTGACTTAGTTTGTATACTTTCTGTAATTCATTCAGTGAAACAAATCCCAAGAATATAAAGTGAAATTTGTGGGCTTTGAGGAAGATGAAATTTCAATCAAAAACCTCCCCAAATCTATAATGAAATAAACTACATAATAAAGTCAATAACTATATAAATTATTATAACAAACTGGGTCTTCAGAAGAAATGAATTATACTAAAGCAATCACATACTAATTAATAGAAGAGAATTGTATGAGTCACAGGCAGTGTATTACCATAATAATTACAAAAAAGCATTAATCTCATTAAACCAACCTGTAACATGATTATCAGCTCACATGAATTAGTGATGTCTGCTTCTCATACAGTAGAGGAAACCTCATATGAAACTACTAATTATAACCAATGCAACACAAAAGTCATGTTACATTTTCGGTCGTTTTATTAGAAGAATTTTCTTGTTTTAGAACAAAAGAGTAAGAAATCAACTTGCATTAGGATCTGCAAAGTTGTCCTCTGAATTACATGTACAGTAATTTCACGACCATAAGGTGCACCGGACTATAAGGCGCATCCTCCCCCGAGAGTTGCAACTTTGTAGCTCAGATAAGGCGCACCGGACTATAAGGTGCACTATTTTTTTGCAGCAAGGAGCCACGCGGCGCACAACAAAGTAGCGAATTACTGGCAGTTTCTCAATTTGCAAACATTTCACCGCAATTTTCCACTGCTTTTTCGTGGCCATTTTTTGCCGCTTTTCAGCCACTTTTCATGGCCATTTTTCGCTGCTTTTCAGCCACTTTTCGCGGCGATTTTTCACCGCTTTTTGCCACTATTTTTCGGCGCTTTTTTGCGGCTATTTTTTGCCGCTTATTGGCCGTTTTTCCCGGCCATTTTTCGCTGCTTTTTGCCGCGATTTTTCGCCGCTTTTTCGATGCTTTTTCACGGAGATTTTTGGCAGCCTTTTCGGTCGCTTTTTGGCCACTTTTCGCGGGGATTTTTGGGCGCTTTTCGTGGCTATTTTTTGCAGCTTTTTCAGCTGCTTTTCGCCGCGATTTTTCACCACTTTTTGGCCACTTTTTGCGGTGATTTTCTACCGCTTTTTCGCCGCTTCTTGGCACTTCCCCACGGCGCTTCTTGGCGCTTCCTCCCGGCTGTGCCGCTTCCCCCCACTTCTCCCTGCCCGGCAGCCATGCCGGTTCCCGGTTTCCCTGGCCCGGCGGCCGCGGCTCCCATGGATCCCTACTCCCCCCGCACAGCCACAGCTCCCGCAGGTCCTTGCTCAGCTTGCAGATCGCACTTCCGGGTTCGCAATTTTCCAAACTTTGTCCATCAGTCCATCATATAAGGCACACCGGACTATAAGGCGCACTTCCTGGTTTGGGGGAAAATTTTAGTCAAAAGGTGTGCCTTATAGTCATGAAATTACTGTACTTGAATATTCTTAATTTTTTAAAATGTTAATTTCGTATTTATATTGAATAAAAACATTTCATGCAGCTTTTATTTGGCTTCCTAAAGCTGTGTTACTGAAGCTATTTGTCCAGGGAGCCTTTCTATTGACTTTCTATTGACTATGCCCTCATGGAACCAAACATACATGCCAACACTGCTGGTGCCAAAATGACAAAGTGTAAGAGACAGAAAAGAAATTTCTTCATTATTACATATATTTATTTCCTGTTTTTATCTGTGTTTCCTAGTTATTTGTCAGTTAGGGCAACTCAGAGAATTAGATTAAATTTAACATTTGCTGCAACAAACTGGAAGTATCCATAGTGCAGGACTTTATAGTGTGAGCCCAAGATCAAATATTTACAGGGTATCTATATTTACCCTATCATATTTCTAAAATGTCTGTGTTACCAGCTACTTAAAATTTTTCTGCCTGGTTAAGGTATTGGTAAATATAGAGCCAGTGGCAATAATGTGTATTTATTTCAGTTTCTTCAGTGTTGCCTTGTTACATATGGGCAAAGCTAAACTACACAATACTTTTTCAGTGTATGTATGTATCTATCTATCTATCTATCTACCTATCTATCATCTATCTAATGAAATAACACACATTACTTTCAAGATAGTAATTTTGTATATTTGATACTTGTCAAATGATGAATTTCTAAGCAACTAATGAACCAGAAAACATTTAAGGAAAATATTAAAATATTTGTTTTACATTCTTGCTCCTATCTGTATTTTTTAAAAAAATAATATTCTAAAAATACTATGAAATGAATCTTTTATGATTAATGTCAAGCAGGAAAGCAGCTAATCTACTTGTGTCGGTCATCTGTGTCATCTTTTCAAAACAGTCCAAATGAATGGACATCTTGTGACCAGCACTGAATATTTTGACTGGGAAATGCTTTCCTGCTTTGAAATAGATATCTCCGTTTCATGTGATGCTTTATTTTCATGAATGTCTTGACATTCATCTTGCAGTGGGAGGACATTACCCAGTGACAATATTCATCTTCTTTTGACATTATCTCCTAAAGACTAGAAGGAAAAGAGTAGCACATTGTAAAAATTGTCTCCTGTATTATATCAACAAGAAATACATGAGCATAAATTAATTATTGTGGTTTGTTGAGAAAAATATTACACAAAAAATTAGGAATAAAACAAACAGAAGATCAAAAATAAGATAGTTCTTGTGAAGGGCTTGGTGGGGGGAAGATGAAGCATCTTGAAATGAATAAAAATAATATAAATAATTTAATGACATAGTTGTTGTTTTTTCTATTGCTGACCTACTATTAAGTCATGCGAATTTTAATTAATGGATTTTAGAATTATAAGGAAGTTCATTATTAAAGGACTTTTCAGTGGCATTATGCTAATTTTCTTCAAGTGACCTGATTTGCTCAAGTAACTCCTAGTATTCCAGCTAACTACTTCCTTACTGTAAGATTTTGTAATTTTGGACAGGCTATCTGATAGGTAAAGCAAATACAAAGACTTATACCATTGTTCTTTCACTAGCATTCACTGACTTGACATCAGGTATTCTGAAGGATTTTAAATTATCTCATGAAATTCTGGGTTATTTGGTCTTTATGCTCCTCAGGTCTTTCTCTTGCATTATGCTGTTACAAAAAGTCTTTGTGCCATAGCAAAAAAGTTCAAACAGAGTAGGAAAGTTGTATATAAAAAATATACAGAGCTGCTAGAAATTGCTTCTGTCTAGAAGGTATTTTTGGCTCATTTGAAGCTGTCTATCAAGAAAGTGCATACAGGGAAATATTCTAGTGAGAGAATTTCTTCAGGATTTGCTTTTCCTACAACTGAACTTTTCACTTGTGGATGTCAGAGAAGTTTCCCATGCTTTATTGAGCTTTCTAGGAGTAGAGTAGAACCAGCTACCTGAAACAAGGGGAAAAGGCTGCTGCTGCACAATTTTCTTCATTGTGCTCTTAAAGCATGGTTTCAATCTTACAGCATTATTTCTTTTTCATTATCAACATGCCCCCTTACAACCTCTCACAAGTCCTCTGTGAAAATTGGTTGGCTGGTTGAGAATCACTCCAGTGATTTTACCACAAATAAATAGGGATGGCATTTATGTCTTCACAGGTTAATTAGAAAAACACATTCAAAATTATTAAATTATTTGAACTGACATATTTCTGATGTAAACAACTTAGAATTTTTCTCCAGCCAAGACATGAAATGTCCAATATTATGCATAGTAGTTATATATTTTCAAGTAATGGAAAAATAGTTCTTTTATACACTCTAAAAGTTAGAATATATTCTGAAGTATTGGTTAATTTCAAGGTGTTCTTCAGTTTCTTTAAACTGTGAAAAAATAGGCTGTGTGTTATGGGAAATTACTTCAATATTAAACTTATCAGACTTTGGAACAAGCATCCTAGGGAGGTGGTTTAGTCACCATCTCTGGCATTATTTTAAAGACACATAAATGTTGCGCTCAGAAACATAGTCTAGTGCCGGAATTGGCAGTGCTGGCTTAATATTTGGACTTGATCATATAAAGGGACTTTTCCAACCTAAGCAATTCTGTGATTCCATAAAGTGATGTGATAAAACATTATCTGAGAACTCATAGGGGAAGAATATATGTAACTAAGTCTAAGAATAAATGCAAATAATAGTTTTTATATTTGTACTGAAGAAATAGTGGAGTAGGTATTATTATTAAAGAGTTGGTCATCTTTTCTTTCCTGTAACTTATGGGCTCGCTAGACTAATAATTTTATATTCATCTTATAATACTGTTTATAAATACTGATTTATGTACTTAGTCTTTACATCAATGTTTTTGGTACCTTATTATGATTATTATTTGGTACCTTATTATAATTAATTATTATGATTAAATAATTATCAAACCATATGTTTTAATATTACATTCAGTAGGTAGGTGACTTCCCTAATAGGAAAAACTCTTTTGTCTTTGTATCTCTATAAGCTTGTATTTGGAATTTGTATTTACAAGTTCTGAAGCAAAATTTTAAAACATCATCAGATTATCTGACCTTCTTAGTGGAAATACATATGTTATTACACTAATAGTCACAAACTTCTTCTTCAAGGAAAAAAAAAGAAGTGCGTAATTTGTTTGTATCTAATCTGTATTCCTTCTAAGGAGCTGTTTCTCAGTCTGTGAAGTGGGAGAAATGAGAACATATTGGAAAGGACTGTGTATGGAGTCACATTCGGAGTTCCTGATTATAAACTAGCACGTTTTGAGGCTGGAGTACCTATCATTAAAGTCATTATGCTTTTTGTTCCTTAATTGCATTCTACAGAATGTAGTAGAAGAAGTACAGAAGACTCAAGGCAAAAAACTGCAATCAAATCTGTGTTGAGATTCATGGTTAAACCTTTGTTAACCTGTATGTTATGTAAGCTTAATTCATGCAACGCATATTAGAATGTGAAAAAATAAAATCTTCAGCTTTGGTTAGCTCGCATTTGTTATGAGCTTTCAGGAAATGATGAGTTAGTGTTTAATTAACCCTACTAGAAGCAGCTATGATTTCAAATGCTGAATTATGCCTTTTACCTTTTAAGTCAACAGATGTTGACCTTGCAGTGGCAAAATTTCCCTCAGCAATATAAACCTAATCAGCATTACACCTTCACTTGCATGAAAAGAGCACTATCTAATTAGAGAATATGCTTTTAGAAAATGAAGGTTGAAGGTTAAGATTTCATTTAGGATGCATTAGCTCAAATATGCCTTTGGGCTATTCCCAGTAGCTAGGGTTTGTATGAATTCTCTTAAAATGATATGGAAAGGACGCTCCTAAAACTAAAAAGAAATTGATTCAATAATATGCATGAATTCATATTCAATTTTTGTAGGAGTGGCCCATGATGAATTGACGGTTCAGATTATATCTCCCTCTGAATAACAGTATTCAGCTTCACAGAACTACAGTATGAATAGTGTTAATTTTGAGATACAAACAATCATAAAAACCCCATGGATCTGAGACTTCATATTGACAGGAGAAACATACACAAGGGTCTGGTATGTTTGTATTTTTACTCTAACATCCAATACTCCACACTAGTATTTACTGGCATCTTTGTGACAGCAAGCTTTCCACTGGTACTTGCTGCTATTAGACACACTCTTTTTCAAATGAAGTTCCAGATATTTTTGCAGCCAAAACTTACATTTTTGCTTCCTTGTACTTTGGGGAAGAAACTGCTGCAAAGACTGGTAATCCTATCCTTAACCAGCCAGAACTCATCTATGATTAACTCCAAAGTTACCATGATGCGAAGGAAAAAGTAGAATCTATTTTAATCCTACCACTTGAATTAGAAAATTGAGGACAAGCTATAAACAGTCACTGTGATTACATGGAAACATATCCATGCATTATAAGAATGAGATGTTTGGCCACTTGCTTGCAGCAAGTAGGTAGAGGTGGAAACAGGATTTTGTATAAAACCTACTTCTTGATTTTAAACTAATATCCAAAATTTAATTTTCTTATTGGCTGAAGTATTTAAGTTTTAGTGAAGACACTTCACAGATTGTAATATAAGTTGAATATTGTAATTAAAATTTTCTTAAATTAACAAGCACAGCACATTGAAAAAAATAAAAATAGGTAAACCATTTCCATCAGTAGAAGAAATTCCTTGTAAAAAGAGCATTATAGAAATATAAAAAAAAAAACCTAAAAGGTAGTTAATTGTCTTCCTCTTCTGGTAATGCTTTGGATCTCTTCTCTGCAGACAACATGCTGTCTCTGAACAATATTTTCTACCTATCAATTCCTTTTGTCTCATTGCAGCTGGATAAATTGTGATAGAAACATAGTATTGTGGGAAAAAAAAAAAAAGAATGAGAAGAGAAAAAAAATCGAAGGATGTCTTCCAGGCTTTCTTATATTTCCAACAGAATGAAGATATTTTGAGATTTATAATACCAGTTAAAAGCTAATGCAATGCAGAAACTAAGGTTAACCTTCTCCCACCTGAAAATAACTGCAGAGAAGAAAGTACAAGTTTGGAGATTTTTTTTTTTGCCATGGTTTTGCAAAGTTCTTCTGCATAATTTTTGCATCTTTAGGTAACATGTTTCCATCAATTTAACTGTTATCACAACATATGTTTCTTGAATGTCAGGATAATGATTCAATCTTTTTACAAATGGGCTGTGTCTCAAGGACTTGAGCTATTACTGTGATGAAAACAATATGACTACTTTCCTCATAATTTCATAGCAAACTCTATTTTGAAGTCATTAAGTAATTATGATCACTTTTAACACTGAACTTGAGGTTATGTTTCAGAAGAGCAGTAGGTTATCTTAACTGAGATGAATATATATCTGAACCAGACTCATACAAGCCTCTTGGCACAATTTGTGATATTCTCTTTTGCTTGAGAGCTCTGAGACAGGAAGGCTCCCAGGAAGTGCCGAGAAATTTGGTCCATGTCAAAACTGTAACATTTCTATAGAAGAGTGACATTTATGAATATGAAACAGCCTGGTTTGGTTTGAAATTGGCACATAATTTTAAATTAATGCTGTGATTCTTTCACCTTATATTTAGTTCTCTTGGAGCAATTTTCAAAAGGTAGTTTATGTATATCTGGAGGCTTTCATGTCTCATTGTATTAAAGGAAATGGAGCTTTCATCACTCATTAGTTAAGTGATCTGCCAGCTCAAGATTTCTGAAGTGAATAAATAGGCCAGTATGACATAATGTTCTGACATGCAGGATATTTCAGGTAACTTAATAAGTCAGCTGTGTGTATGCATATCTACTTAATGTTTGCACATTAATCACACTGTGTTTATAAAATAGTTTGATAAATGATTGCATAAAATTGACATTGTAACATTCCAGGTAGATTTTGCTGACAACATTCTAGATCAAGTTTGCCCTGAAAAGCAGCCCTGAATTTTCCGTTACCACTATCCCAACTCTTCAGGTAGATTTCAACCTCAAAATTTTAATGTTCATTGCATGCACTTGAGTTGAGCAAAATGTAAATAAAAATAGGATCAGGTATTTAACTTACCTAGTACAGTATTTTTTTGGTTATAGAAACCTGCAGAAGAGGTACAGTTTCTACAGTGATGAGAAGCACTGAAGAACCCCCAAACTCTGGAAAAAACCCAAGTATGAATACTGGTAGCAAACAGCCAAGTATTATTGATGAAGACATGACTCTTTATGGAACATGAAGAACTGAATTTAGAAGGAAAAATCCTTTATCATTCAATTTATTTATATTTTAGGGAATGAAGAAGCTATCTGCATGCAAATTTGATGCAAATACAAAGAAGGATGTGCTGTAAACTTCTAAATATACATGTTCTCCAAGGTTCAATCACAGCATTTTTACCAATGCTCATACAAGGCCATCCTGAGTCAGAATTGTAATGAATAAATAAATAAATAAATAAATTTAAAAAATCAACTAATAATTACTGAACTTCATATTTAAAGGATGTATTAATCTCTGATAAAGGTAGTCTAAGATTTGTCATTCTTCAAACTACGTTGTCCGAGAAGAATCACATGTGGCTTCATCTAATATATCAAAATACTGGAATAAAAGGAAACTTCCAGGAAGTTTCACGAGTCTTCCAGATTAAGAAAAGTAGTGACTTACACAATTATTTTTTGTCATTTAATTGGTAATTCTGATAAAAGTAAAGGAAAATTCCCCTCTCTGTCCCTCAAAGAAATTCCTCCTCCAGATTTTGAATAACTTTAATTTCAAAAATGTTCAAAAATTAAGAAATATCAATGCCAGGAACACAACACCAAGAATAGGAAAATATTATTGTATGATTTCAGAATTTTAGAAAGTACAGTAATTTCATGACTATAAGGCGCACCCTTTTGACTAAAATTTTCCCTCAAACCCGAAAGTGCGCCTTATAGTCCTGTGTGCCTTATCTGATCTACAAAGTTCGGAAAATTGTGAACCCGGAAGTGTGGTCTGCAAACTGAGCCAGGACCCGCGGGAGCTGCAGCTGTGCAGGGGGAGTCGGGAACCATGAGAACCGTGGCCGCCGGGCCAGGGAAACCGGGAACTGGCACGGTGGCCGGGCAGGGAGAAGCGGGGGAAGCGGCACGGCCGCGGGGAAGTGCCAAGAAGTGGTGAGAAAGTGCTGTGGAAAAGTGGCAAAAAAGCGGCAGAAAAAGGGCCGCGAAAACGCTTTGAAAAATTGCGGCAAAAAGCGGCCAAAAAGTGGCAAAAAATCGCGGCAAAAAAGCGATAAAAAATCGCCGCGAAAAAGTGGCCAAAAATTGCGGTGAAAAGCCGTCGAAAAATCGTGGCAAAAAGCCTCCGAAAAGTGGCGCAAATTCGCTGCAAAAAAGTGGCAAAAAATCGCGGCAAAAAGCTGCTGAAAAGTGGTGAAAAATTGCCGCGAAAAGCCACCAAAAAATGGTAAAAAATTGCCACGAAAAAGTGTCGAAAAATCGTGGCGAAAAGCCGCCGAAAAAGCGGCAAAAAATAGCGGCAAAAAGCAGTGAAAAATCGGCGCAAAAAAGTGATGAAAAAGAAGTGAAAAACTTTGCAAATTGAGAACCTGCCAGTAATTCGCTACTTTGTTGCGTGCTGCGCGGCTCCTCGCTGCCAAAAAATAGTGCACCTTATAGTCTGGTGTGCCTTATCTGAGCTACAAAGTTGCGACTCTCGGGGGGGTGCGCCTTATAGTCTGGTGCGCCTTATGGTCGTGAAATTACTGTAAATTAATAAATGTATGAATTAGTGTTGCTTTCTTAACAGTATTATAATACAGTGTTAGGATGAAAACACCATTCTGTTTAACCTCATTCTGTTCCATTCAATGGGTTTAAGTTGGTTTAATTGTATTAACTTATTCCAAAATTCTTTACTCAAGCATTTCTACAAAGAACAGCATATAGAATATTAACTGGAATTTCTAAGGAAAAGACTTAAGTTTTGCCACAGATTACAGTAAATTCACGACCATAAGGCGTACCTGACTATAAGGCGCACCCCCCGGGAGTCAGCAAAAATTGCAACATTGTAGATCAGATA
>PYHW01009486.1:2733426-2750213 GCA_013186435.1 Turdus rufiventris | reverse complement strand
ATCTATATCTATATCTATATCTATATCTATATCTATATCTATATCTATATCTATATCTATATCTATATCTATCTATATCTATATCTATCTATCATCTACATCTATATCTATTTTATCTATATCTATATCTATCTATCATTTATATCTATATATAGCATCTATATCTATATATATATAGCTATATAAATCTATCTATCTATCTATCTAAACTATAGGGATAAAATAAGGACCAAGTTAATTAGATTAGTGACTCTATTGTGTTTATGTCTGTCTTTATTATTTTACTTAGTTGTATCATATTTCTAGTACAAGAATTGTACTAATAGGAAGTAATTTTTAAGTACTAAGAAAAAAAAAAACAAAAGAAGGATAAAAAAATTTTAATCCTAGGAGCTTTCACAGAAGATACCATAGTCCAGCATAATAGTTAAGAAAAAAAAAACAGAAAAAAAAAAAAGGGAGGAAGGGACGCAGCCAAATAAAAACAGTTTTAAATGTGTTTTGGGACAGAATTACCTCTTTTCTGACAGAATTATCACAAACATTTCTGGATAAATGCTTTGTTCTCCCTGAAGACAAAATTATTGTCTGCATATTTACATGTATACCCATTTTTCTTTTCACTCTGGAAATTAGGCTAAAACTATCTGTAAAAGTAGAATGTATAATAAATTTTAAAATCCTGAAAATATTCAACATCGTCTGCATATCAACTACTGGAAATTCATAGTATTTTAAAACAACATTTATGAAGAGAAACTGAAAGAGAGATAATGTTCTAGCAACATTCTGTATTTGCAGAAATATTTCTGATACTTAATTTTATAAATGCTTATCGTTTTTAGAAATACCTAAGGTGTGCTGGCTTGATGTAGTTCAAATTTTTTTCTAATATATGGCAAGATAAAATTAATAACAATGATCAAGATAAAAAGAAAAACTGCTTATAGAAAATAACTGTAACTTTATTTACTGCTATTTTAGTAATGAAGAATATCTGAATTAGAAAAATATGAATGTTACAAAATAACTACTATATAAGTTTTCAACTTTTTTGTCAGTGAATCATACTTTTCCTTTGATGTAACGTAAATTTTGAGTGTGCTCTTTTCCATTCTAACAGGATATTTTCCTAGAAAATACTTAATCTGTATTTTTACTTCAGTCTATGTGATAATTATTCAGATTACAAAGTCACAGTAAAAAAATAGTATATCTATTAATAAAAAAAAGTTTATTGTTTAAACCTTGATAAACCCTACATTTATTCAAAGTTTATTTCATTGTACATAAAACAGTAACTCTCTAATTCCCCCCAAATCCAGAAAAATGCTAATTTAAAAGAATGTTAAAAGCATATTTGTAAGATTTTTCAAAACAGAATAAAATTTTCTAAAAGTTGCTAGAGCATGATTATCCCTATATATGTACAGATGAAGACATGTTTCTACTCATTTTCACATTGCCATCTCAGATAAATGTATTCCTGATGCACACAGTCACAGTTAAGGATTTTGTTGTTTTTCTCTCAAACTGCTTCATGAAGATTACCATTTTTATTGAAAAGAATCAGAGTTTAGGCATAAATTAATGACAGAGTTTTGGAAAGTTTCATCCACTTAGAGGACAAGTTTGATGACAGCATTTTTGACAGTAGCTTGACTAGTAATCAATTCACAAGAGAATTAGATGACTTTAGAAAGCGATTTTTGACTTCAAGGTCATTTTTGCTGTCATAATGGTTGAACAAGCTGTCTTACTACTTTGACCAATGGCTTCCTAAGTTGCAGGTCAAAGTTTGAATTTCAAAGCTTGGACCAGAAACAATTGCATTTCTCCCCTTCTCATACACTTGACCCCACAAAGATACTTCTGTGTTGTGCAAAAGAGGTTCCCAGGAAACTAGATTTCTTTGTATTTAGCAAGTGATACTGTAAGATATTGTTTGAAATACCACTCTGTGGAATCTAATACCTATCTAATCTAATCTAATACCAATGGCAATTGACCCAACCCCAGCAGTGTTCAAATCCAGGCTTGATAATGCCTTGAACAACTTAAATTAGTGTGAGGTGTCCCGGCACATGGAGAGGCTGGGACTAGATCCCTTCCAACCCCTTAACACTCCATGATTACAATTAAATAACACCTTACAGGTGATCAAAGACTATTTAGGCCTATACAGGGAGACTCTTTCTAACACAGAATTCCTATGTCATCAATAAACAGACAAATTTAAAACTGGTGGTCATGGTAACACAATACTTAATAAAATCTAATCCTAATAGTTGATGGTTTTAAAATAAATATGAGCCAATTAAAATGCACTGGAAAGCCTTGTTTAAGCCTTTTCTAAGCAAATCTCTTATGGAAGACATTTAAGTAAAATGAAACAAATTAACCTTGTCCTGTCTTATGAAAGATACATGTCTTGTGGTTTCAGAATTTAAGTCCAAAACCACATTATAAACATTACTTCTACAAAAAAACAAAATCTGAGCCTCAGATCGAAATGACATGATAAAATAATTGTAACTTTATTCCCTGCTTAACACTATTTTACTGTTTTCCAGCCTAGAGTATCAGGAGATAACTAGTTAATGACATTTCCTCACTTAGCATTGTTTTTAAAAAAGAATGTAACATATTCTAATACATGAAAAGGTGCTTCTTGGGTTCACAGCATCCTTGCTTGCTGATTTATCAATCACAGGTGTAAGTTGATTTAGGTAGACAAACTTTACCTCAGTCTTGTGATTTGAAATAAAATATAGAAGGACTGATGCACTAATCATTGTATTATGATAGATGCCACTTCCGTTTCTCCAGGACAGCACAGAAAAGAGGCAAGGACATTAACAGGCAATCTAAAGACCCATAGAATGCAACAGATGGGGTGGGAATGGGTGAAAACAAATATGGTGACTGCTCAACCACTAAATTTTAAAAAACTTCCCTGATGAGGAAGATTTCTACAAGATATGTGTGTATTGTTTAATCTACTATGCTATATAAAGGTAATGATAGATACAGTGAATACTCAAGCACACTATCATTCATTCCCATTCCTTTATATAAGTCTGCTTTATGCCTACAGAACAGCAAATCAGACAGCCATTATATGGGAACAGATCTAAATAATTTTCTCAAAGAGCTGACATACCCTTTCTTTTAAAGACTAGGATGAGTTTACGGTTTGGTGTACAGTATAACCTTCAGGTGAAGAGATTGAAGCTATTCAAGAGTGAATTATCAAGTCAAGAACTTTCCTATCTAGTCACACACACTTCCTGCAACTGAATCAAAAAAGGGTAGTGGTTGCTCATGTAGTTATAACTAAATGCTGTTACATATACCACTTTATGGGTAATTTACAGAGAACAAGACCTATACCAAAAGACTGAATGTCATTACTGTGAGATCTCAGGCTTTGGAAACAGACTGGTTTATATGGTCCTAGGTTTTATGGCCAATTAAGTTTTTTCTTAGAATAATCTGCCTCCAGTTTTAACTTGCTACAATTGGTGATCATTATTTCTGTGCACCGAATGTTTTTTTTTCCCTTACAGTGAATAAGCAATAATAGTATAGTGATAGCCATACTTTACAAAAGCTGCTAGCTCGTACTTTGATATGGCACAAACAATGGTTCAGGTCCTTTAATAAAAAAGAAATAATACTATGGGATTATATTTTGTCTTCTAGAAAGAGGAAAGATAGTGACTTCTTAAGGACAAGGGTTAAAGAGTATCTTTTATAATTTGTCAATACAATTGGAACATTGTCAAAATTTCTATTCCCTTGGTTTTTGTTCTTTGCTCTGTTGGTGCTGACAGATCTTTTTTTTAAGGCTTGTTCAAACTTATACAGTAAGGAAAAAGCCCAGAGAGCTGTCTAAATGTCAGATAGCAGTCACTTGGTCTAGCTAAATCAGTAATTTATGATAATATATAAGAATTGTAACTCTTTTCCAACTTTATACAGAGTGGAACAATAACTTTCAGAACTGGGAACTCAAGTTAAATTTCAGAACATATGACAGATTAGTTACAAACATGGTCCTTTATGTGCACTACATAAATAATACAGAAATATGATAAAATTATTAATATTTATAAAAACTTGTGTATACAATATAGTCTTTCTATTAATATGTTTTATTACTATGTATAACTTAATTTTTATACCATTTTAATTTAAAATATAATGTTTACATTCAATGCAGCAACAAGAAATACATTTCAGTGCTTCTGCAGTAGTTCTTTTTGTTGTCACTCTTCAAAAATTCTAAAAAAAATGAAAACATAAAAAAATCAACGAACCTAAATTTAAAAAATCATAAAGCAGTTATGAAACTGCCATATCCAAGAGATAAGATGTATATTAAGAACTGCTTTCAGCAGTACTTATGCAGTCACCAAAAAAATGTAAGGAAAAAAATCATATAGAAAAATTTTAATATTAGATTCTCAGTTTTACAGTATCTGAACTGGTGCACCAAATAACATGGTCCATTTTGTGTATTCTAGTTTCTCTTTCAGTAAAACAACAACAACAACAGAAAAAACAACCAAAAAACCAAAAACCCAAACATGTTTAGAAGCCCATGGCTTCTAAATTTCAAGCGACATACAAAGTTCTAGTTCATCTCTTTCAGTTGTGGAGATAAAATTTTGTAGTTTTCTAAGAAAGATTGGCTTAATGGGGTGAGTGCATGAAAGACTTGCAATTTTTATAACTGGCATGGCAAAGCACCTTTCCCTGATTAATAAACAGCAAAACAGCATGTCATGTACACCTACCTACTCTACATGAATAATCTGTCCACCCTGGGCAGGAAAGAGAGTGCAGCATTACTGACTTCCTATCACTGTAAGGCTACTCAGATTTTGAAAAAAATGTCTTCAAAAGTTTTCACTACACTCAGAGCAATTGCCTGTGAGGACACTTGTTGAGGAATAAACTTAATTTACAATTCATCCACCAACAGTGCTATTAGGGATAAGGAAAAATTCACAACACCTGGAATCCCATAAAACAAAAACAAAGCTTCCGTTAATGTACAAATTTTTATGTTTTTCCCTTCTTTGCAATATTCTCACTCACCCTGCCTGTATATGTGTACTATATTTTAATGGGCTGCTGTCGAATAAACTTAATGAGATTATATGACATTAGAAAAAACAATTTGGTGCATTTTTTTTACTCAGATTCAACAAATATAAGCTGTATTGAAGCACCAGTCTGTTGCTCAGATAAATGAAGGATCCTCCCAAAGCAAAGGCTAATAGCACAATCAATAAATTGAAGTATTCCTTCTGTCTCTCTGTCAGCACTACAATATTTGTAATTCAGGGAGTATTTACCCTACAGATTTTTAAACCCAAAATAAAGCTGCAGAATAAGTTGAGAATATAAGAATGTTGAGCATCAGGTTTTCAGAAGAGGAAAATTCAGAGTAATGCCTATTTATCTCGAGATATATTGTAGACCAAATAATTTCAAGGAAAATTTTTCCATTTATTCATGCATTTATGAAGGGACCTAAAGTTTAACTAATAATTACTTTTTCAAATTATCAGAATATAAATCACTTTTACCTTCTTAATACTTTTCTTCAGCTTTTAAAATTCTGAAGTTAGAATGAAAAAATATGGAAGAAAAAAACGAAAAAAAAGAAAGAAAAAGAATGTGCAGCTGAGATTTTAATTGTACTAATGACCCAAAAACCTCTTTTAGATATACAGCTGAGTCTTGCTATGAACAAATAAAGAATGCACATATACATGATTAAAATGCATCCATGGTGTATGTACCTTAGTGACTTGGTGATCAAATAAGCAGAATATGGACTCAATTTAAAACAAAACTACTTTGGAAATAATAAAAAATAATTTTAGGTAGAATGGTTTATTATTCAAGTTTTGGAAATGTCATCAGTGCATTAGTCAACAGATTGCTTCCTCTGTCATATACACTTTGGGAATTTCTGAATGTAGTTATGGTGCACTAAAGACAGTACGGCTCCATTGAACTGCAGTTTCGTATTGTCAAAAAGACATTAGAAAAGATTAAGAATTTTTAAGTAGCAATAACAATAACAGTCACAAAACCACCCATGTTTGTGAAACAAAGTGTTTCCAAAGATTAAGAAAAAGAGATTAAGCATTTCATATGAACAACAAAAGAATATATATACATTAATTTCACGATTACAAGCTGCACTGACTATAAGCCGCATCTCTGGGTGTCGGCAACATTTTGTTCTTTGTTCATACACAAGCCGCACCTGATTATTAGCCACTCTGTCATTCACAGCGAGGACCCACGTGCAACAAAGTTGCTGATTAGTAACAGAATCGCGGGATGGCGGGGTGTTTACTGGTTCGGCTCGGGCCGTGAGGGCTTGGCCCGCTCGGGGCCGCCGATGGGGCCAGGTGGCCCAGCTCGGTGCTGCCGCTCAGCAGGGCCACTAGGGGCCGGCTGCCGCTGCTGCTGGGCTTGCTTGCCTAGGCCCAGTGCTGCCCCGCGGTGGCAGGGGGTCACAGAACCTGCTGGCACCTGTGGCGGCACCGGAAGGAGGAGGAGCCCGCTGGCACCCGCGGTGGTGGCAGGAGGGGAAGGAGCCCCCTCGCTCCCACGGCAGGCGGGGACAGGAGCCTGCCTACTCCTGCGGCAGCGGCAGTCAAGGACGGGAGACCCCCACCTTCCCCCCGGGCTGTGGGGATGGCAGCATGTAGCCCCCTGCCTCCCCTCGGACTGCGGGGATGGCAGCACAGAGCCCTCAAGGAGAGAGTCCCCCCGCCTTCCCCCCACCGTCCCCCGTGCTGTGCTGCCGGCATGGAACCCGGCTCCACCTGCTACGAAACAGAGTAACCAATTTGTAACAATCGCGTAAACCTGTGTTTTACTGTCAGGTGCTCGGCTTGGCACCCTGGCTGGCACTTCCAGGGTTGGAAATGTCAGAAAATTATTCACATATTAGCTGCCCCTGAGTGTAAGCTGCATATCCGGGGTGGGAGTAAAATTTTAGTCAAAATGGTGCGGCTTGTAATCATGAAATTACTGTAATCTACATTTATGTTTTAAACATGACACTCATTAGTTTGCCAGACAGCTACATTATCTTGTCCCTCCCATCAGCTTTTCTAATGTTAATTTTAAGCTACATATTTTTTCTTTTGGAAGTTGCTAGTATTTTTGGTCTTAGTGAGATCCTCCATTTTTTGTTGGTTGGTTGGTTTTGGGGGTTTTTTTGTTGTTGCTGGTTTGTGGGGGTTTTTTTAAGTCTCCCCAGTCTATTATGTGCATTTATGTTTAAATTTTTTGTCTCCTTTTATTTTATACTGGTCCCCCAAAAAACTTTAGAAAGACAGAAAGACCAGCTGTATCTGTTTTTTTAGACTCTGGCTTGATGCAAAACTGAACTAGACTCTACTCAGACAAAGGTATTAGAATTAGAAACCAACTTACATACAAGAAATAATTCTCAAAGATAAATCTCTAAACATGCAGTAGGAAAAAGACAAATAACAAAAAGAGTCCAAAATAGAAAAACAAGGAAAAAAAAATTTAATTATTTATCAAAAATGCTTTAACATTCTCATTTAAAAAAGTGAAACCCAATTTGTTTTGACTGAACCAATTTGTGTTGGATGAAGGTATCAAGTTTTTGGTGTATTGGGAGTTGCTTCCATCAATTCACCTTAAGTAATTCCTAAGACACGAGAATTAATCTTTGTGAGGGAAACTATACAAGACAGAAAATTTCTGAGTAAGAGCTTATTGCATAGAAAACAACTGTACATGGAGCTGGAATATTGATTAATGCTTGTGTCCTTTCAAAAGGGGCTAGATACTAGAAGGAAATGCATTTGTCTGGACTGGCACATCATACATGTCAATCAGCTTTCACGGTAGTTCGACCATGTCTACTAATTACATTATTGGCCAATTCCAAGTGAAGTGCAGGACTGACTCTTGAACATACTGATAACTTCGAAAAGATAGTGGAAGCAGACTTTGGGGCAAGTAGCAGGACAACTGGAACATGAGAAACCTAATTCACAGAGCCCTAGAATTCTTAGAGTTGGAAGAAGCTTCTGGAGACCATACAGTCCAATGCCCTCGATAAGGCAGCATCACCCAGGGCCAGTGACATGGGAATGTGTTCTGGTGAGTTTTGAATCTCTCCAGAGAAGGGGGAAGACTCCACAACCTTCCTGGGCAGCCTGTCCCAGTGCTCTGCCATATTAATGTAAAGAAGTTCCTCCTTGTGCTCAGGTGGAAATTTTTGTGTTTTATTTATGTATTTTGCTCATCTTTCTGTCACTGGGCACCACTAAAAAGTGTCTGGTACTATCCTCCTGACACATGCCTTTGAGATATTTATCTGTAGTGATGAGATCCTGTCTCAGTCTTCTCTCCTGGACCCCATCCAGTACTTCCTAATTTTTCCTGTACCAAGGGACTCAGAACTAAACATAGTACTCCAGATGCGGCTTTTTGTAAGTGCTTATGACTTTGGATATCTTATTTTCCAATACAATCCTAATTTCATCTAGAACAGGAAAAACTAAAGTTATTCCAATTTTTGCATCATTGATGTTTGACTACTCTGAATTGCATTAAACCATTACACTTCTCATATCCATAAATAAATTTCTTCAAAAACTATTGATAATTTTTGACAGTTTGCCGTGATATGAGAACAATAAAGGAAATAAATATTGATTCCAGTTCTAATAAAACCTTCAATTTTGAATTTTTTGAGTGAGGATGAAATTGAAATGGTAAAATTTTCAGAACAGCTACAGCTTTCAACTAATTTATTCATCTAATAAGTCTGACAACATACATTCCTCTCTTCAGGAAGTCTTGATGGGAAATATAAACAGATTGTTAATAGTTCAGTAAAATCACTGGGTTTAATCCTGAAGTTGAACTTGAGGAACTCAAATTGGTATTGATGTTTACTAAATGAATCCATAATTTTCCATTATGTAAAAATCAATCCCAGTTCTCCAGAATGGCAACAAATTTGTTGGAGAGTTTCTTATAGAGATCAAAACTTCATTTTATTCATTTGAACAAACTACAATGAGAGGCAGGGGAAGAAATAAAGAGCTAAGCAACAGTAGATTTCAAATCTCCAAGCCATTAACAAAATCCCAATTTTTGGAGAAAGGGTAGTACAAGCAAGCTACATTTACAGAAAGATGTATTTCTCTGGCTTTTAATCATATTCACGTCTTAGTTTCCTATAGTATAAAAAAAAGAAAAAAGTTTATGAAGGCAAGATATAATATTTCTGAAAAACCTTTAGCTTAGCAGCTAGAACCAGCATATTTGGTTAAGTACAATTACCCTTCATATTTTATTTGTTTTCTCTAAAAGCTGGTGTCTTTTATGTTAAAGGAACAGAAGTGTCATTTGTGTACATTATTGAGAAATACCTGGATCCTGCATTGTTTTTTCCCTTTTTTCTCAAACTCTTTTACAGAACTGTGCAGGTGTGGAAGTACAGGCAATAGTTCACAGTGCCTAGGAGAATATTAGTGAAAATTTCCCTTTGAGTGCAAGTGTTAGAAGGAGCTTGAAAGAATACAGAAGGATGTTCTACAGTTGAAAGCAAACTGTCTTTATATTGGGGCCAGAATTTTATTGTACCATGAGTCTTACAATACTGACAACAGGTACAGGGCAGTAACATCATTCAGTTGAAAAATGCGTGTCTGTGTTGATTTCAAATGGATGACATCAGATCATAACACTGTCTGGATGAATCCCTAACAGAATTAGTTTTGAGTGCTGCCATTGTGCTGTGTCAATCTCTGGTAATAGATTTTTTCTTCTGTTTAATCTAGCATGAATTTTTTGATATTGCAGGTCTTATTGAAAAATAAGAGTTTCTTGTCTTGAAGGGTACAAATGGAACTTTGATAATTGATCCTAAGATCATATATTGGTTGGAAATCTGAAATACTATAAAATAGTACTTTATTTTATAATAAAAAGTAAAGATCAAAAAGTCCCTGTGGTGGGTACTTACTGATGTAAGTCAAGGTGAAAACCTGGATTGTGACTTATTGTGAACACAATACCTAACCAGACCATGTAAATGTCTTCAGTCATTGCCTTCCTTTTTTTTTTAATGAGAGAAGAGTACAGCAGATAATGTGGGATTAAGTCATAAATCCAAAATCCTAATTAAGACATAAATTTCAACATAAATCATAGATCTAAAATAAAGCTTCAGCTGGAGCTGAATAACTCTGAATGTCATTGAACCACCCTAGAGGAGTAGGAAGATTGTCATAAACTACTGACATTCTCCTAGGATCCTCATCTGAATTCTATTTTATTTAATGTGTTTCACAATCAAGCGGACGACTAATGGCAGATTTGTTTATAAAATAAAAACTAAATAAAATGAAAAAATCATGTCATAAAGAGAACATTAAATCTGATATATTACTGACAATAATTACATGCTAAGTAACTTCCTAAAACAATACTTAGATCAATATGATGTAAGAACATAAAAAAATGCCTGTATTGAGTCAAGATCAGCCAACTACTTTGACACTCCCTCTGCCCTTGGCACAAGAACGTTGTTTTTACAACCCTTCTCAGATTTTACTGCCAGAAGGAACATGAAAAAGGTAAGAGCCTTTTCTAAACTTTGTCGGCAACACTCTGGGTGATTGAATATTTTCTATTTTCTTTTACTTACTGGGACAGGATTTTTCTTTGGTTGTATAAAAATGTGTTTCTTATTTACTCAGTTGTTACCTCTCTGGAGCAGCAGATTCAACTAGCTTTTACAATATCCACCTTCAGGGGGCTAGGAAACTTTCTGGACTATTAATGGATGCACCCTCAATGTGTTTTTCATGGACTGAAGTATAAAACTATATTAGTTTTCTGCTGGGAAGAAAACACACTTGGTTTGTTTCTGGCAGCCACTGAGGGACTTGGTTACTCAAAGGGACAGGCAGAGGGACAAGCTTTTATATGTTTATGTACCCATGGAATCTGACTGAAACTGCAGTACTTGTGAAAGCTGAGAAGTTAAAGATTCTCAGTCTTTGAACCTCCTGAGTGGAATCTGTTACTCAATTACATTCATAAAATATATGCTTTTAATTACCATAGCTTTAAATAATCCTTTGTTGTTGAATCAAACATGAATATACTGGCAACTTAAAGATGCTGAATCTGCTGAACTGTCTCATACATAAATTTGCATTAATATTCCAACTATTTTTTTTAACAATTCTGAATTTTGAAGGAATATCTTAAGAAAAGATAAACCATCTGAAAATGTGTTAATGAAAGATTCAAAGTGTTTTTCAAGAAGGGGGGTGATGATATAAAAAGTCATCAGAGAACAGCAATACTTGCATCTCTATTTGTTTTTTCTTTACCAAAGCTCATTTGATTTAGATGCACCATCCATACTTATGCAGCTTTTTGCTCATTCATTTGTTCATTCACTATCAACAAGGGGCAGATTCTCCTGAGCTGAATATGTGGGACAAGTACCGAAATTTCTATTGCATGCATTCACTTAACTGGAAATGTATGCATATGTGCAATATAAAATTTAATGATCATGCTAAATATTTAAGTGCTAGCAAAATCCACCAACACCTGCCTCCTTCCATACAGTCCTTGATAGCTTGCATATTGTAATTCTTGTGTTTCATAAAGCATATTTTATAAGTAGTTTTCAATCACTAAGTAAAATTGAGCAATAATCACTTGAGCGTTTGAAGTAGCTGGCCATGTTTTGCTGTCATTGAGTTTATATAACCATTCCTGGTTTACTTTAATATGACAGTAGTAGCAGACCAATTCTCTGTCATGGTTTTTGCTTTTCTTTTCACAGCTACAAGTGCCTTAGAATAAAGTAGGTTGCTTTATATTAGATGAAATACATGCAATTGCAATTGAACAAAACAATTAAAAAAAGAATTAGTAAACGTCTATATTAATGTATGGGTGCAACTTGCAATCATTTATTGAGAATCATCTGCTAAAAGGCAAGATCTTTTAAAGTAGCTTGATTAAAATATAGTGTTTACCTGTCCTATAAGCAAGTGTGAAAAATATTTTTATACAATACATTGCACATCTCGCAACATTAATTTATCTAGCACCCTGAAGCTGAGATGAGTAAAAGCTAGTTGAATCTGCAGCTCCAGAGAAATAAGGAACCCATTTTTATACAACCAAAGAAAAATCCTGTCCCAGAGAGCAGAAGAAAGTAGGAAGTACTCAGGCATCCAGAGAGTGTTTCCAACAAACTTTAGAAACAATGTCACCTTTGGAGACTAAGATGATACACTCGTTCCTTCCTGTTTTGTAAGGAGGGATAGAAAGTTTAAAGGAGGGTAGTCCTAGGCATCAGAATATACAACTTAAGTTTCACTAGTTCCTCTCCTATTGCACAGATGGGACTGCCTTCTAGTTTAACTCCCTCATTTTCCTCTCCATTAATTTCATGGTGCCTGGATTTGTTCTCAAAAGAGGTGAACTTCTACCATGAACTCTTCACAGGACATCTGTAGGCTTCCACTTCAGCCTCTCAGTCACTTTCACAGGATACAAATACGATGTAAACTGTGTAAGGGCACAGTTATTTAGGGAGACATTTTGAGTTGCTTACTAAAGGTGAAATCCTAACCCAAAGGAGTAAACATTCATTATTCTCTGATTAACTAATTTGCCTATGAGTATCTGTTTGTGAGCTGTCTGTTCTGAAAAAATATCATGCTTTTATATTCTCATGCTCTTGCAGTTTCAAACTTATACTCAGAACAGTTTATTTGGCAGCCTTGAAATATAAAAAAATATATATATTTGGGACATAGTTACAAGCTGAAAATATATTAACATTACTGGGGTTAAATAATTAATAATAATAATAATAATAATAATAATAATAATAATAATAAATGCAAATATTAGTACTAGTTTAAATATATAAATGCCACTACGGAGGTCATCATTGCACATGTTTAGCATTAGAAAGATAAAGAAATATTAATCTATAAAACCAATAGAATAAAATTAATAACAAAGAAGAAAGAGGGTTACTACTTTGACAAAATTTAGAGTTGTAAAATAAAAATAAAACCCAAGTAATTTCACCTCCTTTTTAATGTTAGTTTTAATTTGGGACAGTCATAGTGTTACTCAAGATATGAATTTGACAATGTAAATTCATATCCCCATGTTTTATGTGCAGAAAATATTTCAAAAGAACAATACCAAAGGTAAAATCTAAAAACACATATAAATGCTATTTTACCCTCAAGATAGCTAAAACCCCTAGAAAAGCATTGATATGAGTGTTTAGTAACTATATGAGTATTTACTTTGAGTTTCCACATATCTGTAGGAATGCCATGATGTAGTTCAATCTTTGTTTGCATTAATGAAACAATTTTTGTCATCCACAGCTGCCCCGTGTAATAAGGAAAATGAATGTTCTCTAACAAGCTAGAATTCTGTTGTGCTGCTGCTGGTTCCTAATTTCAGGTTCCATTGAGGAGCTACCGGCACAGCTCCTCAATGCTTCAGCTCATTACAGAGACAAATATCACTCAGTTACAGGTAACTTTTCATTCTAACGTGCTTATGCCACGGATGTCTGTGCTTCAGAGATATTCTGTTTTGCACCTGAAATTACTTTCTGTGTTACAGCTATGAAGTGTGATTAAAANAAAAAAAAAAAGATACTGCAATTTAGATAAACCCCCACTAAATGGCTCAACTGAAACAAAGCTGAAAATGAAGGTATAAATGGCTGAAGTGATTAAGACTGTCAAGTTCTCCTGGGTCCTGTTAGAGAATGAAATAGCTGATAGATTATTATTTATCCCCGAATATGAGTTTTGGGGATTTAATTAATGATGTTCTATTATATTTTTCAAAGCCTATTTGAGGCTGTGAATCAAGACCTGCAATAACAGAATGTGGTATTGCTAATGGAAAAAAATGGATAACTAGAAACTTCAGAAATGTCCATATTTTAAACTCTTTAATTTGGCTGCTTGATTTTTTCCCTTTTTATGAGTCAAAGAACAAGATGATTTTAAGAATGTCAGATTTTCGGTGAAAAGTGAATATTCGCTATCTATTATAAGTACAGCTTTGCTCACTGATCGCTGTTGTTACTGTTACTGATATCCTGACACTACACATATGATCCATGGCTGCAAATAGGATCACAAAAAAGCTATTAGTAAAAAGAGAAGTTTCCTTGAAAACTTAGTATTTCCATTCATAAAGTTCTTCAATATACATGACGAGTATAAGTATAAGCACAGTTGTGGAACACCATTTCAAGAGGAGAATGGACCACATTTTCCAGTGAAGTAGAAATAGAAATAAAGTTATGATTAAGTTTGCACATCACAAATTATAGTTTTCAGTGTGTTTATACATACAATATTCAGGAAAAAAAAAAAGAAAGGAATATAGTTGAAATACAATGGCCAGCTCTTCTCATCTAGCTTACCTAAACTAAGCCAAAAAATAGACAAGCCAACCAGTCCTCAGTATAAACTGTGATGACCCGATTAGCTGCCAGAGGAGGCCAAGTTAATTATTGCTGTATCAGACAGAAAGTAAACACCTCCAGCTGCAGCTCGTTCAGTGATGCAAGAGGACTAGGGGAAGCTTGTAATTTTGAAAGGTCTATAGCTATAAACAAAGGAATGAAACAATACTTTTAGCTTTAGAGAAATACTGTGACACTGCTGTGTTGTGTGAAAGACAGCAAAGAGATTCACTGAGAAGAAAGTTATCATTATATAAAAACGTCCCATGAGGGAGCCTAGTGAAGCATGTAGATTTTTCATGGCAAACAGATAGGCCATTTTCATCTTCTATCAGTTTGAAGGAGGTGAGCAAGGAAAGGTAGTGTGGCCTGAAACCTGAAGAATCTCTTTCTCCACTGGGTCACATTTTTTATATTTCCATTAGGATAATGGTCAGAATTTACTTTCCTTCATACCATAGCCTTTTTTGGAGGGATCATTGACATGGGGGCAAAAGTATCTGGAGTTTCTCATGAGAAACAGGGAGACAATCAAGAACTGATCTCCACTTGGTACTTGCTTTTGTTGAGCAAGAGTTATACCTCCCAAAAATCTGTGTCAAGAATACACTATGTTGCAGACAAATTTAGTTAAAGAGGTGAATTTAATATCTGCAAATCTTTCTTATCCATTTGAAGGTTGGCTTGGATAAAATGGATCTTACTTCAGAACCTGAGCTGTGAATCTGATGCTTATAACTAAATGTTTATGTATGTGTATGTGTGTGTACAAAGTAGACAGATACAAAAAATGAGAACAGTCAATAACGATTTTTTTAAAAATGAACTCTCTGAAGGACATCTATCTAGAAATTATTGTTTGATCCAGTTCAAATTTTATCAAACACTGATGAATGTGGTCACAATTGATAATGCTTACCGACATGCAGGTGTTTAATAAATCACAAAAAACTTTACCATACATTTTGCACACCTTTAAAATTATTTTTTTAATAAACAGTCTTGAACTACAGTCTTCTAATATGGAAAAATAACTATAATCATGTTATTTTGGAAAAAAGAAAAGCACAGAGGAGAAATTCTGCATGTATCAAAACTTTTGAACAAACTTAAGTTATGTGGGACTAATTATTTGCTTAAAAATACAAAAAGAAACTACCAAGATATGTTGCTTTATATTACTGTAACCATTTTTCAAAAGAATAATTAACTATATTGACAAACTAAATAATAAGGGAAAACGCAAATAAGCTTGTCAATACAGTTAATTTTTCTTTTGAAAACTGGCCTTTATCCAGCAAAATATCCCAATACACCAGGAGTCAAGATTCTTGGGACAGCAATGAAGGTACATGGAAAACTCACTACCTTGGACCCCAGGAGAGACTTTAGCCTCTTCAAGGTTCTGCTTGGAAGAAGATAGTGCCACATAGTCTTTGAGGGAGGAAGGGTTCAAGAAGGATGGCAAATATTCAAGAATAACCTCTATATGCTCAGTAACGGTGCATGCAAGCAAAAAGGAAATCAGGCAAAAATACCAGGAGGCCTGCATGAACAGAAAAGGAGATTCTGGCCAAAGCCAGACACAATACCAAAACCTGTAGAGAGTGAAAACAAGGAAATGTACTCTGGGCGAAAGAAGCTGTCCAAGCTGCCGAGGATGAGGTTAGGAAAGCTAAGACCCTGATAGAATTAAATCTGGTCGGCAATGGCAACAAGAAAAGATTCTGATAGCTATATTGCTGATAAAAGTAAGACTAGGGAAAATGTGGGCTCTGTCTGGAAGAAATCAAGAGACCTGGTTATCCATAAGGTGGGGAAGACTGAAGTACTTAAGTACAGTAATTTCACAATTATAAGCCGCACCGAGTATAAGCCGCAATTCCGGGTGTTGGCAACTTTTCATTCTTTGTCCATACATATGCCGCACCTGATTATAAGCCTATAAGCCGCACATTACAATAGAGGGTGTGATAATAGGTATCTATTCTATCAGCATCTGTTGAGGGTGGAGGCAGTGATCCTTATCTCTGTGGGAGATATTCTGCTGATGGGCCATTGTTCTTTATCTTTTCACAACCCATGCTTCCTCCAGCGAGTCATTTTCTGCTAATGGCCCATTGAGTACCACTGTGGGACTGATAAAATTACTTCATCCCATTGGAAGTTGCTCCAGTCAGGGGGAAGAGCCCAACATTTCTTACCAAGATAAAAA
>PYHW01009486.1:2684539-2719361 GCA_013186435.1 Turdus rufiventris | reverse complement strand
AAAAAAATAAAAGAAGGGAGATCTTTCTTTCACATTATGCCAGGATGAAAGCTGCGTAAGCACACACTCCTGAAGAGAATGCAAAGGGCCTCTGTAATACAAAGAAAAACGGGAGGTCAAAGTGGTCAGCAAAAAAATGATAACCCAAGATTCTAGGAAAAGACACATGAGAGAGAAAACCTGAAAAAAAGGAGAGACCCTTCATTGTTAAACTGAAAATGGATGACATGGCAGTCAGCACCTGGATTGGTTTGGCATGGCCTGGTTTTTTTGGTAGCAGAGGGGCCACTGAGATGGCTCCTGTGAGAAGCTGCTGAAACTTCCTCCACATCCAGCAAGAGCCAAGCCCTGAGGACTCTGAAGATGGACATGTTGCTGGCCAAAGCTGGGCCAATGAGAGAGGCTGGTAACGCCTCTGTGATAACATATTTAGGAAGAAATTAAAATCAAAGTCACAGGCTTTCTGCTCCTACCAAGAGAAAAGGATAAGAGGAGAACATGTGAGGGAAACAACATGGAGACACCAAGGTCAGTGCAGAAGGAGGGCAGGATATGCTCCAGGCACTGGCGCTGAGATTCCTCTGCAGGCTGTGGTGAGACCATGGTGAAGCAGTTGTGCCCTGCAGCCATGGGGATCCATGGGAATGCAGAGATCCACTCACACCCCATGGGGATCCACAGGGATGCAGAGATGCACCCACAGCCCTTGGGGATCCATGGGGGATGCAGAGATCTACCCACAGCCCATGGGGAAGGTGTCCATGCCAGAGCAGGTGGATGGATGTCTGGAGGAGGCTGTGATCCAGTGGGAGACCCAGGGCAGAGAGAGTGCCATGCTTCCAGGCTGGAGCAGTCTGTCCTTGGAGGCCTGCACCCTATAGAAAAATGACCTAAGCCACAGCAGTTTTTGGAGGAATGTGTACCAGAGGGAGGGACCCCATGGCCTTGCAGGGGATGGACTACTCCCTCAGAGCAGCAGAAGAAAATCTCAGTGACAACTAACCAAAACTTCCATGTCCTGTCTCTCTGTGCTCTCAGTGGGATGCAGGGAGGTGCTGGGGGTGGGGGGGATGGTGTTTGAAGGGCTTATTTCAAGTCCCATTATCCTCTATGATTCTGTTATTAATAAATTCACTTCGCAACTAAAGTTGAGCCTGTTTTGCCCATGAAATATTTCTCCCAGTTCTTATTTCACTCATGAAGCCTCCGTTAATATTTTTTCCTTTTTCCCTCCACTGCCAAAATGTAGCAGGGGAGGGTGAGTGACCAAGTCTTGTGGGAGCCTGGCGTTGGGCCAGTGTCAAACCAAGATAGCATCTCACTCAATATTCACTGCTGTAGTAAGTACACATAAAAATGAAAAATATGCAGTAGCTAGTCTTTGATTTCAAAGAAGCACAACTCAAAAAATAGGGAAATAGCAAAAATTTGAATGGATCAATTTTTTTTCTCCCATAGAATACACAAGTTCTAAAAGAAATTAATTTTCATTTAGTTATATTAATAATAAAAGAAACTTGCTATCATAACCTCCCTACTCTTTGAGTAGAAAATACTTAGTGAAAGCTTGTCCTGAGCTGTTTTATAGCCTTTATTCATTAACTATTTTATCTTTTCCCTTTTCCTGTAAAGATTTAGATTATTACTTATGCTCTTATTAAATTTTACCTTTTTCCTTTAGTTCAATTTCTCAAACATGCTCAAACAAAACTGAATTTTGTCATTTTAGAGTTTTAACATGATGTTCATGATAAAGAGTGCTGCACATATTCTCATAAAATATGAAGTTCAACATTCTCTTAAATAGTCTCATTAAAAATTAGAACTCTGTTGAGCTATCATAATTTATTTTGAAAATTCTAGTATTAGTAACTGAGATGTGTGAGTTTAAAAAACATATTATTTATTCTCCATGATTTTATAAATTCAGAGGACAGAGGATTGGTCATCAGTGGTGTGCTTGGTTACTATCCAGTTATTCTTTAACTTCAAGTTTCAGAAACTAATGTCCTGTTAAGTTCCCCCTGTTACACCTTACAGTATTAGGTATTACATACTAATTTCAGATAAATTACTTTTGACTCAGAAAAATGTTACTCATTAAATTAACTTCTTTTACATTAAGATGAAGTTTACAAGCTTATAAAAATGTGGTATTTAGAGGCTATAAAATTCTCTTATAGAACTACTTGGCATTTGTAAAAAGAGGAAGAAAGGTTGATGGGAAATATTAGAGGGAAACTTAATGATAATGAAACATATTTTGGCCAGCAATCTTTATTACAAATTTTTACAGCCTAAAGATTATTGAAGGAAAAAATTGCCCAGGAAAACATCAGAGTACCTAATAACTTTGGTTTTTAATGAGTATATTCCCTCTGTTTAAAGAGTTTTGCAAGTTAAGAAGACATGCTCGATATCAAAAAATTGAACAGTTTAAATTCAGACTCACAGATGTGAATTTCGCTGTGTTTCTCAAACCTAGGGCACAGCTACAGCTGTTCTGAAAGAAATATGAGTCTATTAATACAGCACACCATTAAATATATCTCATCCAGTTTTACTGCAAGACTATGTGTGTTTGCATGCATCAAGATTTTTTTCTTTTATTAGTTTGCAGTATTAAACTCATTTCAGTGAAGACTCTGAGGTGAATTGCTCCAGCAGACATGGTCTGGAGCCAAAGATCACACTGCAGGGGATGCTCCTGAAGCAGCAAGACCTCAAAATCAATGATGAGAGAGACACTCAAGACAGGGTGGAAAGCTCTAGAGCCCTGAGGAGAGGCAGTTCTGAGTCTTCTGCACAAACCAGGACAGGAGCAGGAGCAGACATCCTGCAGTTGCTCAAAAGTAACCTCTGGTGAGCATGTGTGAGCAGGAGTACAATGAGAAGAGCAGGTAAAAAGAGTGTGGTGTGGCAGCTCACACAACAGTTTGCACAGTGAGGATGCACTCACCCACCAGAACCAGAGTTAGTCTTAGTTCGTGGTCACCACACCACACTACTTATTAGAAGAAACAGCAATGTTTTCCACTTGATGGCTAACCATATCGTCAGTACTCACCAGAAAAGATGTGGTGACACAAATTAAATTCCTATGAAAACATGCAGTTGTCCAGTTTACAGGCTACAGGGAGTGCCAGACCCTGGTGCTGGCATGGGGCAGTAGGAGAGACAGCAGCTGTGTTAATCTGGTCTGCTCTTGTCTGCTGACAGAGCTGAGAGAGTAGGTAGAAAGGTTAGGAGGTGTCACAGACTCTAAAGATGGGATGGAGTGGTGAAATTGTCAGGACCAGACAACAGAAAAATCCTGAGATGTGAGTGTCCTCCATCCTCACCCTGCCAGGTTGAAAGGAGTAGATCAAGAGTGTTGCAGGCAGTGACACTGGAAAAAAAGACAGGCCTTGTCTGTTAATATATGGTTTCGTGATGGGGGAGGAGATATAACTCTTGGAAAGTTGTGGAATGACAGGCCGAGATTAGAGGGACAGAGTGCTGGGGATGGTGCCTTGCTGATGATTCTGAGATGTGCTAGTCACACTGGACCACGCTTCAAATCTTACAAAGATGAGAAAGGGGTTGTGAGGCAACAGAAGCCAACAGGGAAATACCAGGGAAATATCTCAAAGGAATCAAGGGATGGATGTCCCTCTAAGAAGACAACATATGTCAGCCCAGCTGTGATGCCTTTACACCAATACATGCAGAACAGACAACAAACAGGAGGAGCTTGGAAATTTATGACCAGAGAATTATGACCTTCTTGACATTACTGAATCTTGGTGGGACAAGTCTCATGCCTGCAGTAGAGGTATCAAAGGCTACAGGCATTCAAAAGAGACAGGTATGAGAGGATAGGTGGAGGGGGTGCCCTCTGTACCAAAAGCTTATTGACAAAACCATCATGCTCCCGCTCACAGGCTGTCATCCTGTGGGGGGACTTCAATCACCCTGACATCTGCCAGGAAAGTAGCATGGCAGAAGCAGGAAATCTAGGAGACTCCCAGAATGCATGGAGGATAAATTCTTAAGACAGATAGTAAACACACCAGTGAGAGGGGGCACAATACTGGATCTAGTGGTTACCAATGTATGAGTTAATTGGAGATGTCAAGACTGAAGGCAGCCTGAGCTAAAGTGATCATGTATCAGTGGAGTTTGCAGTCCTGAGGGATATGCGTCAGGTGAAGAATAAAATTAATGTCCTGAAGATCAGGAAAGCAAAATTCCAGCTCTTCAAGGACCACCCAGGAAAATTACTCTCAGCAACAAAGAAGCACCTAGAACAAGAGAATTAGCTATGCACAGGAACAAAAACTTGGACAAGAATGGAAGAATGACTGACTGACTGAGAAAGGGACTTCTGGTCAAACCAGGCGGAAGAAGCAAATGAACAGGCAGTGGAATCATGAACAGGCATCCCAGGAAGAGTACAGGAACTCAGTCTGGTTGTGTAAGGATGGGATCAAGAAGGCCAAGGCAAATCTGGAGCAGAAATTGACACAAGTGTCAAAGAATAACAAGAAAGATTTCTGCAGGTATATCAGCCAGAAAAAGATGAAAAAAAGGCTAGCCAGTGAGTCAAAATGGACAAGAAGGCTGAGGTAATCAAAATCTACTTCGCCTCAGTCTTCAATGGCAGCTTACAGAAGCTAATGTCTCTTCCCAAACCTCTCAAGTTAGGCTGATGACAAGACAAGGACTGGGGGAGCTAAAGTCCCCCCATTGTAAGTAAAGATCAGGCTTGTGACTACCTGAGGAACCTGAGGAAGTTTGTCAGTCTATGGCACAAGATGAAACGCTTCACAGACACCTGAGAGAATTGGTTCATATAGTTGACAAGAAGGGTCCCTGATATTTTAAAATCATGACAGTCTGGTGACGTGACTGGAGAAGGGGAACCTTGTACCCATCTTTTAAAAAGGTAGAAAGCAGGACCCTGGGAACTCCTGAGCTGTCAGCCTCACCCCTCTCTCTGGAATGATCATGGAACAGATCCTCATGGAAGATGTACAAAGGCATACAGAGGACAGGGAGGTGAGTATAATCAACATCTTTTTTAAAAATAAAAAGGTATGTATCATAAAGTATCGACCCAAATATTTAATCTTCTTACTAACTTCTAAATAAACATTTTGGAAAAGTGCTTTTAAATTGCATGGTCAACAAAAAATACATTAGTTATAAAGAACTGAAGTCTAGGAATGAATGTTCTATATTAGATAAACTTCCCATATTATTTTTGTCTGTATCAATTCATGTACTAAGTCTTTTCAAAGAAGCTGAATATACTGACATCTACACCATTCAGTCAATGGCTTTGTGACGGAGCTATAAATACCTGAGTAGCAGGAGTGGGAAGGGAGAGACTATTTGTGGAAACTAAGGATTATGGCACATCTGCAATCACCTACAACGTCAGCATTCATACAGTAAAATGGATGATGATAAAAAACATACACCTGAGGGGAATACGTTATCTAAGGCTAGCATAAGCAGCATAAATGTTTCATTTACCATGGAAATGGTGCACAGTACATGACTGAAGAAAAAGTCAGTTGAGACAGGCAATGTTAATTTTTATTGATAATATGATCACAGGTGTGCTTTTAATCATTTCACCACTTCAGGTTTCTCATCAACTGTCACTAATAATTTCATATGACAAGCACAATGCTCTTGTGACATTACAAATGCAACCTGGAGTTACTTAAAAAGCCTGCTGACTGACAAGCCACTGTCTCTACTGCCAGAGCAGAACTCCAGAAACCCTTTCTATTTAGTACACCAGAGGTCTCTCAGTCTCTCCATGATGCCCTGTGGCATTTGTGTTCCATGCAAAGTGTGGCAGATGCAATCAATGTAAGTAAAAGTTTTGACAGTGCTCTTCAAAAGAAACAGTGCCTTCCGGGTGAAGAGGGGAAAGAGGCAGGACAGGATTCACAAGTTCCTTGAGAGATATATATGATCAAAAACCTCAGATCATTAAGAGATGTATCATTCAACTGTAAAGCGGGATAATCTTAATCCACAAGGCTTTCTGGCTCACAGACTCTTTGTGCTTTAAATTCAGAAAATCTTAACTGAATTTCCTGTATTGCATGCCCCAATTTACCTCTAATAATATTGCTGTGTCTGAGGCCCAGTTGGAGCCAAAAATGTATGATTCTGGAAGTAGTATTCATGATTGCAAATTAATTTGCATTTAAAGATTTTTATCTTTTAAATTTTATTTGTATTTGTGAGAATTCAAAAAAAAGAAAGCGAAACTGCAGAATCAATGCTATATACTCAGTTTCATATACTGTTTAGATAAAGAATCTTATATAAATCTGCATGATGCTTTTCATCAGAAAATTAATATCTCCCTGCTTTTCTCTGTATACTCAGATGAGTTTTGGAGTGAGGAGTTCTACAAAAGACAAGTAATGTGAAAAAGGCTTATAGCTGTCTCGTTTCATTTATTTTTTTTTCCCTTGGAATCATGCTACTAAAAAGAAACAGTAGTAGGTTTTGAAAAGAAATAGTTAAAACACAAATTTTATCTGAGTCCCATGATAAGATCTATCAAACAAGCTATTTCACCATAACATATATGTTACAATTAAAACATCATATAGTGTTCAATTGCTAATTTTAAGGTATGTTTCTCCTGTAAAATTTTTTACCATTACAACTAAATTAATCAGAACTCCATATAGACAGAAATATTATTAATATTATAATATTAATACATAAAATATTGTTCACATTAATATGAGTCTTTTTTACACTAAGGATGGAAGAAAAATTTTTAAATCCATTTTTAATATGGAATGGGATGACAATTCTATGAGGGTGACAATTAGATTATTACATAGCAATGCCATACTGGACGCACTAAAAGTCAGTAATAAAATATAACTTCTAGAGATACAAATTGATTTTACATATTATGCATAAAGTATATGTTCACCTTTGCTTTCCTTAATTCTATTTATTTTTTTGTTTCATTTGTTTTGCAACTGATTTTTGTTTTACATATATGTCATTTCCATACTAAATTAATATGGATCTGATAATTAAACATAACTATCACCAGAGGAATTTTAGAAATCTAGAGGAAAAATGCCCAGCTTTCCTAGTAGTTGCAACTATTCCTCAATAACAGATGTAATGACATCAGAGACTACTTTACTGTCATTTTCCCTTTCTTAAAATATTTTAGTGTAGGATGACTGTCGCAAAAACAGACTAAGTAGGATTTACACAGTTCAATTTTAAAATATTTTATTTGTGCTGAATATTATTCTCCATGAGACAAGGACGAGTAGAAGGAATATATTCTCTTCTGCTTCCTCTTTGCTTAGCATAGGTGTCAACCAAAGTATATCAACACAGAGAACAGAACGATAAAATCTTGGCTTCTCAGATATATGGGGCAATTATCCCATTGACTTCAATGGGTCAGGGTTTTTTTAGAGAACTGTTTCTGAACCTTGCCAGAATGTGAGGCTCCACTGAAAAGTCAGCTTTCTCCACTGTGTGAGATGAAGGCAGATTGGATGTACATGGTAGTCAGAGCAGAACATTGAATACTGACACCTCATGGCAAAGTTAATATGCTGTAGAGTGCAGAGCACTTCCAAACAATAACAATGCATAATTTGATTCTTTCATTTGACATTGTCTCATAAATAAAAGATAGGAGGATGATGAATTATAGTTTGCAAACACTAGAGCCAAATAATCATAGCTGATTGCTAATAAACGACAATGAAAACTGATTCATACAAATCAGAAGTTGTACTGCAGCAATAAATATCTCGGAGGGCACTGCACATTAATAACAATTTTTATTCTGTTTATTTGAATATCAATTTATATTTGCATAGCTCTTGGCTAGAAATAATTGGGAAAATATTTCTTCAACAGGTTGAAACACATCAGACTGTCAGCAACTCACTTTTCTGCTATATTTTAAGTTCAAAACAGTTACACTTTGCCATAATAAATTACCTTGCTTGACCAATAAAGAAAACTAAGAGTTAAAATTTAAAACTTTATTGAGATATAATTTAAAATTGTTTTTACATCAACACTAAGAAACTACTTTTCCTCCATATTAATTTCTTTCACAAAACTATTTGCCTGCTTTAGTAAGGTAATTACAGTGATACTGGTATTAGAAGTTCTGTGGAATGGTAAACTTTCTGTTAGCTGTGAAGGTTAGACACTCTGTAGTGAATCCCATTGTCAAAGCTGCTAAAGGACACTTTACGCGCACATAATTGCTACAGTTGATCCAAATTCTACAGTAATTACAGTATTAGAATAAATGGGAACATGGCAGCACGTCACCTAAGAATCCTCTGGCAGTACAAAGATAAGTACAATTGCTGTGCACAGCTTTGTCTAAGCCTTTTAAGGCAGTCTCCAAGATTCCACTATGTAAGAAGCAAAATACTGGTTTTCAGACTCCTATTTTTAATTCCTAGCATAATAGCTGCACATTCTGTGGCTGACTGGAGTTATTTGTGTTTGCCAGTATTTTTGAATAATGGACAAAGGTACAGAGATAGAATATAATACCCAAAAATATATCTGTCTTCATACTCGAAGAGAAGAATTCCAGTTGAAATTCAAAGCTACTCTTGCTATCTTAACATTTTTAAAATTCAAAACCTTGATTATTTTTCTTTTTCAACTCCAACACTGCTCTTTTGAAGAACTGACCAGTTCAGTGCAATTTATCATGGGTCATGGAAAAACCCTAGAGGCACACATTCCTGTCTCCTGACATTTGGAATTTTCTGTGTTCCCTGGAGTAAACTTTTGTAGGATGGCCAGGATGAACAAGGTTAAGTCACAAACTGTAAGAATACATGTGATTCAGTTTAAATATTAGCAATGCTCCTTTTATGTAGGTTAGCCTAAAAATTTGATCTCACCTGTCACAATCAAGCCTATTAATACCACAGGCTTTTCCAGAATCTTGAATGTTACACTGCACATAAAACAAATAACTCCCTACTCAGCCCCCAAAGCCCATTACCCTCGTTCCCATCTTCCTTTAAAGGAATCGTTAGTTTAACATTTATAATCAATGTAACTATTGTAGCAAACAAAATCCCCAAAAGCCCTTGTATTCCCCAGCTTAGTTGCAGACCAACAGAACCTGCAAATTTAGAAAAAAAAAAGTCTTGAATTAGTTCAAATTAGTTCTTGAATACATATGTGTACATGCACAGGTAGACAAACTGACTATTTTCACAAGTAGTTTATGTGCTAGCTGATATTGCAATGGTAGCTATAAAAGCAACTAAGCAGTCAAGTATTTCCTTCTAGATGTCCTGAAAAACAGTCAGAATGCATAACAAATAACATAATGACAACAAACATATTGTTAGATTCAGTTAATTACTCATTCTTTTTAGGCCAACAGTAAAAGACCTCCCCTTCCAAGAGCTGCTGAATATTTTAGCAGTAAAAGTGCTTTGATCTTAACTTTGTAGTATGTTGAAAATATTACAGTATAATGCAAAGGTCTTGAGTAGATTGCACTATCTCCAATAAGGATACAAACAAAGCATTATGTCCACAAAGCTTATAGTTTTTTTTTCTGGCCTAGCAAAAGTCCTAATTACAGACGAAAACTACTCTGCACGGCATCCTAGGGACTAGAAAAGGACAAAAAATGTGATAATCTTAAAAGACAAAGAAAGGCTATTTCTGATTGTAAAGAGCTTATTTATAACTATGTATTCCAATCAGTCCCTTTTAAGAGGTCTATGATACTTAATTTCCACTTTCTTGTTTTAGAAAGAACCGATCTGCATAAAAAAAAGCCCAAACCCAAAATCAAATTAAAATACTACTCCAATACTACTTTTCTGAAAGTAGTACCACTAGGAACGAAAGGCTCAAACCAGTGATCATGTATTTCCTATTTGGGAGACTGATTATCATCACTTAAAACAAGATCCTCAGTCCCTGATTTATTTTCCATTATGTGGCAAGAGAGGAAATGGCTAAAGACTTTTCAACATATAAAGGGACATATAAGGTTCAACAAGGAACTGAAACTGCTGCAAAACAGAGTATATGAAATCTAAAAATTAACATTATAAGTGCCAGGGTCTATCTTAGTACAGGAAATACAACATATATGATCCAAGATTTGTATTTCCACCTCCCTGTGCAAGACCAAGGGAAATATGTTCTAATGCATCTTGCTTGCAAAATACACCACAGATACCACACACCATGGAAAAGTTAACTATTCACTAGAACTTAATTGCAAAATAGAGAACACTAATTCCACAGTGTTTAACACATAACTTTGTATTAGGGAACAAATAAATCAAGGCATTGTGCCATTACCAGGAAATTTTAAGAAAGTAAATAGCATCTTTAACAGATTTATCAGTTTTTAAAAAGAAGACCAAAGAGCAAAGAGAGAATGAACATACATTAATGGTGTCAAAGTTCCTGGATTCTAGGTGGAACAGGGCTTTCAGATTTAATTATAATTTTCACATGGACTATGTCCATAGTGATATTTAAATCTCTTCCTCTTCACAAAAGCAGTAAAAAGACATTTGGCATATGCAGCAGATCAAAAGAGCGCCAGCTATACAGACAAAAACAATTGCAAAACTCTTCCAAGCCCTCTGCCATGGATCGTGTTGGTTCTGTTCTCATTTACAGGATTATTTTACTCTCCTTCAGAAAGCACTACATGAAGTGCTGACTATATAACACGAAAGAAAAAGCCTCATAACTATATAAGAATAAAGATGACCTTTAGAGGTCTGCATGGAGAATGTTACTCTTTAGTGTCTCCTTGTAGGATGATTTAAAGAATAATCATACATCCCTAGTCCTATAAATTATTAGCTGAAACACATTATTTTCACATGTACACATTCATTCACACATGCGGCATCCAAAGCTTCTGTGATTTACTGCTCAGACAGTATCTGAATTAATGTGAAAAGTATACATAAACAGAACCAGAAAGATTTTCAATGGGCTTAGTAACAAAGTACAGTTCGTATCCAATACAGACAGAATGAACCATAAATCTCATAATGTCTACTTGTGCTAGTTATGAAAGTAATTTTCTCAAGCAGTCCTGATCAGAAACATAAAGGCAAACTAAATAAAAGCTTCTGGGAAGAAAAAGCTTCATGTAAGTGACACTTCATTGAACAGTCAGTGGGAAATCACAACTGCAAAACATCTGTTTCAACCCTGCAAATAAAATTAATTTAAATTAAGTACATAAATAACTTGCTATGCACATATCAACCTAATCAATAAGCAGCAGACTCCTAATCACAACTGCCATTAAGGTTTGTAGGGAAAGATAAGAATAAAGAGATAATTGCAATCAGAAAACATGCTGAGTGGAAATAAATTACAGTGAATTTTAAACAGCATTGAAGAAACGTTCAGAGGAAGTTTACTGCAGCATATGAAAAGCCCCAAAATATGAGGCCAAACTATATCTTCCTTTCCTTGTCCCTCATCACTTCTCTTTTAACACGTGAAACTCAATTCGTTTACTCTTGCTGACTTTGTTTATTGCTTGAGACAAATATAGAACTAAAGCTACTATCAGTTTCAGATAGATTATCTGAAAGAGAAAAACCACCTCTAAAGATGCATCATTCTTTTTTTTTTCCACAGTACCTTGTAGTTCTGTCCTAGATTATGTGTTGTTCAACTTTTCAAACTATCTTTTCTTGCCCACAACTTCCTTATTCACTCTTTTGCTGTAAAATTGTTTATGAAAGAGCTGTCTGCACTCGTTAAAAACATACTTGTTGCTTGGCTTCATGGTATTTTTACAGAAAAAGTTCACAGTATCAACTCCCTTTAGGTTTGGATACTGCATTTTCTATTTCTTTTTCCTATACACCTCTCAGATTTACCTTTCTTGCACTTAACTGGAACAGTTAACATATGCTCCTACCCTTCCCCAAAGTCACTTCCACTTTTCCCTTCTTATTCTCCTCTGGTACTTCTTTCACTTCTGCAACAGAATATGGACTTGTGATATTAATAAAGGGTATTTTGAGGAGAAAGCCACATGTGTATAAAAAAGAAACATATTCAGATTTCAGGAGATGCAATACTATTCCTTATTGCTAATTTTGCCTGATTTTCTCCTGTTCTCTACCCAGATATCATCTTAGCTGCATAAATCAATTGCCACTTTTCTTTTGCTCCTATCCTGTAGTCTCCTTATTACTGCTGTTTTTCTTCTCTCTTTATAACTTCTGAATTCTTCCTGCATCAGATAATGTTTTGTTTCTTCTGTATTAGCCCTTATACTTCTCTGTTCCACCAAATTATAATCCACATATTTGGTTTTCTGCATCACAGACTTTACTGGTGTTACTTAAACTGCTTTTTTTCCGTTATGGTCGTGTTTGGCTTTTCCCAAATCTTTCTCTGTCCTTCATTAGGACAGTAGCTGAGGGTAACAGAGGAAAAGCAATGGTGGAAGTGAACCTTTGCCTGTAGTCATCCTTTATGAACAACAAGAAAAGTGACCTTTCTTCCCAACCCAGCCCAAATTCAGGTTTCCTCAGTTTTCTGTTCTTGTGTAACTGCAAAACAGGAAGACAATTTTAAGCATATAGCTTATTCAGAATAGCATAGATCTCAATACTAATGTAACTATATATATATATGTATATATATATATATGTCTCTACCTAGTTGAGTATTTTCCCAGAATTATATGGCTCATGGAAATAGTAAATCTTCATTTCAACAAAGCAATTTTGCTTTCTAGAAGTTCCCTCAAATGTCAGTGTCATGTTCTTTATACACCCTAAATTTTTTAAGTAGCTCAGGGAATTCTGATTTCAAGAAAAAATAGGATAGGTTCCTCTAATGATTTCTGCTTGAAAAGATAGTGACTTGTGACATAAACAATTGGGGTGAAATTCTTCCCTTGATGACTTATCACTCAGGGATGCTAATGACTTCAGTAGAAAAGATGGTTGAGCATCCCAGGGTACAATTTGCTTCCTATTGTTTTTGTGCTTACTGAGATTGAAGATTACTCTAGGGAAGACATTGTATGTGAAGCAGAGAAACCAATTATATCTGAAAAATATGTTGATGGATAAGGAATAAATAAGCAAAGAATTCCATGCATATATAAATAAAGAGCTTAAGCTAATGTAAATATATACATACATGGTTCAATAGTGTAAAAACTGTGGCATGTATAATATAACCAATCCATATGCTATCATCATCAATGGCATCTGCTAGAAATTTTAATGCTCCCAGCAGCTTGAGACAAGTTGTGACACTGAGTCAAGCAGTATGAGCCAGAGGTAATGAAGAGAAGGAAATATTTTTAGCAGAGTGAATACATTACTACTGTCTCAGTATTGAAGTATGACCCCTAAATATCACTTGGTGTAAAATAACAAATTTCACTATATGACATCAGGGACAAAAATTTTGGAGATATTTTGATATAATTTTTCCTCACAGGAAAAATTTGTATCAGAAATTAGTAAAAATTTATTAAGTAAATACCCTCACTGATTTCTGTCAATGTAAATGTACTTTTAAATTGCACTCATCAAACTTCCAAACATATGCATAAATGAAGATCTACTACACATATTTAACAGCTATATATAGATTCTGTGCTGGCTAAAATATTTCATAATAGCAAAACTCAAACACACTGTAGTTACTAATTAAAAACAAACAAACAAACAAACAAACAAACAAACAAACACCATCTAACCAACCCATGCCCCTCTGCAACCAACAGCAAAAAAACTCCACAAAGTGTAATAAGAGGCATTCCCAGTCCTGAGGAACAAGCGCATTCCAAAGCTCCTATTCCGTTCTGACTCATATCAGCTATGTATAGATAAGGAAACCTAAACGTTAGCTCACCATTGAAAAGAACAAGAACACAAAGAGTGAGGCAGAGAAATGGCACAACATGTAGAATATGAATATCACAGTTATTTCCATCATTGTATCATCTCAGACAAATATAAACCCTACTCAGTATACTTTATGAAAGTAGATGTGACTTGAAATTTTGTATTAAACTAAAAGGCAAGACATACTGCTAAATTCTTATTTCTGTTGTTCAAATTAAATATTTTCATCAAACGCTGTGTTCAGACTTTGCTGGTAAGCCTTCAATACTTTCATTTTAAATTATTTATTTTTAAATAGTGGTACAAAGTGATATGCATGAATGTAATGCACAAAAATATGCTATACACAGAAACACATTTGTATACATACGTACATTATACATACATAACATGCCAAAATATATAACATAACTTAGAGGGGAGTATTAGGTCTCTTTTAGTTTTATCTTAATTAAATTTTAATGAGTTGATAACTCAGGATGATAACAAATTATAATAATCCACAAATTTTTTTCACTGTCAGTATTGGATTCTAACCTCTGCCAAGAACCATCCCACAAACAAATTGTTTAAGAAATTGTTTGCAATTTCAGTCATTTGCTAAATGAGAATCAGGGAAAAGGAAAGAGGTTTCTCTAGATGTCCCAAAGCATATTCCATTGGCAGCACCAGAAGAGAGAAGTTTTGCTATGTGGAATTTAGAGATTACACATTAAGGAATATGGGAGAAAAATACGTAATAGGTAACCATGACGTTCTAAATACTTATGACTTGTTATGGGGTAATAAATATTTAGGACAGGAATATGATATAAGATGTGACTCTTCAATAAGTAAAATCTGGCCTACAAAGGGAACTCTCTTTACAAGTACTGTGTAATATCTTTGGTCTTTGTAATATTTTGTGAAATAAATATGCCCTAAGTACCTCTTAGAATATATGTAAGCCATTATAACCATGTGAACGAGTCTTTACAAAGTGGACCAACCCTTACAGGGGCTGTTCACAGTGCATGCCCCTCTGATTTGGCACTACAGTAGCCCTGGAAGTATCCTGCCACTGATGCTCCCTAGTAAGAATCAGAGGAATCAAGTTTTTGTAAAAAATTTCCCACTGTATGAGTTAGAAAACACAAAGCCTTAGTACATGTGCAGGTACTCATTTGCTGAAAGCCAGGAGTTACAGGGAAGAATAGAAGAGTGGACACAGCCACAGGTATTCTGGTGTGTGAGGAACCAGTCCTAGAGCAGGGAAAAAGACTGAGTAGTAAGGAGCTGCAGAGAGGAACTCCTATGAGCAAGCTGCAACATCAATTTGCCATCCCTCACTCAGGTAGAGGAGTCAGAAATTAAGTTGAGCCTGGGAAGAAGAAAGGAGTATGGGGGAAGGTGTTTTTATCTTTGTTGTTGTTCTTTTAATTAACTATAGATTACATTAACTTTCCCAGAATTTTTAGTTGGTGCTGCCCTTTAAGGTAATTGGTAAGTGGCCTCACTGTCCTTGTCCCAGACCACAAGTTTCCCCACCTTAGTTTTTCCCCTTAGATTTTCCCTTACCCTATTAAGAGGATTAAGTGAGAGTCTCTTGGTGTAGGTCTAACACATTATGTGGATCTCACCAATAAATCTTCTGTAAGAGCTTTAAAGTGTCAGCTGCCCACCAAATCTAACTAACTTTATTAACCAGAGAGACATTTGGAATAGTTTTGGTACTTCATTTGACTGAAGGCACTTTTAAAATTATTACTGATAGAGGACTTCCAAAACTTTAGGTAGGTTGGGGTTTTGTGTAGAGAATACAAATTTGTTTTTACTTTTCTTGGAAAACTTGTGAAAAGCCTGCAGAACAATCATGAATGCAACAGACATATAATGTATTTTTACATTGCTTTATAAAATCAAAAACAAATTAGTAGTTTATTTTTACTAGAAACAATTACTTACTATTAACTTTTTATGGGCTTTCTACTTAGGAAATAAGAAGGGTTTACAAAAACAACAAAAACCAGTCAACCAAGCAAAAAACCCTAACAAACATGAAAACTAGTTCCATAGGCCAACATATTTTTACAAATTAAATCTACACTGCAAAACAAAAGCATGAACAATTAAAACCAAGAGAAAAAATACTCTGAATCATCCTTTACTTGTCCTTCATTTTTAATAAAATGCTGGCAGCAATTAAAGGTTTGGGATTTTTTTAATGTCAGAAGTGCTTCAGTCCTTTAACAAAGCTGTTTACGTGCACAAGAAGTATTGCAGGTTTACTATACTAGAAAAATCTAATACATTTGCTATTAGGTAATGAAAACTGGTTTTGGGCCAAAGCCTAGATAATCTTATACTGTGTTTTTAGAATGAAAAATATAGGGTTTACTGTTTGTTTTTTGTTTTTTATTCCTTCCCTAATGATCCCAATCATTAACTCAAATTAGAATTCCTAGTTATATTCATGCTGTAGAAATGCAGAAAAAATTTAATGGAAAATGCAAAGTGAAACTTACTGCAAAAAATGCTTTTTAGTGTAAAATAATTGACGTAAATAAGAAAAAATGTCCAGTAACACTAATGCAAAACTAAAAATAAGGTATAAAAAGTTGATGTTTTTCCTATAGTCATATTAGATTTCATCCCTATCGACTTATAATAAAAGAAAAGCATCTACAATTAATCCTTTATAAAATTATTTTGTAAAATATTAAAATGGATCGATACATAATAATATTACTCAAGGAATTTGATTGTTCAAAGTACTATTTTCACTGTATTACATGTTTTTTGAAGAGAATGAAGTGGAAATTTCAAATCTATCTGCCATATAATTCAAATGAGTGTATTCTAAGGGTAATGTGTCACACAGCATAGTGAATCTTAAGCCAAAAACTGGAGTTTTGAAAAACACATAGGACAATATAGTCATGTACAGATGTTTGAATAGAGTTACCACTTTAGCAGTATTATACCTTTTACAGTGATTCTACTAAATACTTTGTAGAACTTCCATATTACCCTTAAAAATGTATTTTTTAAGGTTTTTGACATAGGCTTTGTCATATGAAAAGATAAATTACTATAGATAATGATTGCATTCCAGTTGTCTCTTTTAAAAATGTAAATCTGAATAATCAATCCTCTGTATTGTGAAAACTTACAGCATGAAATTACAACTCATTTCTTGCAGGGAGAGTTGGATATGCATTTGTATTAAACACAACATTATAACTTGACAGATTTTATTCAATTGCTTGTTTGGTCCCTGATAATATAAACTGTAAACCCTGTAAAAATAATACTGCATATATGTCTAGAAAAGATGAATGATATTTCAGGATGTATTTATGAATACTCTATTTCTTAAATAGAGTTATGTACTGTGACAAATAGTTAAACTTTCAGTGCACTCCAAACATTTACAATTACATTCACTTGCAGATCTTGTAAGAAGCAGCTGAGCCCCAACAATTTTTAATTATATATATCCATTGCTTTAATTTTTCTGTAGACCTAACTGACTATTGTTTTTGAAAGTGCATAGACCTCTGGATTTCCAGAAGGTTAAAATCATTGGGATGTGTCATTCACATTAAGTCACTAGGAAAATTGTTTTGATGTTGTTATTAATTTCTACTTCAATTCTTATTAACACTATGAACAGGAAATGTAAAATTCTGGAAACTTATTCTTAGGTGCATCTTTTTTTCTGTGTACATCATTCAGTGCCAAAAAAATAAAGAAGTGGAGTGGATGAGGTACAAGAGTGAAATACCAGCTTCCAAGTGAGAGAAGAACAAAGTGTAAGTAGAGAAAATGCAAATTCAAATGAAGCCTATTAACACTATCTCAGTCACACCCTGGAAGCATGTTTTTTTCCATTCTAGTGATGATACCTGCAGTGTCATCCTGGAAGCATTAATACTGGAGTCTTACTCTTTTGGCAAGAAATGTAAAAATTTACATTACAAGGAATATTAAACTTTCATCATCTGATGATAAAAATCCTAGGTGTCCTGGTGGATAGTAAGCTGAACCTGAATCCACAGCACACTCTTGCAGACACAATAGGAAAGCTGTGTCCTAGATTGCATCATAAGTGTACAGACATCATATTAATGACAATGATGCTTTAGTAAGCAACTTCCAAAACTGAAGAGTGCCTAGGCAACTGACAAAACCTGGAAATTTTGAAGTTCCAACATAAGGAACTTATTTTTCTTGTGAATATGGTCACTGACAGAGGCTGTTAAGAGAGGCTGTGTAGCCTCTATTCTTAGAGGTAAAACCAGTCCAGAACATTTCCTGAGCAACTTGTTTCACCTATCCCTGTTCTGAGCAGGGATTATCTTGCAGTAGATAAGTACCAACTAGCCTCAGACACCCTATCTTTCTTCTCACATACATGTCCATACATTCTAGAAAAATAACCAGAACAAGACAAATCTCCAGTCTTCCTCTCTGTCACTCACTGAATTCCTTTTATTGAAGTGTAAAATTACCATGCATGCATATAAAACTGCAGTAAAATAAAAAAATATTTTCTCTGAACTAAGGGCTTTATTCAATAGTAGTAGATATATATCTCAGAAATTTTCCAAGATAGGCATCTAATATTTTAAATGTTCTTTAAGTCAAAGCTGGGAAGTACTGCAATGAATTTCGCATTTAAAATATCATAAAATTGATTGTGTTAAAAACATTAGAGAAATTAAGGTTAAAATTATGGTTAAAAACCATAGAGAAAAGGCATAAAGAATTTAAAGGAAATGTATAACCAACCTCTCCCAATCCTCTACCATGAAGAAAAACAAGATATTGTAGTTATTTGTGTATTTCATCTTCCACCAGCTTCAAGCTATCAAATACTTTTTAATTATAACCTCTGGGTTCTTTTATAGTCTGCTTTGCAATTAGTAAGAATGCAAACAAATAAGGATTCAAATTCCTTCTGTTCTGCTGCAAATATATACTTCCTGCTACTCTTTCCACAGTGCTCGATTCTGTTTTTCAGTGAATTGGAGAATTGCAATTTTACATCCTCACCTTTGATCTGATAGTTGCTTTGTGTGTTCTGATTGACAGTGCATGGAATGACCTTCAGATAGTAAAGAACACTTTTTAAAAACAAGAATGAATTCAACAAAATTTTTCATGCTCAACTTATTTAGTTCATATATATTTGCAAACCCTTTCCAGTATTAATGACATTATTTTAGTATATATATATTGACAGTGAAAGCTGTTGTACATTTTGTGGATCTACTTCCAGAAAGTGCATGTGGAATGGTGAAACATACTTAACAGAAAGAGAGAAAAGGAGAAAGAAAATGTGTGTCTTTATCTTCTAGATTTTCTACCTCTATTAAAAATACTGAAATCAGTTGTTTTAGTGAAGAAATGAAATCATACCCATAAAATGACACTCAAACATTTTCTATCTCTCAGCGTTATCTAGGTTAGGCTCCTAAAATATCTAAGAAATTTTGAAAAAAATGTTATTCCAGCTGTGATGCTATTTTACTTTCCTTGCCAGATCTACTAATGAAACTAGAAACTTTATTTATGAAAGGAACTGGTTTTGCAAATAAACATAAGAAATATAAGAAAAGCTTCTAATTTCTTAAAAAATTTAGCACAGTTACTTGATTTTGTTTGATATTTTTCTAAAACAGTTTACAAGAAATAAAACCCAAAGGCATTCAGAAAGTAAAAAGCAAAGCACATACCTTTAAAGAACAGTAGTAATATATACACTGTAGCCAGAACACCACAATTTGTAAGAGTGGTTTTTTTAATAACCTAACATCTTCAAAGTAACAGGAAAAAACATGAAGACATGCTATAATAAATAACATATTCAAATTTTTATATTTTAGCTTCCCACATAAAAGATGTGGCATATAAAACAGTCTAAGACTGTGACTTTATTAACATAAACTCTATCCAGCAGCTGAGTTGGGGGAAGTCTAAATTTTTCACTCAGAGGGTGGTTGGATACTGGAAGAGGATCCCTAGGGAAATGGTCACAGTCCCAGCCTGACAGAGTACAAGAAGCATTTGGACAATGCTCTCAGGCACAGAGTGTGAGTTTTTGAATCCTCTGCAGGGCCAGGAGTTGGACTCAATGGTTCTGATGAGTCTCTTCCAACACACTATATTCTGTAGTTTTATGACTCAGTTCATTGTGATGTAAACTTCAAGGGAAGATCTTCCAGTGCCAGAGTATTTTATGGATCACTTTCTTCTTGAAAGAAAGCTTATTCCAGGATATACTTCACATCTACTGCTATTTTTGCCTGGCAGACTAATCAATAGCAAAGAATTCATCAGGAAGGAACTATATAATGAAGTGTGAAGTAACATGCAAGTTACAAGTTACTGATAATTGTATGTATTCCATCTAGGATAAATTTGTTCATATTCCACATCTTTATATCAAATTTACGGGATTACATGGCTTTTAAATTAACACTTGTTGCACCAGAAAGTTTATGAGACAAATTTAATAGCCTCATTTTAAAATTTTTAAAGTAAAAATTTGATCACTTTAACCTAGTTTTGAAATTTGGTTTACTTCATTTAGAAAATATCTACTAATACAAAGGAGATTTTTAAAAAAAAAAAATCACGTCCTTTCTGACCTCTCTGTTCCAAATATGCAGATTTGAAACGTATGGGAATAGAATGTAAATTTTATGTTGTGCAAAAAGGCACAGATAGGCACATATCCAGGGAGGGAGATCCATAACATTGCTGTGCAGATGTAAAATACTTGCTTCTGGTATTCCTCAGTTTTGGTTGACAAGGAAGGTAAAAAATGTGAAACCAAGAGTCTTTGTTGTTTTTATCCTTTAAAGTACATTCTCCTTTTGCTAATAGTCTAAAAACCTAATGCTGTAGGATAGTTTAAAAATAAAAAATAGCTTAAAAATAAAAAATAAAAGGATATCATGGTAGGAAGAGAACACAAAAATGTTGTCGCAAATGTTAAGATAGATGTCATAAAAGATTAGACAGAATAGAGTATCAAATAGCTGATATGTATAGTGCCATTTCTGGCACAAAAAGAGGTATTTACTTGTGGTAAGGGACAACAAAAAGAAAAAAGTAACCAAATAAATTTGTTATCATAGCAGTTCAGGTTATTTAACAGGTGTCTTTGATATTCATTATATTACTTCTTAATAATGGAAGCTGAAAAAAAATTCACATAACCCTTCTTTTAATCAGAAACCTCAATGTAAGATATGAACATCCCTTAAATTTTGGAACTTCTACCCATACAGAACTCCTAACAAACACTAATCCCACAAATACCTTTCCTGTGATAAGGGATGATAAACATATAGGCAAGGTATCATTTATTAGTGAGAAATTGTACTGTAGTCCCTGAATTCTTTTATGTTCCTTGAACTGATCTAAGATGAATATTTTACCATCAGTTCATTTTTTTCTTCTTTTTGTTGTTGTTGTTGTTGTTATCTATCAGGAAACCAGACCCTGGGAGATGATCAGTCTGTTTGAGCAGAGCATTGTGTCCAGAGTCCATACACATCTCCCTTCGCAGGAGGATGCAACATGTGCATGGTGCCTTCATCACCTTGGCAGCCTATTTGAGTCTGCTTCTACATCAGGAGGCTGTCTGTGCTCAGCACTGATAACAAAACCCTATCGCTTTTCAGAGTGACAGGGCACAGTGACATATCAACACTGGAAGCTAAGCGAAAAGCCCCTTCTAATTTAACTGCTAATCTGCTGAAGCTGTGTTCAAACCTAGCACACTTGTTTTCAATTAAAACTTTCTTTTAACTAGAAAAAAAAAAAAAAGGTTTGGTTTGTGTCTTTGCCTTTTTGAGTTGCAGTCAAGTCAGAAAAGAGCTGAAAATCGAGGATACAGAGTGGAGTTTTTTTCTCTCTGCTAAATGTCAGACATTTGTTTTTCAAATGGAAATTGCACAGAATACACTTTCTGGTACTAAACTTATGGGAGGTCCATTGTCAAAATGAGAATTTTCCTCTGAAGTGAGATACAGAGTTATTAACATATATTGCCAAAAAATCTATTACTCAGTGTTAATTTAAAGCTTGTTTCTAGAATTATTAACAGTAGAATGGAAAAGGTTTAGTACAAGTTGTAGTGCATTTGGCTCTTTAAGCAACAAAAGCAATGATTTCAGTAGATTTTTAAGGCCATACTGGCAAGCAATCAGTCTCTGTTCCTAAGTGTTTTCTTTAACATTCACTGCTGCCTCAACAAGCTATCCTATGGCATTAGATTTTCAGACTAGTAGCAAAAGAAGAATGTACTTCAAAGGCCAAGAAGCTGGTATTGCTTGGATGAGAATAATGATGTTTTGACTGTTATTACGTAGTCCATACCCTAAGGAAAGGGTGTAAAAACTCTTTATAGAGTTTCATGCACTAAAAATCAGGAACTACACAAAAAGTGGACAGGGGACACGACCACAACAAGAGACCAGGACTTATCAAAGGGATGTATTCCAAACCCTGGAGCTTCAAGCCCAGCACATAAAGGAGGAAAACTGGCTGGAAGGAAACAATCACTGTCCAGGGATGGGCATCAGTTATCATTATTGTGCATCATTTGTTTCTCTGGTGTTTTGTTACTATCCCTTCCTCTCTTTATCATTCCTGCTATTGTTATTGTTATTATTATTACCAATAACCTGTTACTTAATTATAACTATTGTTAATGTCATCACATTTAGAGTTAACTGCATATTTTTAGTGAAATTACTATTTATTTTTTTTTAACATGGATTTATTCTTTTCCCAGATCAAGAGGTTTACCTATTCCTTCTGATTCTCTTCTCCACCATTGGTGATTCTTGTGGTGGGAGTTAGAACGGAGTTGCATAGTGCCTAATTTCTAATTGGGGTTAAACCAATACACAGTTTTAGAGAACATTTAAAGCAAAAACCACATGAATATGTAAGAAATTTCTGAATTAACATTTTTCTTTGAAAAGATAGCAAGTTTGCTGGCAATTTGCCTCTTGAATAACAAAGAGTGATTTTTTTTTCTTTTCTTTTTCAAAATAGCTTTTACTTTTCTTGGTTGCCATGAACACATGGAAAGTTTTTTCAGTGGGTTGGCTACATACCAAAATACTGTTTTCTATGTAATCGCGTGAGTCAACCTGCCATTATTTGATTGATCAAGACTTTGGCCTATGGAAAATAAAACATATGGCCTATATCCCAAAAATACTATGTGGATAAATTTAAAACCAAAATTAATGGCAGCTAGTACTAGATGTTGGGTTTTTTGTTTTTTCTTTTCTTTTTTTTTTCTTTAGATTCAGCTGACTGAAATGCATGTAAAAATGTAAATATTTTGAATTTTGCAGTTATGTATTACTATGTTGCATTTGTTCCTAACTAACAGAATAATGTCTACAATATTTACAAAACCAAAAATAGATAAGAAGATACTAGTCAAACATGTATATTTATCTTTAATGGCTCACCTAATACAAAAAATCTCAAGCTCTTAACAATACTAAGTAGCTATAATGGTGTATGCAGCATACTATGCATTTTTTTCCTCTGAAAACATTCTTATTTACATCTCGTTTTAAATTACAGAAGTAAAATTTATGCAGTTAGTATTTAATGAATTATTTAGAACCCTCTTTCTGATATACTATGTTAATTCAAATATATTTTACTTTCCTTGAAATTCTGCTTGAATATGTAAATTCATCATTCTTAGCAACAAGATACAATAAAATTTCATTAATGAGTTATTTTTGCCCTGACTTTTTAGATAAAATTAGCATAGAATTGAGTAGAAACTGCCATTCTTCGAATAATATTTTTATTATATATCTTTGTTCTTGAGGAAAATTTTATCAGGCAAGTGTCAACTCTGTGCTCAGCAAAACAAGCTGTTCCAAATTTTTAAAATCAGTTTTAATCTGTTCTCTGGAAGGAAATTTATCTTAGGTTTGCCCTGTCCACCAGACATAATACAGTATTTTTTGCTGAGGATTATGTCAGCAAGGAAACTGTGGTCATATGTCCACATGGACTTTCACAGACACTATTATATACAGTTCTTGCCCCTGGATTCTACAAAATGTTTCTCCTTCCTTTCCTCCCAAGCTGTTTTTGAACATTACTCTATTTTCTTAGAAAATGAATAAAAGGTTTTTTTAGTAATGTTTGGAATTGGCTGAGATGTTTGGTATTTATTAATTATTAATATTATCTTTCTGTATATAAACATGTATGTATGCATGCATAACAATATATATTAAGGATATTTATTTTAAATTTTTTGGGCTAACTTTATATATTTATCAGTAACGTCTATGTGATAATTTTATAGGGGATTAAAAGGGAAAGAAGTATCCTAAACTGCGCAACATGCTGTGCAAAGGAGAGGCTGTACAAATCACACTTGAAATTTATACAGATTTGCCAGATTCAGTGTGTTCTTAGAAGAGGAAATCCTTTGCAACATGTAAGAGAAGTCTTAAATATTCTGACACAAAATTATTTTATGCAGGTGTATAAAGAGCTGATAGTGCAGTAGAAGATTAATTCATCTGTGGCTTTAACAATATATCCCATCTGAAATATTGTTTTAAATCTATGTTGCATAGTGATGAGGACAACACCACTGTAAAAGTACCCATAACTGCTCTGTGCTAGCAACTGTCCTTAAGCTGTTTTCCCATGAGCCAATCAAGTTGCCAGTGGGCCTAAGTCTGACTGAACTGTGGAAAGAATAAACCATGCAGATGAATGTCTTCGTTCTGCATAATATTTTGTCCTTCTTATGTGGTGTTAATAGGAATGTGATGAGAATCTGTTTTTAGACAGTCATAAAGCCCTTTCATTTGGTCTTAGCCATAAAAGGCCCAGCATGAGAATTGCATCTCAGAATGTAATGTAATCATCCATTACAATTTCTATGGTCCAGGAGGGGTAAATTTCTGCAAAAATTTCGAATGACCAGCTGCAGGACCAGCTTACTAAAAGGGAGTCCACTTTTTGCTTTTGGTTGTTCAGTGTTAAACGACAATTTGACAGATAATGTAAAACTGAATCTAGTGAAACAGAAGTCGCAGATAGTAATTGAGTTTTCCATAATGTTATAGTTTTAGTGTTACAAATGAGCAAAGTGAAATTGTCTACATCCACAATACTCTGCTGTTTGTATTATAACTATTAACATTATTTCTAAAGAATGAGCTGAAGATATTCACAAATATATAAAGCATGAATTGGTGTCTCAAAGGCAAAGTCAGTAATCTCTCTGCAAATCAGGTGCTCAGATATTTCATTAAGAGTTATGACCTTTTTCAGTGAACAGTTCTCTACAAATACAAGCACAGACAATTTCACATAATTCAAAATCTCTGTAGTAAGTCAGAAGAAAGTGTGAATGGGAAAATATGATGCATGAAATTATAAGCATATTAAAAAAGAGGACTAGAAATGACTAAAAGCCTGACGACCTCTCATGACAACAATCAAGTAAATAGTGTTTTAGAAATAGGATCTCAAATGAACATTTATTGTATGCTTTTAAAAACTATGTGCCAAAATTAAGAAGCAAAAAAAAAAGCCAAAAACAAATAAACAAATCAACAACAACCATTCTTTAAAAGGCTGGGGGCAGGAGATAGGAACAACCCTGCAAAACGGTTTTTATTTTAGGAGATAAAAGCATCAAGGTCTTGTTGATTATACAATCTTACATAACTGACAAATGTAGTTTGTTTTAAACCATAAAGCTTCCAGCAAGGTGGTACAGCAGAAAAAGATCTAATCATTCATTTGGAACAATACAGTTCAAGTCTTAAAAGTTGTGATCCCCTATAAAATGGGTGATGCCTCAGCTCCTTCTCAGAATCTTAAAAACAAGTTACATGGTTTAGAGGCCTATTATCTATAGAGGATATCAGATTAATACCTTATACCAGAAGTCATAATTCATATAAAACAAAGAGTGAAAGAAATCTGGAACTTTAGTTATTGAGTGCTTTTTGACATCATAAATCTATCTCCCTTCAGAATGATAGTGCAATGGCCAATCACACACCCATCCTAATTTGAATGATAATGACCCATGGATTTCTCTTGCTTCCAGTACTGCTTGAGACCTGTGCAAATCTTAGCATTCACATTTTTTCTTCTGAACAACATTTGGAAGATAACTGCAATATTATTTTGAAGTAAAACTTTTTTAGTATGTGACTTCACAGACTCGAAGTTATTTCCGTATAAACCTTCTTAAACATGTTGGTGGGTGGATTGCGAATCTTGAATATGTTGTGAGGTTCAGTGTGAGACCAAAGCATTGTTCTGGCAATTTACTACTCTTCCTAATAAACTGAGAAATAATTTGCTGATAGAAAACTGGTGGCAGGTGTGCTTTACTGTTGACAGCTGCATTTCTGACATAGATCACAGAGAAACTGTAGTGTTCATGCTAGAACATCTGGACCATTTGATCAGATTTCAAGTTTTAATTTAAATTGGCTGTCTATTATCATTTTACAAAGTACAGGAAAATAGTATTGTGGTGAAGTGTTCATATTAGCAGAAGAAAAAAATCATAAATTATTATCTGAAAAATGTTTTTTTCTAAGAAACATAAATAAAATAGCAACTATTTAATAGAGTACCACTGGATCAAGATATTTATTTACACTTTTGTAATGCTCAGAAGTACTTTTCAAGACTGGCATTAAAGAAATGCAAGACAACAACAAAAAAATTAAAATACTATGTTGATACTAATGTCAATATAGAATATTTCTCATATAGTAGATAGTTTTCTGGACTGCATATTTTTGAGAAGGTTGATGTTTCTCTCATTAAAATAGCCATTGAAAATGAGAAGATCTGAATTCCTTCAGGCATTTGTTCTAGAAAATTAAATGCAAGGTTACACTGAAAGAAATAAACATCAAGAGCATAACCAAATGGTAATATTAGTCACATGGTATTTCACCACTCTTTTCTTAATAAGTTCAGGGTTTCATAGGTGCAAAACTATTGTCTACATATAAGTAGCTTTTGCAAGATTAATGAGAATGTGACTGGATATGTTTCAGTGTTACAGCAGTCAGTACCTAGGAAAGGATTAAATCTTCAGCTGCCCACCTGAACAGGCCCTAGAGTATCCAGTCTACCGGCAAACTTTTGAGAGAGTTTTCTTGCTTCACATTAGAAGTTTACAGAAGTTTCCACTTTGTTTATGTGTACATCACAAATCAATCAAATAGAACTGCCTCTGCTACAGACACCTCCTGTAAGAGTTTAAATTACAGCAAGAGTTTCTGAGTACCACAGGGTACTTCCTCTCCTTTTCGCTGCAGGCACAATCTCTTTCGAGCTGCTGCCATCTCTTGTTCAGTCCTGTTCTCTCTGCTGCTGTGGAGTTACAATGGCACCCATCCTCAACAGCAGCAGCAGTTGCCAGGGCTTCAGCATGTTTGTGCCCCCAGTGCACCTCTCATCTTTACCCTTGCTCTAGCTCTGCAAAACAAAGTTCAGTGGTGGGGCTTTCATCTATCTCAACGAGTTAGTTTCAGATTTCAGTCAGTTTTGGCACTCTTCTATAGTCATAACAGCATTCTGGACTCCAGAGCACTAGCTCATCTGCTCTTTTGCTGTTGAAAAATCAAACCAATCTTGAAAGTAGTTTAGCAATCACCTAACTGAGGAGAATAAAACTTAGGAAAATACATGAAATGAACCTGCAGCCTTAGGCAAACTGCTGCAAGAATATGAATGACTAGGAAGACAAAACAGTACCATTTTCTTTACAACTGTAGTTGTATAGATAATTTCTACTTAATCTCTATTTATGAAGATGTACTTTTAAAGTAATTTAGATAAAAACTAGGAAATCTGCTAATATCTGCTTCAAATACAGCTCCACAAATAAAATAGATTCACTGACTTCCTAAAGTATTCTGTGGTCATTTTTACCAGTGAAATAGGGCAGAAGAGTACCACAAGGAGTGTCTTTAAATATTTAATCTGGTTTGTGTTCAACCTATTTTATTATAAATGCTTGCAGTAGGTGTAAGTGCAAAGAAAACTAGGTCATGTGTAAACACTGGAGCAATAAAATCATAAACAAGAGCAGACACATGTGATCAAACTGCAAGTAAATAATTCACTTATACTATATAACTGAACATTGTAATCTCAGTGCAAAGGACTAGGATGCTGAAACCTTGATGTATCTGTGCCATTTTAAAGCCTTGAAGTCCAAACTAAATTGTACCCTAAATATTTCTTATATTTTTCTCTTAAGATCTCAGCTTCCTATTTTATTGAATAACAGTTAAAATATTAAGGAATTTTACTTTATATTTAAGAAAATATGGTGAGATGCTGGCACAACTTACCAAACTTGAGACAAAGTGTATAGGATTCCTGGCAACTCTGACTAGAACTGCAAGTTCACTAGATGAAGAAATTTAATTAGAAGTGATGGTTTCATTTATTCTATGAAGTCATGCTGACTTTGAAGTATTTATTCCAAATAGTCTTCTTTTCAAGGTTGTTCTGTAAAGATTCTACAAACAGAATCTTGTTTGAAGAAAAATTCCACCTTGATTAGAGGTCAAAGACATAGTTAAAAGAGCTAAAAATCTGAACATAACCAGGTTATCCTTAATAGTTATCAACATTCTACATCTGCAAATTACCATCTATGAGAAAATAGACAATTGAGATGAAAATGTCTGCTAAAATCTCTGTACAAATAGTGACATTTAACAGCTTTAGATGGAGCTTAGAGGAGTGAAGTCCCTCCCACTACAAGAAAAGAGAAGATTTGACCAACTGATGCACAGATAGTGATAGGACAAGTGGAAATAGTTTTAAACAAACAGAGGAGATACTTATATTAGCTATTTAAAAGAAATTCTTTGCTGTGAGGTGTGGGAGACTGATGAAAATGATTACTGGCTCAAAACAACATAGGAAAGTGTGTGTGTGCAGGCAACAGAACAAGTTCTGAGGAAAATGTGGTATGTGCTCCACCTTCCTGGAGGCTCTAGTCCAGCTGTCAGTCACTGACACACCTGGAAGCAAAGTTCCATGCTCCACTCTGAAGGCCCAATCTAGCCCCAGTGTGGCCAGATGAATGGAAGCCCACCGAGGGGAGGGCGTGACCACAGCAATAAAGACCATTGCACAATGACTGTGGTCACTTTCCTATAGTCCTTGGATTTTATAGCAGCTAAGATCCCACTAGATCCAAGAAAGTAGCTATATCTTTCTTCTCTCTCTCTTGTCCTTTCTTTCTCTCATTTTCTATTCCTAATTTCCTCTTCTTGAAATCTGATTAACTTAAAACTTGTTTTGTTTTGTTTTGTGTTGCTTTGTTTTGCTTTAATGAAATGCTTTATTTTGGTTGAATATTAGTTTTAAATTCTGCCAAATTCCTGTTCTTCTAAGATTTGCCAGTAATATATATATATTTTTTTTAATCTTCCAGGAACTTTTGTCAAGTTTTTCTTTGTGCCACCTCAGGGAAAAGTAGTATCTAAAGACCCCTTAAAACCAACTCACACATGGAGGACTAGAGGTTTACAAAGAGTGATAAGATATGATTAACAGGTTGCCCAGAAAAGTTGTGGATGTGCCATCCCTGGAAATGTTCAAGGGCAGGTTGCAAGGGGCTTTGAGAATTCTGGTCTAGTGAAGATGTCCCCGTCTTTGGCAGCAGGGTAGGAACTAGATGATTTTTTAAGTATTTTCCAATCCAAACAGTTCTGATTGTAGTACATATGTACCAGCATGATTCAGCAGAGTGTTAATGTACAGGAGTTGAAATACTGTTCGTCATCAGCTAATGTCCACAACAGCATTCCTTTCCAGTTTTTCATACCAATGATGCAGTGTTTTCTATAATTAGAGACATTTTATTTGTGTAAGAATAATAAAACAAAAGAAACATGCTGCTGTATTTACCGTAGTTCTACTGTATATGGTTAAAGAATCATAAAAAGGTAAAAATGACCACATTTCTTAACTAAGGAATATGTACATTTCATGTAGACATGACAAATATTCTATGACAGATCACATATCTCAGCAGAGTCCTCATGGTCTGTAAGAAGGAGAATACCATACACCAGCTCCTATGAGCTGAAGGGGCTGTTAACTTTTCTTTCACCCTGTTTGTGATACCCAACATGATCACCATGCCAAATCTTCTGCTATCCTTCTTCCCTGATCAATAACTGCAGCCTTGTGGTGGTGTGGTTATGACTGAATGAGATCCTGATGCTAAAGATCTGTACTTAAAAATATTTAGATCACTGTGTTGCCTTAACAGTGAATTGCCTTCCAAATCAGCACTTAATACAGTGATTAATATTGGCTTATAAAGTTGAAGTGTCACTCTTACATCCATATATTGTATTTTGGACATTTATTTTCAGATTGTCTTGCTAGGCTGAAACAAAGTCCTCCAGATACAAAGATATTTCTTGAGAGGCATCACCACAGCACTGAGATGTCAATCCTTTCTTAAGGAAAAGGAGCTGAAAATAATCAATCAGAAGACCAAGCAACAGAGCAAGAACAAAATTCAAAATTATTAATTATCATTGTCTCTTTCTTTTCTTTTGCTTAGGTTAGAAAGGAGCACAGGGACAGCATGAAATACAGAGAATTTTACACAGAACATTACTTTGCCTTTGCTTTTGTTTTAAAAGATTTGCAAATGGAATATTGACTCAACCCTAAAGAAGGAGATAAAAAAAAAAAGTAATATCACCAGGAAAATCATTTGCTTAAGGTTAGAAGCTGGAGGAGAGTGGTCTTCTGTCTTATGATGGGGTGAGCATCTGGTCAGGAGAAATAGCATCTACTACATTTTCCACAATCTCTAATTTCTTTTTTTCCCCCCTTTTGTTCTAATTGCTTAAAAAAAAAAAAAAAAAACATTTAAACAAGCCTTATAGATAATTAAAACTAGTGAAAAAAGGAAAAACCTGGACTGATAGACATCCCTGGATATAAGGGAACTCATTAGTAATAAGCCTTTGCGTCATCTCTGCACTATCATACAGAATCATGTTCATGGTTTTGTGGATAGGGAAGATTCAGGTTGAAAGCTGTAATAATCTTACAACTTATTGTCTGAGAACGTGTCATGCCAATGCAAATTTCCTTTGATTTAATTTCCTTTGGTCTCTCATGTTGAGGCAGCAAAAAAGAGTGAAACTGATACAATATTTTACTATCTTGTCCCAGTTTTATTCCAGTTTGGGTTTTCTGTTTGTTTATTTTTGTTTGTGGCTTGGTTGTGTGTATTTGTTAGTTTGTTTGTTTGGTTTGGTTTTGGATTTTTGGGGATTGTTTTCAGGCTATATGTCTTTCCCAGATGACATGAGCCACTCAGGCTAGCCAAGATCTTGCATTAGATAATTTTCATGGGCAATGTAGGGTCTTGTGTGCACATTAAGAATTGCTTAAATATGTATGCTGCATATAGTGGTATTTGGACATTCTTACCCTACTATTTCCCTGCCCACACTAAGAGCCTTAAGGTAATTCTGCATAAACAGAAATACTGTCCTCATCTGAGACTGGCAAATTAAACCACGAAGAAAAAAGAGCTTATTTAAAACAGCAGTAACTTTTGTGACATTATTTCTGAAATTTACAGTAAATTAAATTAAACTGGATGAGTATAGTTAAAATTGTTCTTTGAAACTGCAGATGAAGACCTGTGCCCAGCACTATCTGGTTGGTTTTATTCTAAAGGGTGAAAATTTCCCTAGATTGCAGCATTTTTTATCATATCAAAACTAGAGGAAAAAAATACATAAAAAATAGACTAATGGTAGTCATAGCTCTTTAAGATACTTAAGGTAGATTCCATGTTCAAAATGTCTAGAAATAGGTAGGTATAAAGGAGGTTGTAGGGTGGCAGCCATAAAAGAGGGAATTAGAAAGAAAAGCAAAATGTTTTGTATTTTTAGTCAGCTTTTCTCCAGAAACTAGGAATGCTTTCAGATGTATGGGGAAGGAGAATAAAAAATCAAGATTGACACCTATTGCAAACTACATAGAAATGTAATTTCTAGGAAAGACAAAGGGAAACCTGGTAGAAATTTCTTTCAGAAGATGGCAGTACAAACATCAAGGAACTTCTCTAAAGGATATATTCCTCCACTCAACTCCTAACAATTATATTAACTTCAACAAACCTTCCCAGATTATTGTTATCCTAGATCTTCATACATATAAACAGAGATAGAGATGGAAGAAAACTTCAATTATCTCCTTTTGGGTAGCAGAGTTGATATGAACTGATACTCTAAAGACACAGAGAAATTTATTTTTCATGTAGAAGTAAAGGAATTGCAAATGATACTCTGACAATGGCCAAATCTTGCTCTTTTATAGTTCTGTCATATAATCCTATAGCTGAAGTAAGGAAAAGCAAAAGGAAAAGCATAAATGAAGAAAAAACAAAGAAAATCAAAGAAAAAGAGAAAAAGAAAAAGAAAAAGAAAAAGAAAAAGAAAAAGAAAAAGAAAAAGAAAAAGAAAAAGAAAAAGAAAAAGAAAAAGAAAAAGAAAAAAAGAAAAAGAAAAAGAAAAAGAAAAAGAAAAAGAAAAAGAAAAAGAAAAAGAAAAAGAAAAAGAAAAAGAAAAAGAAAAAAAAAGAAAAAGAAAAAGAAAAAGAAGAAAAACAAAAACAAAAAATAAAAGATATGTACATTTGCATCTATTCTTTTGGTTAGCAGAAGAGGAATTACAGTAATTTCACGATTACAAACTGCACCTGATTATAAGCTGCACCCCTGGGTGTCAGCAGCGTTTGGGTCTTTGTCCATATATAAGCTGCACCTGATTATAAGCCGCACGGTCATTTGCAGAGAGGACCCGCGTGCAACAAAGTTTCCAATTAGTAACAGAATCGTGGGATCATGGGGTTTACTGGCTCAGTTCGGGGCTGGGTGGGCTTGGCCTGCTTGGGGCTGCCAACGGGGCCAGGTAGCCCAGCTTGGCGCTGCTGCTCTGTGGGGCCACGTGGGGCCAGCCTCTGCTGCCACCGCCGCCGGGCTCACTTGCCCTGGCCCAACGCTACCCCACGGCAGGCGAGACGAGGATGGAGCCCGCTCGCTCCTGCAGCAACGTCGGCAGGCAAGGACGGAGCCCGCCGGCACCCACGGCGGCAGCAGGAGGCGGGCACGGAGCCTTCTGCCTGCCCCCCGGGCTGCGGGGCCAGCAGGAGGGAGCCCCCCGCCTCCCCCCAGCACTGCCAGCATGGAGCCCGCCTCCACCTGCCATGCAACAGAGTAACCAATTTGCAACAATCGCGCCATCCCAGGTTTTACTGGCAGGTGCTCGGCACCTCGGCTTGCACCTCTGGGTTGGGAAATTTCAGAACTTTTTTCATATATTGGCTGCTCCTGAGTGTAAGCCGCATTTCTGGGTTGGGATCAAAATTTTTGTCAAAATGGTGCGGCTTATAATCATGAAATTACATGTAGCCTGAGTTTCATTGTGGGACAAAGCTTTTGCTAGCTCCTTCCAAGACAGTCCCTCACAGAAGTTTCTTTTGCATGTTCATCATACTATTTCACCCTAATTATTTTGGAATTTGGAGAGAGAAGACATACATCTGACATAGGACAATCTTCTCAAAGTACAACAAAGTAGGCCTCAAAATAATAAAATGTTGATCATATTATGCAATAGTTTCATTCTTTGTTTCATAAAAAGCTATTGTTTGTGAAGGGATTATCTCATGTTTCATTATATAGAGAATATCTGTGTATAAACTATCTCTAAAGGAAATGGAAACTTTATGAGATTTTCACTGGGATTGATCTGCAAAGGGGTTTGCAACAGTTTTGGAAGCAAGTAAAAAACCTCTAAAGTATGAATACCTCTGTAATTTTATAACAATATGCTTATGTCTCTCTGTTTAGAGAAGTCTGATTTCTACTGTGGACTGGAATATTTCCCATAACCTTTCCCATATGTCTGTGTACAACAATACCCCTATCTTCTCCCATCCTCATTTTCTGCACAGCAAAAAGAGTTAAAGATGTGTTCGTGTGCTACTGTTCTGCTACATTTTTTTAATAACCTATAAGGCACAAGAACTAAATGTATTTTCTGCATAAAGAAAATGGCTTACACTAAAAGGAAGTATATTAGAGAGCAAGAATACTTAAGAATAAACTTTTCAAAATTCAAATTCAGAAAGGGCAGTCACTGCCAATTGGTATCTACTGATGAGAGTGGCAGTTTATTAATAATCTGTCATGTAAAGCTGACAGAGGGGGTGCTGAATTCCAACCAGTTACACAATGAAATCTCCTTTGTTATTACCTCTAGAATTACCTACTTTCTGCTGAAAGACTTTTGCAGACATAAATGCACTTCAATGTTGTTTTCTGAATGTAGGTTACCTCTATTTTCTTCTCTTAATTCCTCATTATTGACGAAGTGATCTGACATAAGGCTAATCTTTGTCTCTGAGTTTACATATAGTCCAAATAAACACTAAGTTTCAGTTCAGATACAAATTTTGATAAACACTTATAGGATTATCAGTGTTCAGCAGGAAAAATCATAGTACATAAATTCCTTACTTTTGATATGTCATGAAAAAAAACCAAAAAAGAAAATAGTAACTATTCAAGTTGTATATTCAGATGAGCTGCAAGGAATTTTTCAACACACAAATACCAGTGGACTAGGAAGAGAAGGAAGGAAGAGATTGTACTTGAAAGAACTGCTAGGAGGACACAGAAATATGTGTTCTAGCACATGACATGTGCTAGTAATTTCATGAATACAAGCCGCACGGAGTATAAGCCGCATCTCTGGGTGTTGGCAAACATTTAGTTCTTTGTCCTTAAATAAGCCGCACCTGAATAT
>PYHW01009486.1:2664646-2683903 GCA_013186435.1 Turdus rufiventris | reverse complement strand
CCGCCCCTGAATGTAAGCCACATTTCCGGTGTGGGAGCAAAATTTTAGTTAAAATGGTGCAGCTTATATTCGTGAAACTACTGTACTTTAGTTTTCTCCTCTCTCATCATTTTAATTTTTAAATTAGATTAAAATTTCTAAGGAATTGCAGTCTGAAATGCAACTTTTTTTAAAAATTTAATTTAAAAGGTTGGTTGAATTTGCCATATATAATACATGAGAAACTTTACTCAACATGTCCAATAATGAAATCCAAAATTACAAACATTTGAAGTGTTTTTAGATTTCTTCATTATCCTTTCCTACTTTTCCATTTCAGTATAATACAGTGAGCTGAGTGGAACAGACAATCAGACTGACAGAAGCCGGATGCTAGTTCAGAAGGAAAAGCACTTAAACCTTTGCAGCCAAGCACCACTGGAACAGTCATGCTGAGACAGCTAAATCTTTGACCTGACTTAGATTTTGTGTTGTGTTTTTTGATGCATCTATTCAAAACACTATTTTTAATTGGAGCTACAAATTCAAATAATTTAACAGCCTTTTCTTTAGGAATAACACTACAGTTAGTTGTGCATTTGTTTACATGACATGTAAGTGATTTTCTCCTAAAAATTCTTTAATACTCAGTTGATAACAGATTTTACTGTACTCAATGCCCAAGTGAATGGCAATAAATCTATTGGGCAAATCTTTGAAAATGAGCCGCTAAGTATTTTTTCCTCCATTTGTGCAGGAAATAATGCATCTGTGGGATCATCCCAAACAGACTGTAAAATAAGGGGTTTTATTCATTATGCAATATTCCAGGTTTTATTTCTGTACAATATCTTACTGAGCATAAAGACTCAGGAAAATTCTTTAACAGAACATGCACATGCTCTCACTTAAAAGAATACAACATTTTCCTGAAAGATAATGCAGGTTTATTCCCCAATATTTGTTCAGCGTTAAGAACTATTGGGAAAATGCCATGTTGGACATATACCTTCACATGACAGCTTCTAATTCAACTTTTGGAAACCATCCATAACGGTGTATGAAATGAAAAAAAAATTAGCTTATTTTGCAACTTCATCAAATAAATATTGATCAGATTTCAACTCAACTCTTTATAGATCCACAAATGTTGACAATTCGTGAGATACTTTTCAACAAGATTATTCTCTGAGAAAATTTGTTTCCTTCATGAGTGGAAGCTCGATGAAGATGAAAAGGCAGGACATAATCATTCAAAGCATATGTCCAACAGCCTAGCAACTGTCTAAATATTCAGTCTATTTTTAATTCTGTATTTTCAATGTGAATTTTAAATTATCAAATCTCTGATAAAGTTGTGCTTTAACAACACTTTCAGTAATGCAGTGAGTAAAGTTACCATTTCTCTGCTTCCATGAATAATATAAAATATAAAATACAGAGAAAATAAAAGACACAACAAAAATAAGTGGATTCAATTCTGGTTCCCAGTGTGTAAAGCAGTAAATTGGTTACTCCACATGGCACTTATAAAGCTCTTTAGATATTTAGTGGGAAAATTTCATCAAGCTGCCAATTTATGCAAGGTAGTGACATAACTAGTGACTCATTTATTTTATGTTTTTTACAGGCCCAGTGAAAATAATGCATATGAAAGATATAAATACCTGCATACATAAAAAAGTAGAGTATGTTGACCTGACAAGGACTTTTAAGATCAAGCTCATTAGAAGTGCATGAAAAAGGGCTTTAATTGCAGGCCACCAACATTAATAGTAGTCATTTTCAATAGCATTTGGGGGGAAAAATCCAGAAGAATATTTCTCAGGTTTATAAAACCCCAAAAGTTGTTAAACCATCATTACTTATCTTTTTTCTGAAGCCTTTTTTTCCTTTTTTTTTTTTTTTAAGAAAGGAAAATAAATAGTTATTCTTAAATGAAATATTTTCAGATTTATCTGTAATGTTTTTTTATTTCAGGGATATAGTGGGTTTCCTGGTTTTCTAATCACAGAATCAACTAGACCATGGCACTGAGTGCCACATTCAGTCTTTTCTTAAACACCACCTGGGATTGTAACTCCATCCCCTCCTTGGGCAGTCCATTCCAATACCCAATCACACTTTCTGTGAAGAATGTCCCCCTAATGTCCAACCTAAACCTGGGAGAAGAGGCCAACTCCCACCTGGCTATAGCCTCCTTTCAGGGAGTTGTAGAGAGTGATGAAATCTCCCCTGAAGCTTTTTTTCTTCAGGATAAACAACCCCAGCTCCCTTACTCTTCACAGGACTTGTTCTCCAGACCCTTCACCAGCCTCCTTGCCATTCTCTGAGCATGCTCCAGCACATCAACACCTTTCCCATATTGAAGGGCTGAGCACTGGACACAGCTCTCGAGGGGCAGCCTAACCTGTGCCGAATACAGTGGGACAATCCCTGCCCTGCTCCTGCTGGTCACACTATTGCTGATACAGGCCAGGATGCCATTGGCCTTCTTGGCCACCTGGGCACTGCTGGCTCACGTTCAGCTGCTGTCTGTCACTACCCTGAGGGCCCCTTCTGCCTGGACACTGTCCAACCACTTTGTCCCCAGCCTTTAGTGCTGCAGTGCCATGGCCAATGTGCAGGACCTGGCACTTGAACTTATTAAACCCCCTGTCATCAGTCTTGGCCACTGATCCAGTGGTACACTAGATCCCACTTCAGAGGACCCCACTCCAGATGGGTCATCTGGTCATGAAAGGAGTTCAGGTTGGTCAGGCAGGACCTGTCCCCCTAAATCCATTCTGGCTGGGTCTGAGCCCTTGGCCATCCCATAGGTGCCATCTGATAGCACTCAAGATGATCTGTTCCACAACCCTGCCACACCAAGATGAGGCTGACAGGCCTGTAGTTTTCTGCACTGTCATTTCAGTCCTTCTTATGCATGGGTTACATTGGGTAGCTTCCAGTCACCTGGGACCTCCCTTCTGATCCAGAAATGATAAGTGATGCAGACTGGCTTGGTGAACTCTTCCGCCAGCTTCCTCATCACTCTACGATGGATCCTGTCTGGTCCTATTGACATAAGAGTATCTAAGTGGCTCAGCAGGTCCCTAATTACGTTATCCTGGATTCAAGGGGGGCCTATTCTGCTCTCTGTCCCTGTCTACCAGGTCCTGAGGAGTACCTGTCTTTCATATCATAATAAAATGGTTCTACAGTATCTTTTGCTCTTGGGGAGATTTTTTTTCCTTTGGAGAGTTAGATCTCTACTAATATAAATGGAAAACATCTAGCTATGTGGCATTTTAAGTCCTCTCTGTTTAATATGTTCTGCAATATTGTTAGGGGCTGGATGAAAGAGAAAATTTTACCTTGAACTTAGAATTTCCATTTCCTACTCCACATCCTTTGTAAAAATGGAGTGACTCTAAGCTTAGATTAGCAGATATTGACATGGATTCTAAAAACAAGATAATAGGTTCAAAATGTTTATTCCCATTTCCCATATCCTGAAAGCAACCAAGAAAAATTGTGTTTAATGGGATGGCTGTGATTGACAAAGAAGTTCAAAGATATTTTAGAAAATCAGTCTAAGAACATTACCAATAATTCCATTGACAATTGTACCCACTACTGTGCCCAAGTGATTTCTCGTATGTCAAGAATAGGAATGTCTACCATCAAATAATTTAAATAACGTCACTAGAGAAAATTATTCCAAAATTTACATCCATTTAGCTGAGAAATATCAGTGTTTCTTCCTTGCTCAACTTCCTTTAGTTTCAAACAATTTGTATCTTTTGCAGTTACATAAAATAAGCCTTGTCTCTTGTCCACAAGCCCTGTCTCTCAGGCAAGTTTAAAGGGAAAATAATTACTGGCTGAAAACTATTTTATAGCGAAGTTCTTTATAAAGGACAGGATTTAATCACCATTGCAAAACCCTGAGGATTATAATGTGGGTCTCTGGTTTACATTAGAAGAGATTTACACTCATTGTATGTTTAGCTTCATCAATCTGAAAATGAGATTCAAGATACCTTTTCTTTTAAAGCTGATTTTAGTTTCAGAAATAATCATACATACTCCCAAGAGATGCAATGGCATTCTCAGAGGTAAAAAAATAATATCATCAAGATTGCATATCATCATTCTAATGATAATTTGCCCTAGGCTGTGGCCACTGTAGGACTTTTTAATCAATATTTTCAAAGTACACTTATTTTAAAAAGTGTTTTCAGTATAAAAGCTATTTTTTTTTCTATTTCAAATTTCATACAAGTTGGTTAACTTTCATTGGTTCTGTTCTTTAATAAAGACATTAATTTAGTGACTATTTTGTGTTTAAAATTAAAAAAAAAATTAGGTGTTGCCTTTTAATCTTTCAGAAAGATAGAATTTTTTCCAGCAGGAATTTTTTCTTAAAAAAAAAACCAAAAAAGAACAGTAAAAGAATCCCAGAACTTACTCACAATTTAGATATAACCTTTTAGTTTTACCATGGTATGGCATGCAAAATATCTATCCATACCTTTTCACATGTGAACCCAGTATGAAAAGTATTAAAAGATAAACTTGCTGGACTACTTTTCCCTCTTTATTACACTTATGCTTAAAATTTACTTTAAAAGAACAAATGGTTAAGCACTTTTAGAAAAAATACTTAAGCCTTAAGCTTTTAGGAAAATATTACGTTGCATATTAGAAATACATAAATACATGTTTCTGTGTATGCATGCATACATGTCTATCTCTAAAGAAAAAGTGCAATCAGAGACTATACAGGATCAAATCTGAACGCATTCAGGAAGACTAATATGCTTTCAAATATATATGCCTATATTTGTTTGTATTTATTTCCATCCATTCATGTGTAAATAAGTAATCAGATGTAAAGTTCTCCAAATACAATGTTAAATGCAGTAACTAGCATCAAGGTGTTTCCAATTAACATACAAGCATGCTTATAAAAATACATCTGATAATTTGTGATACAGGATGCAGAGGAATTAATGTTAAATGGCATTTTGAGGCTATATCTGCAAAGTTTGTCTTCAAAAGTAATTTAAAAATTGAAAAAATAGATGTTTGTTGTTATATTGGTTTTCTAGATTAAAAATATAAGAAATCATAAAAAACCTAAAAATTATGGCATTTCTGGGATGATGAAATATTATGTCAAAAACACATATTGATGGAAATTATTTTCATAGGTGTCAGCTTGTAGAAATAGACATCACAAGCTGAACGTACAATAAAACTCAAGCTCATTCTCCTCGTCTACTTCCTTCCTGCCACAGATTTCATTGACATAAAAATACCAAAAGGGTGAAAACGACAACTATGGAAAGCTGGCAGAATTGATTCAGCTGCTTACCATCTAAAAGGGAGAGACACATCCTTCACAATTTTTGAAGTTGTGTGCTGCCCCTGACAGACTCATATGATCCACAAGGTGTCAGGAAACAGACGATTTTTGTTTTCTTACATTGCATATTTTTAAAAATTAATATTTGTGTCTAAAGGAATATATTGCAAATGTAAGTGGTCTATTTGTATCTTTTATGAGAAAATTTGCTGTAGCCCCGAAAATTTATTTTCCTTCTTTAATCACATGAGGTAACAGATAGATAAAGTATATGAAAGAGTTAAAAAATTAAGAACTGAATTATGAGCGAACTAGAAAAAATGGTAAAAAGAAGTAGGTCAGAGAAAAAGGGTTTTCTGAGTTTATGTTTTTGCTTTTGTGGGTGCTTTCATTTAGTTAGATTTGTTTAGTCATTTTTAACTGTTATTTATTTATTTTGAAAAAAAAAATATATAAATACTGCCATTAGAAGTTGGCATGGACATGACCTTGATTTAAGGTTGGTGAAGTTTCTGGTATTCATTTTCCAGTGAAATATTTATTTTCAGCCATTGGTTCTGTATCGGATAATTTTTTTTTTTTGCAGATTTCCATAAGAATGATCATGCAATTTTTAAGTGAACAGAAAGTTGAAGTAATTTATTTTTTAAGTAACATTTAAAATATATATACAGAATATAATGTCATTGTTAAAAAAACCCTAAACGACATAGTAAAATTTAGAAAATCCCTACTAGTATTACTTAGCTTTGCCTGTGTGCTGTTTTTAGAGTCTTTATTACAAATTATTAAATCAGGCGTACCGCAAACCTTTGTTTAAGCTTCTAACTCAATGAAGCATGGTTTGGATCCAAATTTTGCAAGGATTCTTTAATATTCAGTAGCTGCTTGTATCATTCTACTTCAGTCATCTGGATCACTTTTATGTGTACAATTAGTCCAACAGAACAATGTAAGAAAGTTCTCTGACAAATCTACAGTACATACAGTTTACAAACAACATCCCATGTTTTATAGACATCATTGAACTTAATTAATCCATGCAAGGAATTAATTAGACCATTTATCTTTCTACTTAAAGTAGATTGGCAAGATGATAATATTGGAAAAGAGCCCTCTTACATATTAAATCCCTACCAGATGCATTTTTTAAAGTTTTTACATTGTTTTAACTCTGCTAAACTTAAGTGATCCAATTCAAAGAAGTAGCAAATTGGATTTTTTGTGGGTTTTGGTTTTTTTTTCTTCTTTGGTGGGTTTTTGAAGGTTTGAGAGCTTTTTTTTCCTGGATTTTCCCATTAAAGTAATGATTTCTGTTTTTTCTCATTGGAATGGGGGTATTTTTTATTTTTTTTTTTAATAATATAAAATCATCTCCCCCTTACTTTACCATAACTTTTTATTTACCCATTATTCATGCAGTTAGCTTAGCTGCCTCCTATATCAACACCCACAAATGCCCTGTAGCATAAAAGGTTCCTCAAACCAATACCATTATCTTTGTACACATCTTTCTTTGAGAATCAAGCTTTATTATACACAATACAGACACATACATATGCTTGTGTATTTTATATAGCATCCGTTGTTCAGAACGTAAGGGGGAAATGTTACCACGAATCTTAAATTAACTAATATACCAATATTATAGTGAGACTTCTCTAACAATCACTTCAGTGTATTGTTATCTTACTCTTCCAGTGTTTCCTCAACCTCCAGAAATTATCAAACTTCACAAGGCGATTATCTATGCAATTAGCAGTTTTGACAATATTAGATTTGCATACTGATGAAGAATTTTGGGATAGCAACAATCAATTTTATTCTGAAGGACTGAACAAAAGAAAAAGAAATAACCTCATGGAAAACCAGTGGAAACAAAATGGAAACAAAGCCCATCAGAGCAGCCCAGATATTAGAAAAGAATATTTTGCATGATTTTTAAAAATTGATAAGACAAAATTTTAAATTTTCAGCTTTCACAAGAAGCTTTTGAAACAGAAATATGCGATAGAACTCAAAATTTGTAACTCAGTACGAAAGTAGCAACATGGCAAAATTGAACTACTACCTTCACACGGTGAGTAGAAACACAAAGCAAAGCTGACAAATCTATTCTCCTGGGTTTAGATTTCCACTGTTTAGAAGTGCTGTTTGCTGCCCATGTATGCACAATATGACAGCTATTTGTGTTGTACAAATGAGGTTTACTCATGAGTTTGATCTCAATTGCATGCTAATCATATTGTCCCTTGTTATGAAACAAGCACTTTACTTTGTTATGTCTAATATTATGAAACAAGTTTAAAACACAGGAGAATACTTTGGTAACCTGTTTAAGCTTGTTTGTCTCAATAGCTTTATTATATTACATATTAAATTATTTCAGGAACATGTTAAATATCAATGTATTTTATTCAATTGACTTCATGTTAAACACAACATTTCTCAAAAAACTTAGTATATGGAAAAGTATAAAAATTGATTTATGGCAACCACAGGTTTCCAGTAATTTTAGTTTTCATTATAACAGCTATCTGTCTCATCTCTCACGCTTCCACATTGTAACATAAAAATCCTGAAAGAAAGTAATAATTTCAATAAAACCTGTAACATGATAGTATTACTGTTTTCTGCTGCTTGCCCCTGATTTGCTCCTAAAAGATGGTTTCTGACCAGTTATTTAATGTACAGAAATGTAGTTTCCATCTGTTCAGCCTCTGTCATTTTTGCAGTATCATTACCTCCTTGGTTTATGTTATCTTTTTCACTCTGAAATTACATCACTTTCTGTGTTTGATGACTACGTTAACATTAGACTCAAAATGAAAAATGTTCAAATTACACATAGGGCATTGAAGTACAGTTATACTGTGATGTTTTCAGTCAAACGATGTTAAAACACAACAAACAAACAAAACATGCGCAATTTCATTTTACTTTAACTGGGTGAGTGAAAAGAAACTGCTTCACAATATCTTGAAACAAATAGAGATTAATGAATCGCTGATATTACTAGTTGATTTTATCACAGACTGGGTGGGACTTCTGTGGATTTTTTTTATGCACCAGGAAATATTATCATATGCTACAAAACAATTATTCACAAAACCATGCCCATTCAGGATAAAGAAATAACAAAAATTATTACTCACCCTGAGCTTGCAGGTTTGAAACACAATCAAAACAACTCTATCCTGAGATCTGAAAAACACAAAACAAAAGCTTTTCATCACCACTGACAATAAATAATCAGAGATTAGATATACAACAAAACAAGTAAATGCTTGTTCAATACTTACAAAAACCACAAATAATTAACATACATATACCTTACATGAATATCAATTGACTTAAACCTCAAATACTATGCTTTGAAAGAAGCACATTTTTTGTTAGAAAAGCAGCTCAATAAAAGCCTAAGCTTTCAATCTTGCACTCTCTACACCCCAACGGTGTTTTGAAGAAAAATCAATTTAAAGCTCTCTCCTGGAAATTAGAATTTGTGAATTTCTGTGGAGACCAGCAAACTCCAGGGACATCTGGGTAGAAGAGCTCAGACTGCACATCAGAGAAGTTTAAACTGTGACTTGAGAAGTTTATTTGAACATAAAAAATTCCTTTAGAAAGCAAATTACTTTAATGCTAAGAAGGTAATAAAGAAATCAGACCATATTTTAGGATTTCAGTTTTGGGATGAGAAAATCAAAATAATTAAAATAATAATAAAGGATATATTTTCATGTTTGAAAGGGATCAGAATGCTTTGTGATGACTGATGAAAATGCCTCAGGATAAAAGCAATAGAGAGTCTGACTGGACATGGATGTTTGTAAATACGGAGATGCAAAAAAAGAATGTTTTCTATAAAAGCAGAGGAAGAAAACAGATTAGTGCAGCAAATCTCTTTATGATCATCAAATACAAATGATTAATCATTGAATTAACATTCATTTCATGGAACTGGATGCATTTCTTTATAATTGCTAAGATTTGTTAAAACTATCAATACGATAACCATGGTTATTCCATTAATAAGGTTTGAGGTTACACATTAGCTTAATAAAAACAATCTAAAATTGATTTTCCTGCAGCAAATTACTTTCCAACTTTTTGTCTACAGGCATTTTTCTCTTTCCAGTGAAACATTAATGAAGATTAATGCTCAAAATTTAAAATCTGGTAAATAAATACAGAAAATACAGAAAGTAAAAATGTATCTCTTGGAATAGCAGAAAAGAAAGATGCATAGAAAAATTATGCATAAACATAATATAAAATTTATATTAGTTTTATGCTAATGATGATTAACATATAAAAGGAGAATATTAGACGCTATAATGGTAATCTGCATACTTTGGAGGAAGTATGTATGCCTCTGTAATTTTAAGGTTATTCAAGACATCATATTAACAGATGATCCATTCAGTGATCGCAGTGTTGCCAAGTTCTAACAATTTTCCTATGGTGTTTGTATGAGATAAATTAGTTTTGTGGGTTTTTTTGGTTTTTTGGTTAATTTTTTTTACATTGATTGCTTTGTTTGTTTGTTGGTTTTTGAGGGATTGCTGTCAGGTTTTGGGCTTGTTTGTTGGTTTGGGTTTTTTTTCATGGCTCAAAGTTTGGCAGATTTTTTTTCCCAAAGTATTTTACACATATTCAAAAAAAGAACCTAAGGACAAAACTATATATATTTATCCTTCCTTTATATTAAAATAGTTTGGTTATTTTTACTTTTAAAGTTTATAACCAGGGTTTGAGCTGAACATTTAACAGTGAAAATCAAATGGGTCCAGCAGAACCTTGTCAATATCTCCAAGTTAAAGATCTCAGAATTTCCACTATAAAAATACCTTTAGTCTTAGGTCTCTCCACCTGCTTAACAGTCTGTTCTGTCTCTACAGAATTCATCATGCAATATTGTAGCTATTTTGCAAGAGGGGGAAAAAACAAAAAAATCCCCAAACCAACCCAACAAAATTCCTATTTTAAGAGTTTAAGTTACTTTTATTTCTCCAATCAAATTTTCTCACAACTTTTTTTTTGGTTTTATTGTATTTTATATTTATCTTTCCCTTCCTTGTCGTAGGGCAGCAGCCATATATGAACACTGATAGAACTGCAGTGCAAGTGAAAATATGCCTCTTAAGCAAAATATACTTTGCAAGAAGAGTGTCTTAAGAGTCTACATTAACCTGAGGCTCACTGCAACTTTTTTCCATTTTATTATTTTGAATCTCTATGGGGATAATTATGCTAGATGATTTTGGTCTAGTTTTAACGATCTGGAGAAAAGTTACCTAGAACTAAAATTGGGTGCAAAGCCCTGTATATTACTACCTTCCCTACAAAATTAGTTGATTGTGGCAGCACTCTAATCCTTACATAGAAAGCCTCTAAGTGCTTTAAATCAGGAAATTATATGCTAATAATCTTTAAGCAAAATCTTAGTTCTTCTGTGAACTAAAATATTGATCAAAAAAAGTTACAAATTCTTTCCGTCCACAACTTTCCTGCTCTGCAAGATCATCTTGAGAGTTTTAGTTATACACTTTCAGGTTTAGATGAAAATGCTATTTTTATACATTATTTCTATGTATATAAATTGAAAATATCAATAAGATAGTACATTATATTGTATTGCCAGAAATTAATTGTACTTTAAAGAGAACAGGAACTCTGCCTCCTGGAAGTAATTTGGTTTCATTTAATGTAAAATGTGATTTATTCTCTAAGTTTGCACACTCCACTCAAGGACATTAGTCAGCAATAATTTAAATGCTTAGCGAATTTACAGGATGTTTCTTCAACAATTGCAAAGTTTTTAAGGCTTATTTTCACAAATGTATTTAAATTTCACCAGACCTGCAATCACAGAAAACAAGAAATTTTAGAAAACAAGAAGGCTATATAATATGGAAATACTTTATTCTATTGAGATTATCACTTCAGTAAAAACTGATAGTGTTCATTAACTAAGTAGACTATTGCCTTTTCAATGTCCTTTTATAACTCCCCCTACTTAAAGGCATCATATGAACTACCAGGCAGTAATCATCACTCTGTGATGACTCAGTACTGGATAATGATACTGTACCTCCCTTTCAACATGTCAGGGGCAAAAAAAAAGGGAATAAAATACCATTTTGATGGTCTTTTTTGGAATTTGAATTTTAAATACTGTTTATAATTCAGCATAGAAAACAATTTCCTCTACTTTTATGATGATGAATACGAAGACAAATTCCAGAAGGAATTCCAACAGCATGTATTACCATCCCCCTTGAATTCCAATTTTCTTTACAAAGGTTTTACCAAGTATCATAGACCTGAAAAATTAAATTCAATCCTAGGATAAACATTGTCCAAAATCTTGTTTCACTCCCAACAGTAGCATCCTGACATACTCATTCCAAAAGGAGGATAAAATCAAAAGTTAAGGGTGTTCCAAATAGGCTATGAAAGAGAAATTTTTAGCATTTCGTTTAAGTGTAAATTAGTTTTTTATACCACCAGCTAGTTAATTTTGTATGTCAATAGTATTCTGGATTTTTTTCATGGAGAAAAGGAGGCACAAGGGGGATCTTACTGATCTCCACTAATGCCTAAAAAGGAATTGTAGTGAGGTGGGGGATTGGCCTTTTCTCCCAGGTAAGAAGAGGTGGGACAAGAAATTGCCTCAAGTTTCATCAGGGGAGATTGTAGATTAAGAAAATTGCTTCACTGAAAGGATGCTTAGGCACTGGAAGAGGTTGCTCAGGGTTGCACCATCCCCAGAAGTGTTCAAAAACATTTAGGTGCAGTACTTGGACAAATGGTTTAGTGGTGAACACAGCAGTGCTTGGTGAAAGCGTGGACTTGATTAGCTTTGAGATATTTTCCAATCTTAATGATCCTATTATTCTATGAATACAAGATCCTTTCCCATTTCATGGACTTTTAGAGAAACAAGAAAGGAGATCGGTAATAATTACATAGACTATATTGTTGTCTAGTTTTCTCATAACTGGAAACAGATTTGAGTAAAGGCTAATATAAGAGCAGTAGTAATTCATTTTATTTAGGACTACTCTGTAATTTTCCTGATACCTGTATCCCATTCACTTAATATTCCAACAACAAACATTTTTCTATTCTTGCTGAATCAAATCCTTTTTCAATCTCATAATATTTCTTCAAAAGATACAAAAAAATGCCCACAGAAGAAATCAAAAAGTTCCTTAACTGATTGCCAAAACACTGCAGTTTGGGATTCCCTAACACAGCAAAGAACCCATATTTACATGACAATACTATCAGAAGTTTTCTATTACAGACTAATTCTTTTCCTGCTGTATTAATTTGTTAGCTCCTTTTGTTTATATGCTGGAAGGTTTATATGCTGGAATGGCTATATCTGAACTTTACAGCAAATGCTCTTTAATTCCAGTTTTCATGATATTCACATAAAGAGATAGCAGTATGTTATTATTTACCAGTGTGCATCCTCACTTTCCCCTTAACTGCTTGCCTTTAAAAGTAGTATCAGGTGTATAGAGAAATCAGAAAAGGAGCTATGGTATACTTTACTAGGTCCTAAAATTTTGATGGTTTAGGAAGCAGTAGTATGGGATCTATTAAATAATTTGTCTATCTAACAAACTTGTACTATTAGGCTATGTTAAAATTTTGTGTTTCTGCACTCTGTCCAATTATTTTTTTTTAATTTGTTCATTTTGTCATGGCATCCTTGTATTTTTCTTGTACATTCTTGTTTTGCGTAAGTTGTCTAATTTGCCAGGATTGTTGTAAATTCTAATCTTATCCTCTGGACCACTTACAATCCTGCCCAGCTATCAATCAGTCACAGTTTTAAAGCTTATGGTTTCTTCTGTCATTCAAATCTCTGTTCTTTTAGATGCTGAAAAACAACATGGCCAAGACAGCCCCCTGTGGAACTCTCCAGCTGAAATGATTAATAATGATTCCTCATTAACTGAAAGTAATTTTTTCAAACAGTTGGTGGCTACATCTCATCCACATTTTACTGGTCCACTTAAAAGAATGTAATAGGACACCCTACATCCCCCTTAATGAAAATGTAATTATTTAATATTTCCTTTTTTTCTCATCACGGATAAGATCATGTTTTAGCAGTTTGTAAATAAATTACACAGTCAAAAACATAAAAAACATTTCAGAAGAAGTAATGCTGTCATAATTATCACCATTTATAAACAGTATGAATCTTCCTCAAACTGCACTGACGTTAATATCAGCTTTCAGCACCATATTGGTAATTTTAAAGTCAAAGTTGCAGGTGGTTTTTCACTTTTATACATTATTATACATTCTGTCATAAATGGTTATCTATAAAATCTGCATTGTGAGTTACAAATATATATACAGGTACCTATAAACATTATACTGTAAATATGCATGCCTTAATAACAAAAGCTTCTTCATATGACTATGACCATGCAATTATTTTAAATAGAGGACAAAGGTAAGCACTTCTGGAGAGATTCTATGTAATTTTCAAAGAATTCCATTTTAAAAATGGTTCATATAAGTTTATTCTAGCATCTTTCATATTTGATTCAGTTCTTAATAACATTTTCAAATCAGAGAAGTCAAACATATTCTCACATGAAAGGGCTGAAGTCCAACAATACTTAGATTAAAAAGCTGGATTGTTTTTTTCTCTCACGTTGTTTTATAAACTTGCAGGTGTTCACAGAAATATTGGATATCCTTATGTTACCATATTTTTAACATGTAGTTAAAATTTAGACTATTAGTTTATCAACAAATGTATAATATGCAAATTACCTTTACAGGGAACTAACATTTTGTTTGTTTGTTTTTTAACTTATTCATAAACATATAAAGTGAAAGTACTACTAAAGGGAGATTTTTTTCACTTTAAAAAGTTTTGGAAACAATTTTATTGGTCAACAAATTATTCACAAATTTAAAACCTGTAGCTGAGGAAGAACTGGCTTATTCAGATAACCTATGGAATACAGAGTATTACAATTGCTAAATATCAAATCTGAGACAAATATCACCTTCCAAATATCCTCTGCAACTCTTAACTATAAAAAAAAATACATCTTTATCAGAAGACACACCACAAAAACCGTGAAAATCAACAAAAGAGTAAGTCTCACTTAATCCAAGATCCAAAGCCATGCTGAATTAATAGTATAAACTTAGTGGTGGAACTTGGGAAGAATGGATATAAAACCTAACTGATTCCACAATTTACAGAATCCACTAAAATGTTATAATGCTACTAACAGAAAATTGAATCCATTTTTCTAAAAGCAAAAAATAAGCAAACAAGTAAAAAGTTCATCCAATCTGAAAGAAAAAAAAAAATCTGCAACCTAAAAGTTTTTAAGAAAATACATTGTTTACAGTTTCACAGGAGGAAGAAGTCATCTGATGAGATGAATGAGGGGTTAAATGCTTAGCCTTTTAAATGTAGTATTTCTCTTCATAATGTCCATTTATAAATATAGCTATATTAGTATTGCTTACATTTAACAGCCCAATTTTGGTGTTTCACAGAACCACAGTTTTTAGAGTTGTAAAGGACCACTGGAGGTTATCCAACTCACCTGACAAGGCAGAGGGAAACAGGAATGTGTCCAGGTGGGTTTTGAAGGTCTCCAGAGAGGGAGACTCCAGACCTCCCTGGGCAACCTGGACTACAAGGATCATTGAGTCCAACTCTTCGGTGAATGGCCCATACAGGAATGACCTTGGCATTATTAGCTTCATGCTCAAACAAACTGACCTCATCTCATGTTGAGGCCTGTTCAGTCTTGAGAAGAGATGACTGAGAGACAAATGTGTATAGGTATCTAACAGTGGGGAGCCAAAAGGATGGACCAGGCTCTTCTCAGTGGTGCCAAGCAACAGGACATAAGGCAGTGGGCAGAAACTGATGCACAGAAAGTTCCACCTGAACATGAGGGAGAACTTTACTGTGTAGGTGACTGAGCAGTGGGCAGATTGACCAGAGAGCTTGTGGAAGTCTCTCTCACTGGAGATACTCAAGAATCATCCGGATACATTCCTGTGCAATGTGCTCTGCTTGAGCAGGTACAGATGACCCACTGCAGTCCCTTCCAACCCATGATTGTCATCAGTTCTGAGTTTCTGTGATTCTATGTTTCTGTGATTCTGTGAAGTAGACGGGCAGGATGGTCTCCTTCAATCTGTTGTCCACTGTCATTCTGATACACCCCAGGATACTGTTGGTCGTCCTGACCTTAATGGCATTGCTGGCTTATGGGCAACTTGTGATCCAGAAAGAGTCCCAGGTCCTCTGTAGAACTTCTCTCTAGTAGGTGAAATCTGAAGCTATACTGGTGCTTGAGATTACTCCTCCCCAAGTGCAGGACCCTACAGTTGTCCTTGTTGATCCTCATAAAGTTCTTTTCCACATAACTTGCCAGCCAATCAAGGTCCCATGGAATGGCAGCACAGCCTTCAGGTGGATGAGCCACTTCCCCCAGTCTCACATCATCAGCAAATTTGCTGAGTGCTATTCATCCCTTTGTCCATGTCATCTAGAAACAAGTGAATATGACTGGACCCAGTATTGTTCCCTGGGGGAACCCCTGTAACCACACCAGCCTGCAACTGGATTCTACTCTGTTGATCACAACTCTCAGAGTTCTGACATTGAGCCACATTAGAACAGAATATTCAGGAATTCACTTCCTCCATGCCTAGTGCAATATGGCACTATAATCCTGGCTAGGCCAATATGTAACAATTCCATTACATAGTTGCTTTCAGTGAAAACTTATTCTAAATAACAAAAAAGGTAAAGAAAGAGAGAGACAGTGTGAGAGAGAAAATGTCACAAAAAAGACCCCAAACAAATCACACAGTGAGAAACAGTATTCTTTTTAAAGAACTTAAATTAATGTCACAGAAATCTGACCTTGTAAAAGAATGTTTTATACTAAACCTAATGCAATAATGTTCTCTTATAAAATATAAAACTTTCAAAGGAGTCTATAACTGTCCTATGTTTTGCTAATATTTAGGATGAGAAAACAAGCTAGTAGTAATAAAATAGTAGAAATACTAAGGACATGAGAAAAATTGCACAGTTGCTCTTGAGACTGCAGAATAAGCTAAATGCATTTATTTTATGATCCCTTTTGTTGTGTCCTAGGTTGTATCAAGAAACATTATTTTTTGTCATTTCAATCACAGAGGTGTGCTATTGAGAATGAACATATTTTTGTAAATTTTTTTATTGTGAAGTCCAAAAAGATAATTTTAACAGCTGAAGATTCTGTTAGAGCCAACCCAATTTTAATTTCTCTCATATACTAGAACTGTTAAAAATCAGCATACTTGGATGACATAAATATTGACAGGTGGCATGCAGTACTCCTAAAGCAACTATTGAAAATAACAATTGCTGCTGGACTGATTTCTTCTTTATTTATATAAAATGTTTTTGTTTATATTTTAATAAATGAGAAAATTTATTCTATCACATCATAAAAGGAATAGATTTAAATAGACATATTAATGAAATAGAAAAATTAAAGAAAAAAGTAGAAGGTTTCAGAGTCAAGGAGTATAAAGGTAACTGCTAGCCATTACTCACAACTGCCAGGTTGATTTTTTTTCTTGGTGTACCTTCCAGTTAAACCAATGCTTCAGAGCTCCAACTTGAAAGAAAAAATGCACTTCTAATACAAAGGGGTTCATTATTTGTCTTGTGAAAGTCTACTTTACAAAATGTGAATGTCAAAGGCTAACATACCTAAAGTATGTAAGTATGTGAGAAAACCATTTTGAAGAACTCAATAAACAGGCTGGTCTCTTCTCATGTCGCAGCTTGCTTTCTTGCAATTAACAGAGCAAGCTAGCAAGTAAAAATTTAGTTATAAATATGTCTCAGATTATAATTTTTACTGAAGAATTACAAATACTGGAAAAAATTCACAAATATTCTGTAAAATAGGTGTATACCTGACATTTTAAAAATGTATTTTTCTTGGTAATGAGCTACAATGTTTGAATAACTATAAAATTATGTGCTTGGTAACTCAGAAAAAAATGCACTCTTAAAGTAAAAGCATTTTTTATGTATACTTTTCTCAGTACTCTTCCCTTGTGATCTTAAACATTAATAATAGCTCTGGAGCTATTCTATAAGACTAATGGCTTATGGCATTAGGACATCTTCTTAGCATTCCCTTGCATCTGTTGAAGGATAAAGATATGTATTGGCGGACTGTATCATAAAATGGGTACGTGTTCTTCATCTGTGAATAAACGATAATAACATATTGGACGTAACTGTGTTTGATTGAACATGTAACATATGACTTTGTTCATTTATGATGAGTGTACAATTCAGTTTCAGTCTGAAACTTTTATCACATTTTCATTAGGACAGCTAGAAATGAAATATTTAGATTTTATGGAGTTGCTATCAACAGAGCCTTGGAGATTGCTCTGTGTGAGGGCAAATTATTTGCAGTTTGTAGGTGTAGTGGTTTTGGTCTGCCAATGTGAGATTTTCTGGCTAACACACCAATTTATGTTGTGGGTTACCATTGGCTAAATCACCAGTGCACTCATTAGAATTATTTACTCATTTCTTGCTGTGAGGTAGGATTAGGAAGAAAGCAGACTCAAACTTTGGGTATAAAGAAAACTTTCATTACTAGAAACTATAAGGAGAAATAATAAAAATCAGAATAAAACTTTTTTTCTCCCCCACAACCCCTTTTCTTTTACACTGACAACTTACAGAAATAAATCAGTCAATTTATCATCTTTAAAAAAACCAGTCTTTCACCAGTTTACATGGATCCTTATAACAGTTCAAACAAAAGCTCCCTTAATCTTTGAAAACAGGTTTTTATTCTTCTTCTTCCAAGGGGTGAAATTTTCATCTCCTCTCTATTCAAATTTATGGGATTACAGCCATTTTAACATCTGCTTACTCTAGCACCAATGCTTCTCCTCATATCTACAGTTAAAACATTCATCCACCCCATAATTTCAATGTATGATAGGGAAACTAGAGTTTTTGTCCATAGTTTAAAAGAAGATAAACTTCAGTTTATGACTCTCCTCCTTCCCTCATCTGGGACCTAACTCTTGGTCGGACCTCGGTGTTTTCATGTAGTTTGTATGCTTTTCTTCATTTTGGAAGAAACTTTCACTCAGGAGAGAGAACAAAGTATCTTCAAGTCTCTTCTGGGCAGTAAAAGAGTTAATACCTTGCTCGGGCAGCGGATGTTCATGTGATTTCTTTCAGGTGACAGTCTGGAGCTATTTATTATAAGGAGTCTTTCAAGGCCATGCTGGGGCTGGGCTCGGATTGTAAGGGCAGCTAGAAAGCGGTGGTAGGTTTTTTTTGTTCCATGGCTGTTTTCTGGCGTTACGTTCAATTCCAGCCGCGGGCTGATGGTTTTACTTCCACGCTTCCCAGCAGGGAAGGGTGAGGAGGCACTTGCCATAGCGGGGCCCAGCAGTCTCTCTCCAAGGCAGTGCGGGAGGGCCCCGCTGCCCGCAGCCACTCCGGGCCGGCAGCATGGCAGAGTTCTGCCGAGCCACGGGCTCTCTGGCTGCACTGGGACGTGGGGGCTAGGATCTTAGCAAATGAGCAGGCCTCCCCTCTCCTGTTTTATCAGGGGCTCTGGTCAAAAACGGGGCCCGGCGGGCTTCCCGAGCGCTGCGTCAGAGCCCGCCTGCCCCTGCCCGGCCGGGCCATGCAGAGAGCCTGGGCCGGTGTTACCTTCTGAGAGGCCAGAAACAAATGGCTTTCCCAGCGTTTGTTCATTTTAAAATGTAAATTTCACAGAAGCGTGTCCATCTCTCTCAGTGGTTTAATCAGTTGTCAGTTCTCACTGATTGTTTTTTTGTCAAACATAAAGAAAGCCTGCCTAGCT
>PYHW01009486.1:2625694-2648167 GCA_013186435.1 Turdus rufiventris | reverse complement strand
AAAAAAAAACAAATCCTGTAAAACTAGTACATTTTCAGATAGACTGAAGAATGTCCAAAACTTTGTTTAAACTCTTCTGCATACAACAATATAAAGTGTTCATAATATCAGAAATCAAAATATTTCAGAAAGACATAGGAACATTAAATTTAAATTTTCTCTTCATTATTAGAGACAGTAACTTCTTTTTTCCATCAAAATGGCTTTCACTGGAGGAAAGAAGTTGTAGGAAACAACTGTTTTCAGTAAATTACTATCTTAAAGCTGATGGCAAATATTTTAAAAAGGAAATAATGTCCATTTTGCCCTGAAAGTTTCATGGTACTTTTTTACTTTTATACCATTGATTTGTTAAACGATTTGTGTAATTGTGTGAAATTACAAATAATTTAAAGAAATAAAACAATACATAAATTATTAAAGCAAGTAAAATTAACCTGTTGTGCTGAAAAAGGTAATTGTAAACCTATTCATTTGGAATGGGAAAAATACTGAACACATTCTAGGATTTAACAACTGGTTAGCTGGTATAGCTTGAATTTCTGTATTGACTGTCACAATATAATAATTGACAGCCACAATGTAATTACAGTTTTGCATTTTACTTGCAGTGATAGGAACCAAAACTGCACTTGAATGTCCTTTGGTTATAACATAAAAGTATACTTTATCTTTTCAATTACCTTTTGTAACTTTGAAGATAGTATTTTTCTTTTATAAGCATAGAGAAAAAGAGAGTAACTTATTTGAGAAACAAGATATTTTACGTTTTTTATAGAACATGATGTACTACTGTACCTGATATATAAATAGGGTAAAGCACTAAAGCACTCTTTTTGGAATGCTGTTGTCATCATGTATTCCTAACTTGCTTTTTTTTGCACACACACACACATATAAACACACAGAACTATCTATATATCATTTATATTTCTATATATCCATATATCTATATATCTATATACCTATATAGAGATATATGTCTATAACTCTATGTATCTATAGATTTATAGACATATAGACATATCTACATATCTGTGTCACAGAAACACAGAATGTTGGGGTTTGGATGAGATTGGGGTTTGGATGAGATCTCTGGAGATCATTGCAGTATTGAATATCTCCACATAGGGAAAGGAAGATCACAGAGACTCTGTGGGCAGTCTATTCCACTGCTCTGTCACCTGTACAGCAAGTAAGTTTTCTTGATATTCAGGTGGAATTCCCTGTGTTTCAGTTTGTGCCATTTGCCTGTTGTCCTGTCACTGGCCACCACTGAAGACAGTCTGATCCCAGCCTCTTGACACCTGCCCTTAGGATTGTTGTATGCATGGTTGAGGTCCGCTCTCACACATCTCTTCTCCAGGCTGAACGGGCCCAGCTCTCTCAGCCTTTCCTCGTAAGTGAGGTGCTCCAGTCCCTCAACCATCTTTGCAAATCTCCACTGGATCTGTTCCAGTGGTTACTTGTCTTTCTTGTTCTGAGGAGCCCAGGGATGGACACAGCACTCCAGATATGCCTCACCAGGACTGAGTAGAGGGCAGGATCACCTTCCTTGACCTGCTGGCCACACTATTCCTGATGCACCCCAGGACACCACTGGCCTTCCTGGCCATCAGAGCAATCTGCAGGCTTGTTGTCCACAAGGACCCCCAGGTTGTTCTCCACAGAGCTGCTTTCCTCTCTCTCTGTATATAGAGTGGAACAAGAGAGCTAACCATGTTTTTTCACTAGTTGAACCAGAGGAGACTCTTGTGTCAGGAAACCACCACTTACAATCTGCAAAAGAACACTAGAGGACGAGCTCCTAATTTCTAGATGAGAAAAAGTTCATAGATATATTTATATTTTGCATCTCTCTAAATATATACATATGTATATATTTATATATCTGCTCACATTTATAATATATATTTATATAAATCAATATACATTAAAATACAATTTTTATATAATAAATAATTTTAGATTTATATATTTTTATGTGTAAGAATCATATATATACTATAAAGAAAATACCAATTTTTGGGTTGGCTTAGTAATTTAAAAATGAATTTGTTACTTTAACTTACTAGGAAAAACCATCTCCCCTTGCCTAATTTAATTGATGGCTATTCATTCTTCATTTATTCTCACCTTGTTTTTGCCCTATGAAAACAGAAGCATAACTAGCAGAATAGCAACAGCAGTACAAAAGCAACTAATAAAATAAAATGGTATAACCTCAAAAAAGAGACTAGATTAACCATTTAATTTGGAGTTAGAAAAACTGACATCACATAGGAATAGATTTGCAAAGGTATGCATTCTGGACAATTTTAAGACAAGTTCTGAGGAAGAAATAGAAGGATGGATGCCTCCTTCCTTGTGTAACACCAATATTCATCATCTTTGAGCTAACTTGTAACCTGCTGCTGCATTAGGCCACCTGCAGGTATACCGAACAGTGTAATTCCCTGGCTAGCCCAGCCTCTTTCAATTTGCTGACAGAATTCAATTTCAGTGCAGAAACTGAAATTCTCACCAGGACAGAAGCACTAGAAGTGAGAGGATATAAAATTAAATGAAACAACTATTTGAATCAGTCACTTGCAGCATTGCTTAGGCAGATTAGAATTTTTTTGCTATGAACCCTTCAAAATGTCGTTCTAGAAACTGAAAAAAAGTATTTCTTCTTCCTGTTAAAACTGCGATATAAGCAAGCACTATATTATCCACTTTTATTTCTATGAAGAATTAGTTCTTACACTTAATATTAAATAGCAGCTGTGTAATTATTTCTGCCGATAAACATTTCAAAAAGACTATGAGGAATGGTATGTGCGAGGCTAGATACATTTCAGTAAGTTTTTATTTGCCTTTTAGGAATAAGTAGCTTCAGAAGACTGGAGAGCAGAATGAAATGCAGACACTTTCCTTATTGGGTCTTGAGTTCAAATCTTCTCTAGGCCAAACATAACTGAAAATTAACACCTGATGGGAGGCACTGTGAAGTGTGAAATGTATTAATTGTCAGTCAAAAAAAAGATTTCAAGATTAAGAAAAAGGTTTGTAAAATTACAACCACTTACCAATCTAAAGTACTGTTATTTTGACTATCCTGACTTTTTTTCCCCCCCAAATATCATCTCATTGAAGACAGCTGACAGATAACTGGTATGGCAGTTTGCTTGAATATTATGAAGTTATCCTTTTATATCTAAGAGATAACAGGCTCATTTTCAGCTATTTGAAAGTCTTTTCACCAGTACTGGTTTTAAACATCTTGAAGGAAGGAATCAATATGTATCACTGAATGAAAAGAATTCACAGTTCATAGCCAGCTGCCAGTAGCTGTGAGAGTGTTGCCAAACAAGTTATATTTCTTTAAGAAGTGGAAGAAGATGTTGGAAAATTATTTCAGCTTCACCATAGTAGTGTGTGATCCCTAAATTCTTGGTTAATGATTAGTTTTGTACAGTGCTTAGTACAAGTGCCACAGATTAATGTAGTCACAGATCCCTAAATCTGTGACTAATAAATCTTGTGCCAGCTAATTCTTCCTTGTTTATTTATATCAGTTATTAATATCTGTTAATAGATAGTTTTGAAAACAGGATTGTGTGTCACAGCAAAGAACAATGAGAGAAGTAAATTACAATGTGACCACATATTTCAAATAGTCCCAATAAGAAAATATTTAGTGGACATTCATGCTTTGAGGAGAAATTCCCAGGCATACAGTGCTGCTAATAAAGTAACATCAGCAATCCAACCTAGTTGGTTGTAGAGTTATTTTCCTCTTTTTTTTTGGTGACAAGAGCCCAAAAACTCTTTAGTAACTTCAATAGTAAAAGAAATAATTTTTTTTCACTTGGAAATATAAAATGCTGTGGTTTCATAAAACTGTGAAATTCTGTTTTCTTGCATAATGCCCAAGAGCAGAAAAAAGGTATTACTGGTATTTAGGGGATGAGTAAGGTTTTCACCTGCTTCTACTTGTCAATCAGTTGGATTGCCAAAAGTAATGGACATCCATTAGCAGAAAAATAGGCTTATATTGTCCAAACAAGAATTTTGTTTTCTGGTTTATGTTTAAAAATTCATTTGGATTAATATTGAAGTCACTAGAATTCTGTAGGAAGACACATATAAAAAACAGTCAAGAGGAAAGTGCATGATACACCATACTTTTAATAGAATTTAAGTGCAAAGTGAAGTGTGTCTTAGAAGTGATGTAATTTTTTATATACCAGACACTATTGACAGCTCAGGGTGGTCTGTCATGACATGATGGAAATGTTGTGTGTATAGCCCAGAGATTTCTGGATAGTAATGTTTTTAAAAAACACTATGTTTCTCTTGAGGGCATCGTTAAAATGAGGTTTCAAAAGCCTTTTAGATGAGTGTCTCAAACCCATGATTTTACTCACATGAAGCAATGCTATAAGCAAAATTCTCTATGACTCTGTAGAGGAAGAGATAGTGAGTGCTGGGGCAGAGCTTGAAATCTTTGAATTATTACTGTTAGGTCTGCTGTATCAAGTTTAATTTCACCTGTTTAGTTCTCATTAAATCCATCATTCAGAGCTACTTTCTGACAAGATAAATATGTTCATTTTCTGTTCTTTATATTTTGTCACAAGAAGATATATATACCACAAAATTAAATAGTATTTTTAAAGCATGTCTCTGTAGATAAAATATTGAGATCTGCATATATCTCTACAAGCCTCATCTGGATCAGTTTTTAGAAAGAATATAGAAACATAAGGGTCTTACACCACTGTTCTCTTTTACTGAGCAAATTTAGTTTGCTTATGAGGAAATAAATATGTTAGAATCGAGTTAAAATATGAAAATTTTCAAAGTTTTAATTTTTTTATTGCACATTTTTTGCTGGGAATAAAATAACATTAATGAAATCCAACTAAAGAGCATAGCATGACCATGGTGTGCTATCAGGTGGATCTTCTTTGAAAGAAAACTGAAGGAAAGAGCGTTTTTCCTCTCTTTCTATACTCTACTATATGATCTAGAAGAGATTTAAAAAACCAGTTCTCTGTGTTTCAATCATCACAGGTGCGATTATAATATATAATTTGATTAAATATTATAATTTTGTTGGACTGTGGTCAATAAGATATATACACATTTATTATAGTAGACAGAATATCAGAAGTGTTAGTAGAACTTTTTAGGTTTTGAAGAGTTTGAGGTAGAAAGACTTACACTCTACTTTTTTATAGTACGGTTTCTATTTCTCCTCAGAATCTCCATCCTTGGATATACTCAAAAGTCATCTGCCCTGGCTGAACCTACCCTGAGCAGGGTGATTGTACAAGATGACCTTCTGAAGTGTCTTTCAGCCTCAACGATCGTATGGCCCTGTAGAAAAGTATTACACTGCCAGTGTAAGGACAGGTACACTGTCTTATTCACTTTTACATTTACTGTAACTCCCAAAAGAGAAAGTGTGATGAATAAGACAGGAATCTAGATTAGAGTAAATTTATAGAAAATGAGTAGAACATTTACATTTCTGTTTCCAATAGCCCCTCACAGGTATTTTGTGTATGACTTAATAAAAAATTAGTTTTAAATCCCATTTTTTAATGGCCTTTTGTAGTGATGAACTGATGACATACCACAGGTTACCCTGCAAAATATCTGTGCAAAACTGATACTGTTTTCTGAAACACACTATGAGAAGTCCTGAATGTTCACACTCTATAAGGTAACTCTTTAAGAAAACTATCTTCATGAAACACTTGATTTACCTCAAGATGCTCAAGAGCTTCAAGAAAAGTGACTACCAGGCTAGCTGTCACCAAAATAACATTTTTGAAGTGAAATGCTTTAACATGTTGCCATATACCCATACCAATACAAAGCTAGAAGATTTGTTTGACCCTGGTTCTAAAAAAAGGCAACATAATTCTGAATCTTACTATATTTCAGACTGAGTGACAGTTCAATTTTGATGGTGTAGATACAGAACTTTTTCCAGGTGAATGGACAGGTATTAGATCCCATTATCAGCTGAAAAGCATGAAGAGTCAGGGCAAATGATTAAAGGAACCCATCAAACTTACATTTAGCAATTAAATATTATTATGATGTTTTAAATTTAAATACTTAATGTAAAAAAGTTTGCTTTTATTTTTGATTCAAAAAATTGTTTTACTTCTTTCAGATACAAGTCTTACTTTTTCATTTTAAACTAATGTCTTTTTTTATATGTAACTTTGATATTTCTCTGGATATTCTATCTCCCTTTTCTCTTTTTCAGACTCCACCTTAAAGCACTGTCTTCAGCTTCTTTCTTTTGCTTCACCATCAGTAACTTTGGTAGTTTCTGTCTCAGGGTGCAAACTGTAGATTGAGCTCTCAACAGGCATGTTTATTTTGTTCAGGTCTAAGGGCAGATGGTTTGGGAAAGGGCAAACAGCTAAGGGGAAAAAGATTTAAGTTAAGCTCCATATAGGATTGCTTAAGCAACCAGGTTGTCCCAAGGAGTCAGAAGGCTCCTAGATATATGGAAATTTTTTTCAGAAGTCACTTGTTGAAGGCTGGTAAAGGATTGTGATGAAAACATTATGATGAGAATTCTACTGAAAAACCTTGGCGGACTTTGTTTCTGAATTAATTCTTCCAGTAATTCAATGAACTTTTACAATATTTTACTTTCCCCCATTAAACAAAAAACCCCTCAAACCAACCAACCAACCAACTAGCCAACCAACCAACCAACCAACCCAAACAAATAAACAAATAAACAAACAAAACCAAGTAAAAACAAACAAACCATAAACTATTTAAAATAAGTATTTTATATGTCATGAATTACATGGCTTTCAGTGCAAAGGCTGGATGAAAGCAGATGGAGTTTAAGCCTATACTTGAATTACAGTAATTTCACGACCATAAGGCGCACTGGACTATAAGGCGCACCCGCCGACAGCCAGCAAAATTCGCAACATGTAGATCAGATAAGGTGCACCAGACTATAAGGCGCACTTTTGTTTTTGCAGTGAGGCTCCACCCCCAGCTCCCCCTGCGCGTTTGCTGGCTGAGGCCCCGCCTCAACCTGGCAGCCATTGGCTCCCGGGCCAGCCTGTACCCAACGGGGCCGGGGCATGGCCGCCCCCGCTCCGTGGAGTGTCCCTGGGGACGGGGCATGGCCGACGCCGCTCCGTGGAGTGTCCCCAGGGATGGGGCATGGCCGCCGCTGCTCCGTGGAGCGTCCCCGGGGCCCGGGCATGCCCGCTGCCGCTCCGTGGAGCGTCCCCAGGGTTCCCCGTGCCGGGACCGCCCCAATTTCAGCGGCTCTCCCCTTCCCCGCGCCGGGGCTGCCCCGATTTCGGCAGCTTTCCCCACCCCTGTGCCAGAACCACCCCGATTTCTGCGGCTCTCCCCTTCCCCGCGCCAGGACCGCCCGGATTTCAGCGGCTTTCTACTCCCCCCCGCACCGGTGCTGGCCCAATTTCGGAGGCTCTCCCCTTCCCTGCGCCGGGGCTGCCCCGATTTCGGTGGCTTTCTACTCCCCCTGCCCCTGGGCCGCCCCGATTTCGGTGGCTTTCTACCCCTTCCCCGTGCCGGGGCCCCAATGCCGGCTTTCCCCGCCCCGCGGAGCCCCTCTCCCCTCGCATCCCGACGTTGCTGCAGGGCCACTCCCCCTCCCAGCCCGGCACAGCCCCACTGCCACTCCCCCTCCCAGCCCGGCCCTGCTGCGGGGCCACTCCCCCTCACGGCTTGCACTTCCAGGTTGTCAACTTTCACCGCTTTGTCCCTCAGATAAGGTGCACCGGACTATAATGCGCATTTCCGGGTTCGAGGGAAAATTTTAGTCAAAGGGGTGCGCCTTATAGTCGTGAAATTACTGTACTTACTGAAATCCACAACTAGACTTGTCAATGTATTGGATTCAGTCAGAAAGATAAGGTCATGCAATTTTAATTCAGCCATAGTGGTTGGTGGTTTGTTTTAGTGAGCTCAATATTCTATTCTATAGTGACAAATTATTTAAAAAAACCCTCAAACTTGATAATAAAGTAATCTTTTACTACAGTACTTTCCCCATTTATACTTTCCCAAACATTTCCTGCTTACGTGTACTCCAGAAGCAATTAATAAAATTTTACATTTATGCTGTGCATGCTTTTTTAAGAGTTCCTTTGTTTTTCCTTGGTTCTACATATCTACTGAACACCAGTGGTTGCAGACACCCATTAGAAGCAGACAGACAGACAGACTCACACACACACACACACACACACTCTCCCCCATGCATTCATCTCCAGGCTCTGGCTGTGCTCAGCTCCCCTGAGGGCTTTGTTTTCCACATTCCCTCTGTGGTGTGCCTCTCTTAGCTAGCATGTTTTCTCTCCCTTATCTTTGCAAGCAAGTTCAGGAGTAATGTCACAGCAAAAGCAAATAGAAGGAGTAGTGGAAAAGCATGAGGGAGTCAATATGCACCAAACAAAATCAGCCACTGTGGTGACTTTGTGCAGCCAAGACGTTATTTGAGAGACTTCCCCACAATGTTCACAGTTCTTGTGCTCTTGAGTTTAAAATCTCACAGAGCTATACATGAGTTCCAGCTTTGAAACAAATTTTGAAACATCCTTTTCTTTTAATTTTACTAGACTTGGGTACTTTGTTGAACTTGTATTCAAGCTGTGATCTAATGCTAGGACAGTATGCAGTCTAAGAAGGGTAAGAGGTTGAAAAGAAGAAAGGAGGGGCTGAAGCAGGCATGAAAAAGAGCATTTTCAGGAAAGATATCAGTGATTTTATTACAGAGGAGTGCAAGGGGTCAGACTTCAGACTGACTTTTTACTTTTGGAGAAATTCTGACTTCATGGCAACACAGATCTGCTCAAAGTGATTACAAAATTTATTCACTTTTCTTGCCCCTTGAGAACTCTTTCCTGGCAAAATGTATGGTAACAGCTTGATATCATTCACACCTCATTAGCAACAACAATCTCACGGTCTCTTCTTCTTATTCTCTCTCCATATGCCTGCCCCACTCCCCATCAAATAACAAAAACAGAGTGACAGAACATGTGGCAGTATGACTATGCAAGAATTAAGGTTCTGGATTTGTGTCTCACAGAATATTAGTATTTCTCTTTCATTAGTGCTTCATTAAATAGATTTCACTTCTAGAAGACTGTGTCACTTCAGCTATTTGTTTCACATATTTTTAAAATAAATTAACTCAGACAGCATCCCTGAACAACAGCAAGGTTTTGAACAAATTAAACAGGGGATTGTCCATGCAGGAGCCTGTGGGCCTGTCAAGAGAGGACACAATGTGAAAAATGTTCTTTACACTGGAGTCAGGGGGAGTCTTGGGGGTTTCTTGGAGTCTCAGGAGTTTCTCAGGAAAAGTACCTGGGAAGACTTGAGAATGATTCCTGAGGATCTGGAGTTGGGAGCACAAAGGATCTCTGGCCTGATACACTCCAACTGAAAAAGAGATGTTGGAAGATTATGAAGGAGTTTGAGCTACTTCAGAAGTGACTGGCACTGAAGCACAGCTTCTGGCACCTTGTTTGCCGGTGCCAGGCTGGATGTTCAAAGGGAAAGTCCTTTGAATCATATCCCACCATTGATGCTACATGGATCATGCTAATCATACAGTGAGCTTGAACAGGAAACCGCAATCACACAAAATCTTGGAACTCATCCAAACATGTTCCAAGGGTGAAAATTTCAGACTGTCATCAAGGAGGAGAACAAGAAAGTTGAAGGCACATATTGAGGAGGGCCCATCATTTAATCAACTGACAGAAAATTAAAAATTATACTCCCTCAGTGTCAGTACATTCTTCAGCCACATTGAAGGCAATGGGCAGCAGGACCATCAAACACGATTTAATTTAGCTAAGGACACCTAGTTAGTTAACATTATAGGTTCTACCCATCAAGCTGGTCCCTAATCAAAACCTCCATGTAGAAAGAGATAAAGTCCCTGTGATTCATATGAGTAATGTTTTAGGGAAGACAGTTGGATTAGTCCTGCTTCAGGCAAAGGCAGACCCCTCTGTGGGACCTGGGTGTACTTGGCAGGTAATGCAGAGGAATGAGGAAACACAATGTGTATTTCAAGGGGATTTGATTTTTGTGTGAGAACAGTCTGCAATGTTGAATTTTATGGTGTTACTGAATGACACTACCACTGCATACCATAACTGCCATGGACAATGAGGATGGACTGATCCAGGTACACCAGCCATGAGTGCCTGATGCAGCTCTCAACCACCCAACACCAAACCAACCCTTCTGCCCTGGAAGACATCTAGCGTGGATAAAACCCACAGTCATGGATTTAATGATTTCAAGAGACCTTTTGAGGGGATGGCCACTGACTATGGAAAGGATACCTGCACTTGTCTATCTATATAATCTAATCTATCTATCTATCTATCTATCTATCTATCTATCTATCTATCTATCTATCTATCTATCTACCTATCTATCTACTATCTATCTCTATCTATCTATCTATCTATCTATCTATCTATCTATCTATCTATCTATCTATCTATCTATCTATCTATCTATATCTATATCTATATCTATATCTATATCTATATCTATATATACAATTGGAAAGTGTGGAGTCTGGACATAAGGTAGATGGTTTAGAATAACGGATAAAAAAAGTTTGGTTCTAGACAGTACAGGGTTAATCTTTTCCAGTAGCCCAGGCAGGGGCTGTGGCCAGGAGCCTGATATTGTCTAATATCACCTCACCTCATTGAAAGGAGTGGTGAAAAGGAGCTCTGTCCTTTCTGACAAGGGATTCTTTTGGGTTGAAAAAATGTGGTGGAAGAGAGACTGTATTTGTTTATCATTATAACCTCTCTGTGTCAACTGTTTCTTTGTCTCATCCTATTGGTTATTGTTGCTGTATTGTTTGTCTTCTTATCTAATTGTTTTCACTAAATTGTTCTTATCTCAACATGTGATCCTTGTCTTTTGTCATTCCAGTTGGAGCACAAGGAGGGCATGAGCAGCGATGTGGTTTTAGTGGGACTTCTAAGTTGGATAATACCATTCCAAACCATGACAGTATTACAGCAAATTCCACAAGAAACCTTTACAGTACAATTCAAAAGTTCTGTAGGAACATCTGAAAAAATATTTGCTACATAAACTGCTCATTGCAGACACTTTACTTAATAGCAATCATACTTAAAATTTCTTTTGTACCATAAAAACACTGCAAAAAATTATTTTGTCTTCTTGCCTAGCTATACAGCATACAATTTTATTTCCTTTCAGAGAATAAATATCTTACACATAAATATATATGTTGTTTTACACGCCTTTCTGCTGAGACTACATGAAGTATGACACTCTCTGCCACAACCTGCACATAAACTTGGGTCAATCTAGCTGTTGCCAGTTTCAAGAACAGGTGCTACAGAGGCACTTAACAGAAATTGGCAGACTGTGGCTAGTTTTACAGTGTGAAGCACCTTAAGTATTTTAATATATTTTTCCTTTGTGGGTAGCTGTATTCATGGAAGAATGGGAGTATATGAAGAGATTTCAATCAAATTGAAGCAGTCCACTTTTTTAGAAAATAAACCAAATAAATTATTGATTTTATGAATGTCTTTCTACTCTTTGGAGTGCCACTTTGTGTATCTGAGATAAAAAAATATTTCGCTTGTGATTCATGAATGTAGATACTATCTTAAATATTAGCATTTCAGTAAATAAATGGTCTAAATACCACTTGCAAAAAATTCTTTCTTTTCAGCATTCATATTAAAGAATTAGTTCAGCAATAATCTTTCTGATTTTAGGTCTCTAGAAGTGCAAAATTGCCATCTGGCCCACAATTAAGTTTTGGTGGAAACTTGCTCTGCCAGTTCAGATTTTCTGTGAAAGGAACTGAAAGTAGCACTTGCACTCAAATGTTATACTGTGTAGAATATCATGTTCTGTAAATAGTGTAAACTTTGCATTCGTTGTTCTGAACACTCTTATCAACAGTTCCATCAAAATGTGGTTCTACCATTTGTTTCATATCATGTCTGGGATTGCACAGGTAACATACTAATACTGAAGAAATCACAGTCCTGCAGAGAATGACAAATTCAACAAAAGAAAAGTAGGAATTTGGTGTGAATGCGATCAACATGACTTGTCCTTTTCTCAGCCTTGCTTTTCCTTTGAAATTCCCAAAAAATTCTAGATAACCTTTTGTCTTCTGATTTGTTTACAAATAATTTTCTCCCTCCTTTTCTTTCTTATGCAGTCTAAACATCTAAATGTATTCTTGCTTTCCAAATACAAGAGGCGTCTTTATCCCTTTTTGCTTCTGACTTGATCCTGTCTCAAAGAGCAGCACAAAGGTGAAGAAGCAAAATAGGGAACTAAAAAAATGCTGAGAATCAAGCTGCATTAGTCATTACAAACATAAGGAAATAATAAAAACATGAGTAGCAAAAGTGTCTTTTTCATTTAGCACAATATTTGTAGTTTCAGGGGAAGTCTCTTGTCTGGTACTTTCTCCTGTGAGAATATATCTCTAACACATCTTGCTGATCAATGAATAGAGATCAAGAAGTTAAAAAATTTGCTTGTGAAATAAGCATGGGTCACACTTCATCAGATTGTAGTAATTAAAATTGTTGAGGACAATATATGAGTTCTTTATTCTGAACCCCAGAGATTTTGAATCAGTTGATGTGTTTGCTTGAGAGTCTTTTTGTGCAGAAGCATTGTTTTTCACAAAAGAATGCTTCCACTTGACATTACAGCTGTATTTGGAACCTGAAGCTTCTCTTTTACAAGCATTTTGAAAAAATGTCAAATGATCTAATAATTGAGTTGTTATGTAAAAGTGACAATAATTAGTCTCTAACTGAAAGAATATAGAGTAGAATGTATCATTATTATTATTATTGCACTTGATAACTGTTTAAACAATCTTGTCATTCTATTGTCATACATTGCAAATGATATGTTTTTGCTAAGTAATAAAATTTCATAATGATCTATGCTCACCAAATTTTATACTTGGACTAAAATATATTGGAAACCTGATCCTACAGAATATGGACTAAGTTTTAATCTTAGTAAGACTTAAATACTGTCTTGGCATCAGACGCATTCATCAGTTTGCATATAAGACAGTCCTAACTGAAGAAATAATTTAATTATGGGATCCTAAATTGGAAATAAAAAAACCAAAAAACCTAAGGGCAAAGGACTCAGATTTTGAAAAGACTGTTTTATGACTACTATCAGAGTGTGTACTGTACAAAATTTTTTACCTTCTAATAAGGATGTTCCTAAGAGAGGCATTTTAAAATTAAAGTTGTTAACACACGGTCTACATGTAACACATAGTTCAGGGGTAGTGAAGAGGTGGCATAACTCCTTCACCAGCTTGAGTTGAATTAAAGGTATTCAAAAAACTAGCCCCTGTTCGAGATGTTCAGACATAACCAAAGATAAAGCATGTAGAGTAACCAAAGAAAGTAGCCATTGTTCAATGGAAAAAAAAATAATAATAAAAAAAAAAAAAAAGGAAGTTTCTCCTCAGAAATAAATCCTGATTTGTATTTCTGCAATAGTTGCACATTCACCCTCTTGAGTGAGAAATGTGTTATTTAGTCTCAGTGATACATCTGACACTATATAACTTAATCTGAATATTGAGGGTTTATATCATCTTTCTCTTTATGCTATTTTTCTTTGAAAAACAGGTATGGATTCACATCTCTGCTGCTTCTACTCCTAGGAGAATGATGTAGTGTTTATAAAAACATCATTCTGTTGCTATGGCAGCCATCGTGAAACCAGAACTCAAGAATGATTGTGTCAGAGAAAAATCTCTTGCAGATACATATTTGTTATCTGTAGAAGTTATTGGCTGGAATATTAGAGGAATTATATTAATGTCTCTTAAGGATGAATTCCTTTTCTAACAATAATAAAATTAAACACTAGGCATCCAAGTTTTCAGTTTCTCTCTTCTGAAAGTATTTCTAATTTTATTACTAACAGTGTCACACCCTACAAAGTAACATAGTCTTTTTCTTCTGTGAAATTTAATGAATAATAAGGGAACATCAGGCATTTTTAAAATGCATAAAAAGTAGTATATTACTTACACAGACCTTTTTGCAAATGCACAGCTCAATAAATATTCATAGAGAAACAGGACCAACTTCTAATGGTGCTAAATAGTTATTTCCTAATTTTGACTGTTGCAGTTTTACTTTTTCTAGGACTCTGAATACTCATCCACAATACTTATCAAATTGATTGATACACGCATGGGAGAAATGTAATATTTTTTCCTACCTGCTAAACTGGAATTAATTTATTGTTCTTTATAGAAAATAATTGAATTTTTTTTACATATTAAATCACTGCCCTATTTTTTGCATGGTGTGGCTTTTCGCACGGGGGGATGTTGTAAGTTTATTTGTGCTATTATTTAATTTCATAGAAGCCAATTGTCTTAAATCCAAGAAAGCATCCTAAAGTTGCTTATCTGAACAATAAACGTAGTGTTGTTTTTAATGCCTGCCAAAACATTTTTGCAAATAAAAATTTAAACACAGTACCTTTAGCAAAAAGGAAGCTGCTTCTCTTTCAAATAACATGGTTAATATATAAAGGGGAAAGGAATTGCAATGTCATCTCTAAGCTGTTGATGTTACTGAGAAAAATACAGCTTCTTGAGTTGCTCTTTTATAAAAACCATGACACTCTGGAGTGCTGGCAAGGAAATATGAGATAACAAGGATGGAGTGAATATGCTTTTCATCACCTGAAAATCTTTAATTGTAATTGCTGTATATAATGGTGTAATTAGTTGCCTAAGTGACAGGATAGGCTTCAATCTTTTCAACTATTAAACAACCATTTAGTTCACAGAAATCTTTCTTTAGACTACATGAGTGACAGTGAAAGATTGAAGGTTTTTAAATCCTTGTGTCTAAAGTAAACGAGGGACTTTACCTCACAGTATCTCTAGAAAAGCCTCATGAAGACACAATGAACTATATAAAGGTACTTGCTTACCAAAATATTTAAAAATGTTGTGATAAACATTAATTTAAATCAAGAAAAGCAACTCAAATAAAGGAGTATGTGAGTATATTTGCAGAAAGTAGCAGTGAGGAGGTGTTTGGAAATTTATCTCTGATACTTAGAGTGGTCAAGACTGATTAATCTTGACTGCCATGAGTATGTGTTCAGAAATACAATTAGCATTTTAAAAAATAGCAAATGAACCTCTGAATACAATTTAAAAACTTGAGGAAAGGGAGTCAAACTTCTGCATTTATTGAACATTGTTTAACATAAAAAGCTATGCATTTTAAAGCTGTAGAAAAATATTTTACATTTCCTTAATCCTAGATTACTGCAATTCTAAATCAAAGGCAGAATTTTAATTTCTTAGGTAGAATTTGGCTAGTAGTTTTATTGCTGTGTTGTCACACTTTCCACTCAGTACCAATTGACTAAGATAATTTTCACTTCATATTATAGGTTATAGCAGACGTCTAAAAAATTATCCTTACAAACAAATAAAGTGTGCAGTTTCCAAGTTCCAAATTCAGTATGTAGCTTCTTCTGGCCTTCTCTCTTGTACAAACAGAAAATCAGTATCAGTCTCAGCATATTTTGGCAGGTACTCATTGAAAGAACAGTTCTGGAAACAAAGCCTCTCTTCAACAATTAATAGCTCAAAAGCCTTAGCAAACATTTTCATTTATTTCATAGTTTCATATTTCACACATGCACATGACTTAAAATTTTCTATTATTTCCCAATCAGAAGTTAAGAAATAAGCATTCCTAATATCACTATTTTAAAAAATAAATATTTTAAGCTAATACATTTCCCTTAACTTTTTAATATGAAAATTATGTCTGATTATCATATGCTTCCATATTCAAAAACTAAGTTACCTTTTTGTATATGCTGCTAGAAGGGTTAACCTCTAGATGGTTGTGTCGAATGTCATTAACAGTCATATCTGTATGTCATGGAAAAATTATTTTAAAAGGTTTTCTTTCACAGAGTTTTTTCCCCCCCTTGATAATATAGACTCAGTTTTAAATATTTATTTTAAGCTGCTGTTTTGGCTATTGAATATCATTAAGGATAATTGTACCTTATTTCTCTCTCTTGGGGAAGATTTACTATAATATTTTGAAACCTTTCACCTCACTTTTTATCTGCTAATTGTTTCATTGTTTTATAATGGTATATGAGAAAGGATTAAGCTTAAATCTCTCTTAAATATTCCATTCCGATGTTCCTTCCTGAAAACATGACAAAAAAATTTAAAGGTTTTACAGAGAATTAGGCGATTGTTATGTCAAAGGTTTTTGATGCAAAAAGAAGGTAGCCTTAGATGACTACTATTGTTATTTAAATATAAAAGTTGAATGTGAGCCTCAATTTCCAATAAACAGATAAAAGTTAGTCTTTTGTATAACTATTTCAGAATCCATTATTTACACATCATTTTAAACAAAACTTACAGTGCAGGGATATTCCTTTCCATCTTTCAAAAATCCAGACCCTGAAATTGCATAAATCATAGCGGTTTTGCCAGTTGATTAATCTGTTTTATAAAAAAAATATTCAGCCTGTCATGTTGCAAATGAAAAGACAAAATTCACTTTATTTACTTTCTCTCCATGAACAATTCTTCATTTTTCTTCTCTTCAAAAAGTTTGTCTTTGGGCATAAGATGAATTGATACAAGTTTATAATTTGTATCAGCGAACATTCTCTTGAAAAATTACGGAATGCATTTCAGGAAATTTTGTTGACGTAAAGGGAATTACTACAGCTATTTTTGTATAAAACAGGGAGATACAAAGTTGCTTTTCTGAAATCTGCTCCAGAAAAATATAGTTTCAATCAGTACTAATACTTTGCATATGAATTGCAATTGCAGGTGTTTTACATTTGTTCATTACACTATTACAGTAATTTCATGATTATAAGCCGCACCTGATTGTAAGCCGCACGTCTGGGTGTCGGCAACATTTAGGTCTTAGTCCATATATAAGCCGCACCGCATTGTAAGCCTCACTTTTGTTCGCAGTGAGGATGCTTGCACAACTTTCACAAAGTTGCGAATTAGTAACAGAATCACAGGATCGCAGAGTTTACTGGCTCGGCTCAGGGCTGTGCGGACTCAGATCAACCTGGCTGCCCCACTGCCAGCGCCGTGCGGGCTTGGATTGGCACCGCTTTTCCCCCACCAGGGCCAGACAGGCTAAGATCGGCCCCACTTTTCCCCTGCCAGGGCCAGACAGGCTAAGATCGGCCACGCTGCCCCCCCCATCAGGGCGGGCGGGCTCCAGCTCGGTTTGGGGCTGTGTGGGCTCGCACTTCTGGGTTGGCAAATTTCTGAACCTCATCAATATATTGGCTGCTCCTGAGTGTAAACCACATTTCCGGGTTGGGAGCAAAATTTTAGTCAAAGTGGTGCGGCTTATAATCATGAAATTACTGTACTTAAGAAAAAGTACTTACAGAAAAATACTGCTGACCAATAGCTGACAAAGGTAACTTGGGAATAAGAAAACAGGAGGCTAAACTGAAAGGCTGAGCTAATAATTGTAACAACACTTCTGTGTATAATTTTGTGCCTCATTTTGGAATCTCTTAGTTGCTTCTTTCAAAGCAAGTTAAAATCTTAGAAGAAGTTGCTCAGAAATGAACTGAAGAAAGATCTATGAATGTGAATAAAAATTTGGAGATAAATACCTTATTATTATTTTTGCAACAGTCTGATGTTTGTCTTTCATCAAGTTTTCTCCAAAAAACAAAACAAAACAAAACAAAAAACCATTGTGTTGAAGCTCAAGTTTATTTTCCAGTAACAGCACACTAATCTTGTGTTGACACAAGATTTACAACTATAGCTCACTGTGCAGTTCTTTCAGATTCAGCTGAAATGTCAGGGTAACTTAAATGACTATGTACTACAATATGAAACTAGCTAGCTCTTCCTTTGTCCCTGATGAAGTCACTCCCCATAAAAGGTCATTAGGTTGGTTAAAAGGGACTTGCTCTTGGTGTAGCTTTGCTGTCTGCCTCAAATAAATTCTCTTCTTTTCACAACTTCTAGGAGAATCTGTTCCATCATATTCCCAGACAGAGAGGTGGGGCTGAAGGGTCGGCAGTTCCCAGGGTCCTCCTTTCTTCACATTTTAAAAACATACACTATATTTTCTTTTCCAGTCATTGTGGATTTTGCATGACTTCCAGGACTTTTCAAGTGTCATGGAAAGTGGTTTGGCAAGTACTTCAATAATTTCTCTCAGGACTACATACCAGGAGAGGAGTAATGAGAAATGGGGGTTTGTAAATCCAGTACCAAGACCTCACCTAAAGCACTGCCTAAGCACACTTACAAACAAAAAGGGATCCAAGCCTAAACCAAGACAAGCAAATAAGGCCAGGCTGCACGGTGCTTTGAGCAACCTGATCTAGTGAATGAACTCAAACCATTTTATGATTCTATGGCAATGAGATGCATCTTGTCATGTCCCATAGACTAAGATACATTCAAGCTCCTCATATTGTCATGAACCTGATCTTCCCCCAGGTCCTGCCTTGAGGTTAATCTATTCAAGAGATTCAAAAAGAAAATTTACAGTAAAGACTAAGGCAAGAAGGTTGTTGAGTAGCTCAGCCTTCTCCTTGTTTGTTACCCAAGCTGATATACCTGTAGAAGTGCTTCTTGGTATTCCTTCAATCTCTTGCCAAGTTCAGCTCCAGATATGCATTGGCCTTTCTGACCCCATCTGCACACAACATAGGGTAATGTCCCTATGCTCTCCCCAGGATAGATACTTGTCCCTCCTTCCACTTTGTATTCTTTGCATTTCTTTCTTTCCTTTTAGTCTGATTAGCAGCTCTCAACTCAACTATGCCAGTCTCCCTCATTCCTTTCCTGATTTCTTACACATAGAGATTGAGAGCTCTTGAACTCTATGGAAAATGTTATAAAGACCGACCACCACTGTTCTTGCTTCTTTGAGAGAGTTTCCAAGAGGGCTCTCTGGTTCTCTAACTCTTCGAGCACCTTGAAGTTTCCTTTCCTAAAATTCAGGGCCTTCTCTTATTGCCTGGCCCATTTCCCATAGGATTGCAGGTTATTTATTCCCTGCAATAGGGCTGTCTCTAGGTTGGAACAAGATGTTTTACTCCATGCACTCCAGAAGTTGCCTGGACCACCTGGATCTCTCTGTGGTGCTTTTCCAGCAAGTGTTGAGATGGTTGAAGCTCCCCACCAGGACAAGAGCCTGATGGAGTGATGTCTCCTGTAGCTGGAGCTGGAAGGCTTAGTCAATATACTTCCACTGATCAGGTCACTTGCAATAAACACCTGACACAAAGTCCCCTTTGCTACCTTGATCGCTGATTCTTAACCATAAATCTCTTATTAGCATTCTGTGTTAGGTCAGTTTTTTATATTGCTTCAACAAAAACAAAACAAAACAAAACCAAGCTACAAAAAACCCTATAAAAATAACTTAGAGAATGTCATATCAAAGTATTTTTAACAAATTCTACTTGAAAATACAGATTGAATGATACATTTCCTATAATAGAAACATCCTTGATAGAATAGGTGAGGCTGCCAGTCATGTCTGGAGGTTATCTAGCTTCAATCATGCTGAAGAAGAACCAGCTACAGCATGTTGCCCATAGCTGTGCGCACATAATTTTTTTCTTCTTTTTTTTGCAAGTAAAAAGCCCCAGTAATCTTTCTGAAAACCTTTTTCATTGTCAAAGGGCTGTACCTCCTAAAAAAGGAGGGTGGAAAATCCTTTATGAAAGGGATGAAAGAAAATCCAAACCACCTGTAATTTTTTTTACAAATTATTATTATTATTATTATTATTATTATTGTCAGTAATTATTCTCCTGTGCTTGAACCAAAGCCCAAGTCTTATTCTCCTGTAATTAGGTTTCTCATAATTGGGTTATATCTGAATCAACTGTTCTGGGCAGAAATATGGTAGGCAAAGAAATCACAAATGTGCATTGGATTATTTTTCTTCTGCATATTACTGAAGGGAACAAAGAAAATCGCAATACAGATCTTTGTTGCAACTTCCTTATTTCTTTCAATGGTCATTAGAGGACCATGCTGGACCATTGAATATCCAGGATTTAGACAAGGAATTCAAGACTTTTCTCTTCAATTTCCCTTTCAATGTTCCCTTCACATTTCTAAACATGGACCAACTAGCTCACATCCACCTGTCACTTTTTATCTTTTGTCACATCTTCCAGACCCATGGAGGTATCTTAGGTATCCCAAGATGTCCAAAATTAAACTAAATATTTATGATTGAGCAAATGAATTCAAATCCATTCCATATTATAATTAATTTATGATTCAAGCATCACTCTAAGCCAGATCTAGAGATATGGACGGTAATGATTTTTGAAAGATCAAAGCAGCAGCTTTGTAGATTTCTGTAACATTATGCCTCCCCAGCATGGCAGTACAAGCTATCTCTTGTAGGTAGAGCTATTCTCTGGGTGGACTAGAGGAATATGAGATGAGAAAGAAAACTGCAGATCTCTGACTACTGAAAGGTAATGTTTTAAAATATAATTTTCTGTTTTCACTTCAAACCTTGGTGTTATGTTTTGCAACTTTGAACACTGTTTTTATGCAACAAGAAAAGTTTGATCAGCATGAGATGTAAAACTTTCTTTTAGCTTGCAAAGGAATAAGTACATGTGTGGCCATTGGTTGATTAGGCACATGGCTGGTCAGCAAAGGGAATGATGAGAAGGTGTTTGGGAAGATTACCTAACTATTGAAAATATTTGGACAAAAGCACTTTCCTACAATTCAGTGTTTGAATGGGTCTATTTAGGATTTACTTTAGAGTTACAAGACTGAATCCTGGTTGTTTTTTTTCCCTTGTCCTAGAAATTTTGTGATTAAAATGGTGAAAGTCACTACTATCCTGATAACATATTCAATGGCAACTATTTATGTGAGATATGAGCTTTCTCATCATTAATGCAGGAAGACAAGTTTGGTAACTCACCTTCAAATTCTGGGTTTGGGAAGGTTTCTGAAGACTGAAACTAACAATGTGGGTTATTTATTCTGATTTGTCCCTTGGTGCTAAAAACTTTCTAAGTAACTTGTTTGTTTTCAGCAGGATAATTCTGTATTTCCTCATGACTCATGTAACACCACTGTCAAAACACAAACAAAATCATGTCACTACTCTTTGTCTTACACTCTCAATATCGAGGCCAGATTTGAAAATTACTTACTTTTATAAAAAATATATATAGCAAATTGCGTGTAAGTCTTTATTTTCTTCATGCAAAAGGAAATAATAAAATCAGGACACTTATTGAATTACTATCTCAACTACAATCAATTAAATTTTATGAGGAACTAATCCTGCACATCTGTCTTTGTTACATTTTATAATCACAGTTGAGATTTCATATTGCCATAGAATATTTATACATTTTCAAGCTTGTAGTGAAGTAGGATGCTTATTGCTAATGATTATTCATTTTCTCCCATGTAAAATTACAAAAGGATAAACGGGTTATGGTAAAAATTACATTCTAAAGTTTTGAATCTCACTGAAAGATTGATATCTACATCTAGATGCTATGGTTGCTGCTAAATTTATGACGAATAAAAACATATAATTAGACAGCGGTAACGGTTCAGTCATTGAGATGATGACCTTAAGCACCTACATAAAAGATGCTATCCATTGTTACTGTAGTTTTTATTATTGCAATAGCTAATGGTGTAAGTTATCTAAACAGGGAAAAAAAGCAGAACAAACCTTTTATTTTATGAAGTCTTGATGAAGGAAAATGCAATTCTTCAGAAGACAAAACATTCTTTCAGAAAATGGCTCAAGTACTTTCAAAGACTCCAGTCCTGGCTGAGTGAGTTTAAAGTCTGTATTTTTTTTTTTTTATTATACACCTTTCAGCTTCCCCCAAAAAGCTCCTGATTTACAAAAGCAGTTACCACACAAGCCCTGCTGATACTTTTTTCTTGAGTTCTTCCAGATGCCCTGGTAATATGGTTCATATACTTCCTTCCACAAGAACCAACACACAACAAATTTAATTCTGCATGCATTTTTGCTGACTAATAACTTTAGGTAGTCTTCCCATTTCTTCCTTTCATGATCAGTACAAACAAGAACGCAGTTGTATGACTTCTGTGGTTTCAAAGTCAGAAGTATTACATCCTCTGTTTTTGTACTTTATTTTAAAGCCTTCTACCATTCAGTAATTTCACGATTACAAACTGCACCGATTATAAGGTGCACTTCTGGGTGCCAGCAACTTTTTGTTCTTTGTCCATATATAAGCCACACCTGATTATAAGCCTCATGTTACAATACAGAGTGTGATAAAAGGTATCTATTCTATCACCATCTGTTGAGGGTGGGGAGCACTGAT
>PYHW01009486.1:2614186-2625644 GCA_013186435.1 Turdus rufiventris | reverse complement strand
CTGCACCTTGTACAGGAGCACTGCTCCAACTGAACCACATCTGTCACTGCAAGAGGACTGCAGCCATCATTTAATGGGACTGCTACCAGAACCCTGCCTGACGGGTGTCAGGCTGTACTCTGACTTTATCAGGGCTTGGGGTTTGTTTCTTTGTAGTACTGTATTTCTATTTTAATTTCCCTAGTAAAGAACTCTTATTCCTAAGTCCCATATTTTTGCCTGAAAGCCCCTTGATTTCAAAATTATCATAATTTGGAGGGAGGGAGGGCGTTTACATTCCTCCATTTCAAAGAGAAGGTCCTTCCTTTCTCCTAAAACACCTGTCCTCCTAAAACAGTAAGTTTTCATTCTTTGTCCATATATAAGCCGCACATGATTATAAGCCTCCCTTCAGGTTTGGACCGAAATTTTAGTCAAAATGGTGTGGCTTATAATAGTGAAATTACTGTATGTTTTCTCTTTTGTTTTTCATTGTTTGTTTACTTATTAATTATCCTTTATTTCCTCTTTATTACACTTTCTTCCAATCAAGGTTCTTTCTGTCTTCAGCCCCAAATGCTGACCTGTTCCATAATCTTCCTCCTTTCAGATATTGCAAACTGGTCAGGTGGAAGAAGACATTTGGGATTATTTTTTTTTCCACTTGGTCATGTTTCTTGCTAAAAAATTAAAGTTCTGCATCCAAATCTGAGAGACAGGATGACATTCTTGTTTCTTTGTCTAATACCATCAGAATAGTCCAGAAAATAATTTTTTCCGTTTCTTCTGTGATTATTTTCTCAATGAACTTCTAGGTTGGTTTTTTTTTTATTTTTTTTTTTAATTTTTTTTATTTCTTATTTCTTTTCCTCTGAAATTTTTTATCAATCTTTCTATTTGCAGCGGTCCCCAATGCTTTTCAAGCATGGTTAAGCTCTTTTTTCCCCCAACTGAACTCTAATCCAGATAATCTTATCCAAAATTCAACTGCTATTTTAGGCAAAAAGCATAACTTCACTTCTGTATTTCAGACCTCTCTAATCAGGACCAAATCTTCTAGCCTATAGAAAATAATTGTCACATCATGTAAACAGAATGCAACATTCAACCACATAATGTATGGTTAACAGTGACATCTTGATTTCTTGATGTATTTGAGCCCTGCAGTTCCCTCATTTTCTCAGGCATTGTGAATACCATTATTATGCCTATATTGTTTTTCATATTCAAATTCTGTCAAGGTTTTAACCTATACATTCTCCTTTCCATTTATATAGAAGTACTTTGATCCGGGTTCTCATAATCTCATGTTCTGTATTATCCTTTATCTTAAATATTTCCAAAGTCTCCTCCTTGTTTTTATCACATCAAAAATTAACCACTTGCCTTCATTTTCAAAATTCCTAACTTTTGATTATCTCTGTGTAGTATCCCAAGTATTTTTTATGCCTCTCAGTAGCTCATAATATTGGCATCACACTATTAAATTTTCAAATAAGTATCAATGTGTAGTCATTTACCTAAGGCAATCCTTTGCAAATATCTTCAAAGCTATTCCTTTGTCTTCTTTTAAATTCACCATTAAACCCTACTTTTCCAACTAAAAGTTAGAGAAGTAGACTAAAACTACTCATAGAAATGCTTATACTCTTGAAGTTCTGTAGTATCATCTGTCATGGTGACCACTGTTGCCTCATTGCTTCCTTTAGTTTTCCAGCTTATCTTTAGCCATATGTTGTCCTTTTTGTAATGGCAAATGCTCTGAAATGCACTTTCCACCTTCTGGTTCTATGCTTGCACAAGTCCTACTATCATGGCATTTTGAGACAGTGCTTGCTTTGTGATGATTAATAAATATTTGGTACGCATTCAGTGAGCAATGACAAGAAAACATAAAAAATTAACAGTTAATTGTCATTTACTTATTCACAAGGAGCATGACAGAACCTTGCACTTATCCCAAGAAGTATCTAATGATGTGCAGGGATAATAAGAGTAGATAAACTGAATTAATTTATTTTTACGCCATCTAAAATAAATCAGGTTTAGTTTTTAAATGTCATAGAATATGAGAAATTTCCCCTATACTTCTCTTTTTTTTGTAGGAACAAGGCTTCTTAAGTGTTTTGATAAAGTTTTCTGTTTCTATCAGGAACTTATGTGGAATTTAAAAAATATTTTAATAATTCATAGTTTTAAAAATAGTCACTTATTACCTGATATATATTCAGCTAAAACTTTCAGATGCTGTTTTAATATATGCCTACTCACAAGTATTTTTTTTCTCCCTATTAAGTAGTGTCTTATTCAAGTACCTCAGAATTAGAGATGTAATATCTTATGGGTTTTAGGACTAAATATACTGTTATATTATGGATTTAACTTTGTGGTATTACAATGAAAATACAATTTTCAACTGTTTAAAATGGAATCTAAGGGGTTTTTATCTTTTTTAATTCCTGAATTTGAGTGACTAATATGAATATGTTCTATTATAACAATTTCTTCCTTTTTATGAAAATAATTATTCCATTTTATTATATCTAAGATGTATTGTTCAGAGATCTTTTTTATTTAAAAAAATCCTGTCCCCCTATAAACTAACATAATTTAATATGTAGGAAAGAAAATACAAAAATATTTTTTCTTCTTTAAATACCAATATATTGTAATAAAAAAGTGCAAATTTTCACAATGAGAAAAATCACTTGCATAACTTGTAATACTATTTACTTGTAGAATTTGAAATTAAGAGGTTAATTTACTCTGATGCATACATCTTTAAACGCATGACAATAGAATAATCCTCCGTTAAATATAGTGAAATATGAAACAAATTTTACACAGTGTGTGGGGTGCAGATATGGATTTTTTATAACACATCCTAAAATATTATATTTTTCAGCAGATTCTCTTCCTTATATTCAAGCTTTCATCAAAGGGAAACTGCTTGCCCCCATAGCAGCTGTAAAATTCACTCTGAAGGTGTCGTATTTCCATTGTCTTGCTCAGCTGAGATTCCCTTTGTTTTGATTCACCCTTGATCATGCAGAGGGCAACCATTTATAGCCTGATTTTAAAAATTCATTTCTCATGAAATTATCATGCTTTTCTACCTGGCTTTCTAATTCTGTGTTTTAAAAATAAGGGTTTTAAAGTCATTCCATTTTTTTGGTATAAAGGTGGTCTATTTCAAATAAATATAAAACTCCTCTATTTTATCTTCCCTCAAAGTAGGGCAAGATCTACCATATTTTTTCTTTACAAATATCTGTAGTGCACAAACTTATGCAGAATTGTATATATAATTCAACATGGAGCTTCACATAGATGTTGTTAGCACTAGGCTCTAACTGCAGAAACATGCCTCAAATTACCACTGTTTTACAGACTTCTAAGCCAAACATCAAGAGTTACATTAGGGTCACACTACATTTAAAATATTCCAATAGTTTGTTTTTTTAAAAACACCAGAATAATTTAAAAAGTACATACAAGGTTAATATAAAAAGCAAAATCAAACTTTCCCTTAAAATCACCATATTTTTGTGTAACATATAACTCTCATTTCAGAAAGAGATTAGTTAGGTATAGAAAATATATGGGCCTTGCCTTTCAATGCATAGCTAGCATTTAATCCGGATGTAATCAACCACTTTCTCTAATAGTTATAATTTAATGTGAAAATATAATGGCTATTGTAGTATAAAACCTTCCTCTGTCTATCCGGTGACTTTTTTTAAAAGTAGTAACTTAACAGAAACACAAGTCTAGAAGCTACTCTTTCTCCTAATAGATGTCTCATTATTTTAAGACAGAAAGTTGAAGTTATAATTACTTTTTCCTAATCTCATTCAGTTTGTAGTTTGTATATTGATTCAGTTGTCCTTCTATCATAAAAATATCTTCAAAAATCTATAGTAGTTGTAAGTTATCTAATCTTGGATTTGTCATTTTGCAATGAAATTCAACAACTATCTTCAGTAGAGCTAAAGGACCAAAACGGACAAAATCTTTTACTCCCTCTTCTGACCTGATCTGACTTAGCTCAAAATAGTTGGGCAAATCGTATTTCACATATTTGCAAAACAATATTGACCTTGAATGCTTTTAAAGAGTTTATTTTAACTTTCTTTTGCTGTTTATAATCTTAAAATATATATGAAAGGTAAAAAAATATTTTTTAGCTCTGGAAGACTTTAATCTAGTAAGCATAGCAACAGCCAATCTGAAGTATTCCTTATTAAAAGTATAGAGATATATGTGCTTTTTCAGAGGACCAGTGATCGTGATGTTCAGAGCTTTTATAATAATAATGTCAACACAGAGAAGGGAACAGAGAATGGAAAAAGAGATGCTTTGCTATGTTCTGTTAGAATTCTACTCAATTAATAAACCAAAGGGCTTGAATTGCAACAACTACTTAAAAATTGTGTTATAATTTGTATGACCATCTTGGTCAAGTATTTTAAGAAAAATCATAGAATACACTGTTAAAAGTTCATCATGCAAATTAATAGAGATTGATTTCCAGAAATATCATGGTTATTATTAATTCATAAACAATTAATATGTTGATTTTGATTTTGAAATTTTCTATCTTTTTGTGTGGATGTGTCTACAGACAGAAGAAAATCTTTTTACGGACTACCTTTACAATATTTCCCCATATTAGGCTTGGGAGTTGCTACTTCTAAGAATGAAAAGTATTTCCAGAATTATTATTTAGAATTTCTGCACTTTAGTACAGTAATTTCACGATTACAAGCCCTACTGAGTATAAGCTGCACTCCCAGGTGTCAGCAACTTTTTGTTCTTTTCTCCACATATAAGCTGCACCTGATTATAAGCCTCATGTTACAATACAGAGTGTGATAAAAGGTATCTATTCTATCACCATCTGTTGAGGGTGGGGAGCACTGATCCTTATCTCAGCGGGAGATATTCTACTGATGGGCCATCCATTGAAACCAGGCGGGGCATTGTTCTTTATCTTTTCACAACCCATCCTTTCTCCAAGCAGTCATTTGCTGCTAATGGCCCATTGAGTCCCACTGTGGGACTGATAAAATTACTGCATCCCATTGGAAGTTGCTCCAGCCAGGCGGAAGAGCCCAGTATTTCTTACCAAGATAAAAACAGAGGTTTTTAACACAAGGTAGCCCCTTTCTCCAGAGGAAAACCAGATTTCTCCACAATCACCACAGGACCTTTAGAGGGAAACTGCACCTTCTACAGGAGCACTGCTTCAACTGAACCACTGTCACTGCAAGAGAACTGCAGCCACCATTTAATGGGACTGCTACCAACACCCTGCCTGATGGAGTGTCAGGTTGTACTCTGACTTTGTTAGGGCTTGGGGTTTGTTTCTTTGTAGTATTGTATTTCTATTTTAATTTCCCTAGTAAAGAACTGCTATTCCTAATTCTCATATTTTTGCCTGAAAGCCCCTTGATTTCAAAATTATATTAATTTGGAGGGAGGGAGGGCGTTTACATTCTCCATTTCAAAGAGAAGGTCCTTCCTTTCTCCTAAAACACCTGTCCTCCTAAAACAGCAACTTTTCATTCTTTGTCTATATATAAACCACACCTGATTATAAGCCGCACTTCGGGTTCAGACCAAAATTTTAGTCAAAATGGTGCGGCTTGTGATCTTGAAATTACTGTAATCTTTTCTTCACAATGTAGCTTTTGAAGGCAGGAACTTTTTTTCCTTTTGCATGTTTTTCTCTGTTCTAATTAGATACACATAGTTCAGTCTTCATATTCTCCAGCTTCTGGAAGAGAGGGCATATTTGAGTATAGGTATGTGTAGATAAATATTTAATATGTTACAGCAAAGCCAGGGAATGAATCAATAATATAAATTTTGCACCTGGATTAATCTAAATACACAAGTATACCTCACAAAATTCTGAGACTATCTTTTTTTCCTTCTTCTCTCCGTGTCTTAATTAAAATAGAAAACTGGCCAGCATGAGTAGTCAGGGTATCTTACTCATGGCAACAACTCACAGTGAGAACTGTACTCCTTTCACTATGTCCTTGAATTTATTGCTGCTTTTACTGTCAGCATGTCCTGCCACCTGCCCCAGAAAATTGCCTGCCCTCTGGGACAAAGACAATTTCTATTTCATAGGAGTACAGAACTAAGTGATCCAAGTTACCCAGCAGAAATCACTGACTAAATGATCCAAACCTTCACATTTGTGAGTTTTTAGAAGATTTACTCACTTATTTCTGTACTACAAAACCTGGTACTTATTTTTGTTTTGGTTCTGATTTCATTCAAACCTAAGGTTTAGTGGCAAATTTATAATCTCATGTTTCATAGTTTATCACTGGGCACCTCTCTCTAAATTGTTGTCAATGAGTCATGATACCACTTGCACTAAACTGGAATTCAATGCATATTTACAGAATTAATAAGAAAAAACAAAGTGAACTTTCCTTCATCATATTTGTCATATATTAGTAGAACTGTTCTAGGTCTGAACAACGAAGGAGTTACAAATGCAACATGCTGTAGTGAACTCCTATGGGTCTCAATGTACATTTCGGGAGAAAATACAGTAATTTCACAACTATAAGGCGCACCCTTTTGACTAAAATTTTCCCCCGAACTCAGAAGTGAGCCTTATAGTCCAGTGCGCCTTATATGATGTACAAAGTTGCGAAATTTGCCACGCCGGAAGTGTGAGCCGTGAGCCATGGGGGGAGCCTGCAGTGCCACGGCAGCCGAGTGGAGGTGGGCCCGGGTGCCCATAGCACCTCCCCTGCCAGATGAAGGAGGGCCCGGGGGCCCGCGGCACCACCCCTCCCAGGTCTAGGCGGGTCCGGGGGCCCATGGCTGCCGGGTGGAANGGCCCGGGGGACTGCGGCAGCACCGCCCCTGTCGGGTCTGGGTGGGCCTGGGGGCCCATGGCTACCAGGTTGAGGCAGGGCCTTGGCCAGCAACCTCACAGCAGGAGCTGGGGGTGGAGCCTCACTGCAAAAAAAAAGTGCACCCTATAGTCCAGTGCAAATGATCTGATCTACAAAGTTGCGAATTTTGCTGACTCCTGGGGGGTGCACCTTATAGTCTGGTGTGCCTTATGGTCGTGAAATTATTGTACAGACTGTAGGAGGATGCCTTTTACATTTTTTCAAGCAAAAATAAAATTGCAATATATGCATCTAGACTATCATCTGTCAGTTCAGTTCAGTAAATAGCATCATTAAATACTTAAACCAAAATTTAGGCAATTTATTTTACTGAGGAGACAACGAAACAGTAAAACACAAAAATGTATTCATAAGGCACAGTCTTGTCATTGGATTACTCATGAACTGTTGCTGGTAAAAAAGAATCTCCTATTCAAAAAGTCTTGCCGTTCATGGCATAAATTGGTTAAAAATAAGAAGATAAATAATTAATGAACTTTATTTTCTCAGTATACTAATTAATACAATTATGTACATGTTTATTTCTGGTAGAACTGGTTTAAAATTATTTTTAATTTATAAGTCAAGCTTTCTGAATTTCTTCTAATTCCCTGGTCTTTTTCAAAGCATTTTTACATATAGCTAGTCAGAAATATAGGTTCTTTTGCTACAATAAGTCAAGATATTTTCATAATTTTATCAAATACTCTCGGAAATTTCCAAGAAGGACATTAAAAGAAGAAATAAATTTTCATTCTTTCTCCTTCATCAAGTTACTTGGGAACCAGGGAGAGCCTATGTAATGTGTAAATATGTAGCACCTAGAAAACAATTTAAATTATTACTGACATTAAATTATTCTTTATTAGAGATTTTATGTATGTGTGTTCATAGAATCAGAGAATATGCTGGGCTGGATGAGATCCACAAGGACTATCAAGTCCAACTCCTGGCCCTGCACAGGACCACTCCCAAGGGTCACACCATGTGCCTGAGAGCACTGTCCAAAATGCTTCTCAAACTGTCAGGCTGCTGCTGTGACCTCTGCCCTGGTGAGCCTGTTCAAGTGCCCAACCACCTTCTGCGGGAAGAATCTTTCTCTAATATACAACTTAGACTGCCCTGACACAATTTCAGGCTCCTGTTACTGTCACAATAGAGAAGAGATCAGTGTCTGCCCCTCCTCTTCCCATTGTGAGGAAGTTGTAGCTGCAATGAGGTGTTTCCTCAGTCTCCTCTTCTCCAGGCTGAACAGAATAAGTGACCTCAGCTGCTCCTCATGTCTTTCCCTCAGGTCCCTTCATCCTTTGGATACTCCCTGATAGCTTAATATCTTATACTGGGGTCACTAAGACTGCACACAGTATTGGGGAAAAGTACAGTAATTTGACGACTATAAGGCGCACCCTTTTGACTAAAATTTCCCCTCAAACCCGGAAGTGCGCCTTATAGTCTGGTGCGCCTTATCTGATCTACAAAGTTCGGAAAATTGCGAACCCAGAAGTGTGGTCTGCAAACTGAGCCAGGACCCACGGGAGCTGCGGCCGTGCGGGGGGAGTTGGGAACTGTGGGAACCATGGCCGCTGGGCGGGGGAAACCGGGAACCGGCATGGCTGCCGGTTGGGGAGAAGCGGGGGGAAGTGGCGTGGCCATGGGGAAGCGCCAAGAAGCACCGCAGGAAAGTGCCGAGAAGCGGTGAGAAAGTGCCGCTGAAAAGCGGCGAAAAAGCATCGAAAATCGCCACGAAAAAGCGTCAAAAAATCGCGGCGAAAAGCCACCAAAAAATGGTGAAAAATCGCCGCGAAGAAGCGGCGAAAAATCGCTGTGAAAAGCTGCCGAAAAGCGACAAAAAATCACGGCGAAAAGCCAACGAAAAATGGCGAAAAATCGCAGCAAAAACGTGACGAAAAAGCAGTGAAAACCTTTGCAAATTGAGAACCTGCCAGTAATTCGCTACTTTGTTGAGCACCACGCAGCTCCTCGCTGCAAAAAAATAGTGCGCCTTATAGTCCGGTGCGCCTTATCTGAGCTACAAAGTTGGGCCTCTCGGGGGGGGTGTGCCTTATAGTCTGGTGTACCTTGTGGTTGTGAAATTACTGTACTCTTCTGGGTAAAAGGGGTTCCTGCTGGTCAGGAAAACATGATGGGGGAAGCCATCCAGAACTGGTTATTGTTGTAGGATCCATGGTGAGCATTTTTGCATATTTTTGCTATTAATATTGTTGTTGCTACTGTTCCTTTTCTTTTCTCATTGTTTCCAGTAAACTGTTCTTATCTTAATCTCTGATCTTCCTCATTTGTGCCTTTGATTGAAGAAGGGGGAGGTTGAGCAAATGTGTGTGTGGGGTTTTTTTAATGAGAATGCTAATTGGAGAATACCATTCCTTAACCCTGGCAAGCCTGACAGGCCAAGACCTGTGTTTGAAGACATTGCTTTGATAAAAAAGCCCAGTTTTATCAACTCCATTTTCCACTGTCTCTTCATTACTATAAATGGCACACTGGGTATTTTTTTCTGTCACCTATAGATATTTTTTTTATTTCATGCATGTAAATTAGAATAATTCTGTGCCTCAGAACTCATTGAGTCACCTCAATTCCATTAGTTTTCCTGAAAATGTAAGAAGGTACCTTCCAATTATTTTACTTATCATGGTTCAGAAGTGCCAAAAAATATTAGTTCCTCTACAAACGGACATTCCCCCAGCATAACATCTACTACAGCCAAAAAGAGTAGTCACTTAGGCAGTCAATAAAACAAAAGAGATGAGATGACTAATGTAGATGTTGACTTTTTTTAATATAATGTACGGAAGTAGTCACAACAGTCACAAGGTCATGATATGCAACATGTAACTTCAAAATCAGCCCTTGAACCTGGGGTTAATATTTTTTTAAAGGCATTACATTTCCTTTTAATCCAAACAGTTCCAAACCTACTCAGTTTTTGGAAAGACATAAAGTCTGACAAGCTAGATTTATACTTCTACATGCAGATTATAACTTCTGGTGTCTTATCTCTGCAAGGATGATACAATATTAAGCAATATTTAGAAATTGTAGGCCTCCATGACAATTGTTTTTCATTCTCCTACACCTTTATTACTTATAATATCAATCTCCAAAAGTGAATGATTCTGATGGATCTATTCATCTTTTACTCTAGGCATTTTACTGGAACTCCTGGAGCTGTAATTACAGGCAGAGTGCAGTGTCTTTCAAAATTTACCAGGCATTTTATTTCTTGTGGAAAATGTAACTTAGAGAGTCACAGTTTAAAAATTTTTAAACTTTTGTTGTTTTGCTTGGAAATTAGCTATCAATCATAGCAACACAACTTATTTTAGTGGAGCAGTTTACTGGTAAAGAGAAATAAAATATTGCTTTGTGTTGATCTGTGCTGTATTACATACAAGAAGTTCTCTCAATATGCCTTTTCATAAATTAAGACATCTCAATCTATTTCCACTTCATGATTTTAATAATCCCTTATTTTTTTCAGATTTTAACATTTGCAAATTCCAGTTTGGAAATGATTCAGATTTCATCAAGACAACTTTAAGCCATGGTTCTAATACCTCTTAGAGATTTATTTCCTTAAATTCAGGGTCTGCTACTGCCATGTTATTTGTTAGTCACTAGTAAAAGCTTACTTGAGTCAAATGACAACAAAATCAGTAATCTTCAAGTTGAAAAAACATACCCTTAGATGAGGATATCTACAAGAAATAATAATTTTTATCAGCAAAGCAAGACCAAGATTCCTATCCTTATGATCAAGAACCAGATTTTTTGTCTCTGCTGAAAGAGATTTATACATGTTGGGGTTAGGTTTCTTTTTTATTTTTTTTTCCTTATAGAATTTTTCCAATAAGTTGCTAGGAAACACTAACTACTGGGTAGTTATGGGTACTTAAGAAAAACAAAAATAAGTGGCCAAGGTCAGGAGAAGACTGCAGCATCAAGCTACACTTTTTCTCTGGGAGTTTCTCTCTGAGGGGGAAGAAAGATACTGTGAGAATTGGGGCAGATGAAGGACAGGACTGGGGGCATGTGCTGGCTCTATCTCTCAGGGCTTTGGAGGAGGATGGTTGAGATGCTGCTTAGGAAAAGGAATTTCTCTACCACTGCAATAACCCAGCCAGGAGCTGCCTCTATTCTGCTGCTGAGCCCCGCACTGCCTGCCCTGCTGGGATGTCCCACAGTTCCAGCTACCATCTAGAGCTTCTGATATATCTCATCCACCATCCTGAGATTTCTGCTCATTCCTGACGTCCCAGTTTGGTGCTCCTCAGAGTCTTGCAGGGGCACCGGGACCTCCACTGCCCAGGGTTTGTGAACCAAGGCCTCTCTCCCATCCCTTCCCATCTGGGCACAGGCACCAACACTGCCCAGGGTTTATGAACCAAGGCCTCTCTCCCATCCCTTCACCCCGGGCACAGGGACCGACACTGCCCAGGGTTTATGAACCGAGGCCTCTCTCCCATCCCTTCACCCCGGGCACAGGGACCGACACTGCCCAGGGTTTATGAACCAAGGCCTCTCTCCCATCC
>PYHW01009486.1:2582132-2614021 GCA_013186435.1 Turdus rufiventris | reverse complement strand
CCTGGGCTCCTGCTCGGGCTGTGGTTAATGCTGGGCTGGTTGTTGTTTGTTTGCTTTATTACACACACTAATATACAACTGCTATTCCTATTCTCAAATCTGCCTGAGAGCCCCTTATTTAAAAATTATAATAATTTTGAGGGAGGGGTTTTACATTTTCCATTCAAAGGGAGGCTCCTGCCTTCCCTAGCAGACACCTGTCTTTCAAACCTAGACAATATATCACTTAAGAAATCGTAGTCTGTAAATAAAGTGTATTCATTCCCATGGCAGTTACAAACTATAACCTTATGTAATTCCTAATAAATAATAAAGTAAATAAAATTATGTTGTGACCTGACCATAACCAAGTAGGCAATCTGTAACTTCCCATTTGTATATTTGGAAAACTTCAGAGCACAACTGCCTTTTCTAGCCTTGGTCAAAAATTTTTGATAATTTCAAAACAGTGTATCTGAAATCTAAACTTGGTTTCCAGTCATTCATGAGATGAATTTGCATTGTGCATGCTGACTAAATGTATGTGAACACATGTACATGTAAATATAGATATGTACTTAGAAACATAAAAATATACATGGAAGTATCATGCATCAATGTGGACATAAATCTTCAAGACAGCATCACTGTTAATGCTGTACTACTGGAAAAGCTGTTGACTTCAATTGGAACTGTGCAGTTTCACAGAAAGTAGACAAAAATAAATGACTAATAAATTGATGTGTTTAAGCAAAATAAGCTAAAACCGTAATAATTTACACCACTATGCCCACTTTTACCGAGAGAAAAAAGGAGATATTTATGATACTGGACTCTTCATCACACACTAAAACCTGAAATGTCAGAATGTTTCCTCTACAGGTGTGGAAATATTGCTAACTTTTATGTTCTAGCTGATACATCCAAAGTCTTGATTTTTAAAATTTATTTTCATCATCCTCTTTTGTTACTCTGTTTTTTTCCTAACACTTAATACAGTGGAAAACTCCCACTTAACTGGCATTTTGAATGAAGAGAATAAAGAGAGGAATAAGTATTTAAACAGTGTGAGAGATCATTTGACTTTAAGGGAAACATGTCATCTTGTACAAGAAGAGAATCAGTTCTGATTAATTTAAATGTTTTATATTGCCTTTGATTTCACAGGTTGCCCAGTGCTTTGCAAACTTCAAAATGGTACTTACAGTAATTTCACAATTTCAAGCCGCACTGACAATAAGCCGCATCTCGGTGTGTCGGCAACATTTTGTTCTTTGTTCATACACAAGCCTCACCTGATTATAAGCCTCTCTGTCGTTCGCAGCAAGGACCCATGTGCAACAAAGTTGCCAAATAGTAACAGAATCGTGGGATCAGGGGGTTTACTGGCTCGGCTTGGGCCGTGCAGGCTCAGCCCACTCAGGGCTGCCGACAAGGCCAGGTGGCCCAGTTTGGTGCTGCCGCTCAGCGGGCCTGCTCAGGGCCGGCTGCCACTGCCACCGCTGCTGGGTTCGCTCACCCCGGCCGGGCGCAGCCCCATGGTGGCAGGGGGGCACGGAGCCCAGTGGCACCTGCGGTGGCAGCAGCAGGTGGGAAAGGAGACCCCCGCTCCCACGGCGGCGGCAGGCGGGGACGGGAGCCCCCCACCCCCCGAACCGCAGGGCCAGCAGGAGGGAGCCCCCCATCTCTCCCCCAGGCTGCGCTGCCTGAAGGAGGGAGCACCCCGCCTCCCCCTGCCCTGCGCTGCCGGCACGGAGCCCAGCTCCACCCACCGTGAAACAGAGTAACCAATTTGCAACAATTGCGTAAACCCGGGTTTTACTGGCAGGTACTCAGCTTGGCACCTCGGCTTGCACTTCCGGGGTTGGAAATATCAGAAAATTTTTCACATATTAGCCGCTCCTGAGCATAAGCCACATTTCTGGTGTGGGAGCAAAATTTTAGTCAAAATGGTGCGGCTTATAATCGTGAAATTACTCTACATTCTCTTTTGCAGTAAAATACAGAGAAATGTTAAGATTTTGATTTTGAAGTGGTGATAAGTAGAATGCTTCAAAAAGGAGAAACCTCTTTTCCTAGACATCTACTACATTAATTTTGCAAAGGCCAGTAAAAGTTGATTAAATGGTCTAACACATTTAATACATTATGAAAATGAGTAAATCATGCATAAACAAGTTAATCTGAATTGTCATTACTTTCACTGCCATGCACCTAATAAAACACACAGATTTTAGTGTTAATTTTACTAGACAATGTTCCACTTAGTTGCATGTACTTGTGCTTAAGTCAAATATCAGTCAAAAGCTCCCTAGCACTATATAAACAAAGAAGTCCTCCCAAGTTACTTAAACCTCACCAAAATTATTTTAAAAGTACCTTATTTGATTCTGAATTTCTAACCAGAGAGAAGGCAGGATCCAAACCAAAAAGGGACCCATGCTCATGGAAAACAAGTAGAACTTTTAAAATTTATCATTAAAAACAATTAAAAATTATGAAATCTACAGTAATCTGGGAAAAGTGTTAAAAATCAATCATATAAAAATTCACATGGAAAAAAAATAAAGTTTTCAGCTGAATTATCTTTTTTTTTGTGTTGTAGAGTCAGTGGTAATCTGTTTAACAACATTTTCTTGTTGAATATGAAAGCTTTCATGCAGCATAGCTGATAAAATCATATTTTTTATAGCTAAAAAGTAAAAGAGGTAAACAACTCAGAAGATAAAATAATTTATCTCATGATGGATAATCTTAAACAGGAATTTCTTTTCCCTTTTTTCTTTTCTCTGATGGCTTTGTTTAAAAATGTTTGAACATTGTAGATATCTCTAGATTGCAAACAAAAAAAACCCAATAAACTGAAAAATGCATATTACTTGGAATTGCAACTCCAGAAGAATTTGGAATATTACGTATCCTGTAACACAGGCCATCCAGCAAACTCTGACAGGTTTTTTAATCCATCGGTATGAAAGCAGATTGCCTTACAAGGTACCGAGTGTTTGCTTTTCCCTCCATTCAGGCCTTTAGCATCTTTAAGGAAACTAATCATTTCCATGCTATCCTTGGGTGAAATAAAGTGACCTTAATAACAGGAAGATCCATGTCAAGTTTAACAGTTAGTTTAACAGTTAATTATAAAGGTGTTCACAAGAGGATTGGTTTTTTTCAGCTGTATGGGCTTCAATGCTGAAATAATTGTCACACAACAGTCAGCAGAGGAAAACCAATGGGAGCTGTTAGCTGCACTATAAGGCATGGAAAAAAAGATTTATAATTTTCACACAGAGGTTGTTCATAGTCACACTTATTTGATATTAGCATTCTACACCTTAGCAAAGACATCACCTTGAACTTTCTTGCTGATGATTATCCATTTTCTCTCCTTGACAATTGACAAGCTTGACAGACTCATTAAACTGCTGAATTTGTAATTTGTAGAGAACCTTTCTCAACAGCACTTGCGCAACAGCAAAAAAGTGCTATAATGTGAACCCAGCATGCATTTTAATGAAAATCTTATCGTAAGCCAACTGCTAGCACAGCAACTGAGGTTTTGTTTTTTTTTTCCCACTAGTTACAGTATAAAAATAATGTAACAAGAAAGTCTTGCACTGTAATTCCCATGCCTTTTAAAACCTTTAGCTCCATTTAGTTAATAGGTTTGTTCTAAAATTCTGTTAATTAAGAAAAGATAATAAGACCTTCAACCTTAACACAGAGTCATGGAAACACAGAATGGGTAAGGCTGGGAGGTGTCAGAGCCGGTTATCTGGTCTAACCTGCCTGCCAAGTAGTGTCACCCTGGACCACACTGCACAGGAATATGTCCAGACAATTTTTTAATATCCCCAGTGAGGGAGACTCCACAGCCTCTCTGGGCAATCTGTTCACTGCACAGTTATCTGCACAGTAAAGCTCTTCCTCATATTCAGGTGGAACTTTCTGTGCATCTGTTTCTGCCCCTTGTCTCTTGCCCTAGTCTTGGCACCAAGAAGAGACATCCTCTTGATACACTCCCTTCAGATATTTACAGACATTGATGAGGTCTTCTCTTGGTGGTCTCTTCTCAAGGCTGAATAAGGCAGCTCTCTAAGCATTTTCTCATAAGAGAGGCACTCCAGTCCCTTAATCACCCTTGTTCCCCTTCCCTGGACCTATTCCAGGAGCTCAGTGTCACTTTTGTCCTGAGGAGAACTGGACACAGCACTCCAGATGTGCCTCACCAGGGCTGAGTAGAGGGATAATATCACCTCCCTAGACCTGCTGGCAATGCTTTTCCTGATGCACTGATGGATACCATTGGGAATGCCAGGAATGCCAGGAATGTGCTTCCTAAAGCATCTCAGAATACCTTCTTGCCACAAGAGTTCATTGCTGGCTTGGACAGCTTTTGTCCACTTTTATCCTGAATGCTGTGCCCTGGCCTCCTTATCTGTATGAACTCTGTACTTATACATATATTGTTTACAGTTTAAATTAAAATTCATACATAACTCAATCTGATTCCTTTTTCAGTGTTCCTGTTATAATTTTATATAAATTGCAGGCAGAAAGAAAAAGGTGTTCTGCTCTAAAAACCCCAATTTTAGCAACTCTGCAAAATCCACGTTGTTTTTCAAAGATAGTCTTCTCTTATGTAGAAGTGCTGTGAAGGCTCAGAATAGGCACTCATAATTCAGATGGAAAAAAATCATACTGGAATTGGCTTTTTATTGTGCTAATTTCTCTAATATATAATTTAAATACCTGACAGTGTACCTTTTAATATAATGATGGTTCTAGGTTTTTTGATTTGCAAAATAGGAAAGCACAGGTAAACATGCAGGTCCAGTATTAATATCTTGACATGATCAGTGTAATTTGGCATATAATTGCATCTTTTCCACAAAAAAGAAAAGTAACCAACAGTCTAAGGAAATTGCAAGTTGCATGTGATAGACATGCAGGTGTTGTTTTCTGGAACTTATCCACCAGACAATAAAAAACCCTTTTTTATGGCATAAAAAAGCAAGAGAACTGGGGAGTGAGGTGGGGGAAGTAAAGTCAAAGTAATTTCCTACATCCAATTTTCAGACACAGCTCTGTTCACAAACACAAACTTTGTTTTCTCCATTTGCTAGCCAATTCCTTACATACACATATGTACTTGGTACAGAAACAGAGGTTGAAAAGTAATAAAAGTAACTATTGAAACCAAAAAGATGCAAATAATTTAAAATAACATCAGGACCCTTACATCTTTTTTAGTGACTCTCTTTATGCATCATTTTGATTTGTTTATATAAGGCACCCTCTAATTAATTTGAAGCCACAGCTTTTTCCTGCCAGAGTTGTAGGTTGCAGAAACTGAATGCAGCCTTGACCAGAGGGCCATGTTCACGTCTGTTTCATGACAGAAGGGTTATAATTAGGAAATATCAAACAAATGTTGAAGTTCAAAAAGGAAACAAGGGGATTAAGGGGCACAGTAACTATTCACAAAATTACCATTTTAAAGCATTAATATTAATTTTAATATTCATATCCATAAGGACACACTGCCCATGAATACAAGCCAAGCCTGATCTGCAAGTTACAGACAGAGTACTCCAGCTTTTTAGACATTTCTTTTGATTCTAATGACATATGTTAGTAAGAGCAGAGGTGGTCAAATTTAATGTTGCTGAATTCAATATATGAGCACTTAAAATGACAGAAAGTGTCTCTGTTTTGTAGGTTAATGGGAGCATAATAGACCTCAATAAACCTGTTTTCCTCTCCTTCCCATCAGCAAAGGCCAAGCTCACTAATGCCGCACATGAATCAAGTGAGAAGGAGCTTGATTTAACCAAAGTTGGACAGGCTACTGAAGTTGTCTCTGTGGTGCCAATAAAAAGCTAGAATGTTTATGATTTTTAATATTGAAAGATTGCAGGATTTTTCCTAAAATGCATAACTTGTTCTGTGGGCAAATCTACAGGTAAATTTTGGAAATGTGATCTATTTTTGTAGCTCTAAAATACACTCTATTTGAAACTGCATTTCAAAAAATAATACTTCAAAATTGATCACTATGTTTTCATTGCAGCTTTACAGGCCTAGTCCATAGGATAAGTGTCTTTAGTAATGTGTGATTGCAGTCCGATTATGATATTCTTATACAAGTTCCATCTATCTGATCATGGCAGATAACTCTATGATGAGGTGAGCTCTAGCACTATGTAGAACCATGTCCATTTCACCAGATGGGGAGTTTTTTCCTTGTGAAGGTTGGACTGTAGAACTGTTTTGTCACAGCAGTGTTCCTGCTGATTTTATGCTTTCCAGGATAATGCAATAAGTGTGTTGCAATTACATCTCTGTTTTTCCATTGAAGGCTCAAACCCAGGCCACAGCTACCTGGCTGGAGACCAGAGCATAAAATATGCATGTTGGGATTTAGTACCGATGTAAAGTGCTACAAAACTGCTTGTCAGTTAATGCAGTAAGCCTGTCTACCATAGAAACTGAAAATCAGAAAGAAAATTTGAGGAATTAATCTGATTATTTACACAAAGTCTGAAAGATACAGAAAATGTACCAGTAATATCAACTGTAAAATTTGCTCCTATGTGGGTATGTTTGTAACAGAAATGATTCATGAATGGTCAGAGATGAGACATTACAGAGCTTACAGTTTTGGGGGGAACTGCCTATTTATAAAAATAATTGATAAAAAAACCAAAAAGTCACCTTTCAGAATCAATTTGATACTTTTTGCAGTTGTAGAGTTTTAATGTTTTGTGGTTTTGTGGTTTTTTGCAAATAGTTCACAAATATCATATGTACACTTGAAATGATTAAAAATAAACCATGAAGTCTTACCAAATTTTTGAGTTGTATTTCTAGCAACAGTTTCAAGTAAACCTCATCTATAAGAATGATCTTTTAATTGAAATCTATTTTCTGTTTTACTGTAACTTCTGTAACTATGTGTGAAATTTGGTTGACTTTATTAAAAAAAACTCTTCAATATTCAGCCACTTCTCTATATCAGCTCTGCATAGTCATTGACTTCTTCTCTGACCTCTTCTACTTTCTGCATTATATTTAATGTATTATAAAGTACTATTGTAATTTAGTATTTAAAAACATCTTAATTCATATTTGTGTTTGCACTGCTATTACTCTTGTAACTATACTGACTTTTATAAATCAATGTTCTTTTGTAATCTGTTTTTTCTTCATTATTCATAGCATGAGTAGAAGAGCTTCTATAAAAAACAGTGTACCTACACCCAGAGTTCACACAGTCACTGAAGTGACATAGCAAAGGGAAGTGATCGATTCTCTATGTCTTTAAATTTTCAGACCAAGATTTTATGTATGTTTAAAAGGAATTCATTAGTCGAAAAACTTTACCAAGAGATTTATAGAGCTGTGGTTTTGAGGTATATAGGGACAAGGTATAAATAATCAAGTTATGTGAAAAATCTCTTTTTTGCCCTTGTCTTGGGTTACAATACAGAGTGTGATAAAAGGTATCTGTTGAGGGTGGGGGGCAGTGATCCTTATCTCAGTGGGAGATATTCTGCTAATGGGCCATCCATTGAAACCAGGCGGGACATTGTTCTTTATCTTTTAACAACCCATCCTTCATGCAGCAAGTAATTTTCTGCTAATGGCCCATTGAGTCCCACTGTGGGACTGATAAAATTACTGCATCCCATTGGAAGTTGCTCCAGCCAGGAGGAAGAGTCCAACATTTCTTACCAAGATAAAAACAGAGATTATAGGACACTAAGGTAGCCCCTTTTTCCACTGGACTTCCAGAGATAAACTGGATTTCTCCACATTACCACTGGACCTCCAGAAGGAAACTGCACCTTCTACAGGAGCACTGCTCCAACTGAATCACATCTGTCACTGCAAGAGGACTGCAATCACCATTTAATGAGACTGCTACCAACACTCTGGCTGACGGGGTGTCAGGTTGTACTCAGACTCTGTCAGGGCTTGGGGTTTGTTTCTTTGTAGTACTGTATTTCTACTTTAATTTTCCTAGTAAAGAACTGTTATTCATAATTTCTATATCTTTGCCTGAAAGCCCCTTGATTTCAAAATTATAATAATTTGGAGGGAGGGGCTTTATATTCTCCATTTCAAAGGACAGCTCTTGCCTTTCTCAGCAGACATCTGTCCACCAAACTAGGACAGGCCTGAATAATGTCAAATTATCTTGTATGAGAAAGTTTTAAAATAATATATTCTTACACTAAAGGTATTTTCTGTATAACTTTAATCATGATCATTGCTGCATACATAGCCTAATATTTTTATTCCAGAGATCCTTTGAAATATTATACCTTTCAAAAAACCCCAACAAAAAAAACAACCAACAGGAAGCAAAATAAAAAACAAAAAACCAACCCCAAACAATTACAATTTCCATTCCTAACACAAAAAAGGTCATAAAACCAAAACCTCTATTTACTAACAGCCATGTTTCCTCTACTCCTTGAAATCCAAGGAACAATTAACGTTGCAGCAGTTAAAAATTATCCATTAATTAGAGCTGATGCAAGCAGCCATGAAATACAGGTGATAACCATAAATCAGAACAATTAGTCTGTCTAAAAAAGCAACATGATCAAATCAGAAACTCTCTACCACCTGCTCATTTAATCTTCAGTTGCAGTGTTTTTTTCTCTTCTGAGGAGACAAATATGAACGGGATGACGTGAAACTTTACAGCTATGAATCCCTCAAGGTTATTCTTTGAAAGAAATTCTTCACAGCTAAGATTTTTTGCATTTAATCATCTTGAAAACTGCCAGTAGTTTCAAAAAGGCATGAATAAATTAGGAAGAAATAGGAATGAAATTAGGTAGGCTTTTGTAGGTTTGAACGAAATAAGTTGATACACTCCACTTCCCAAAATCATTTCAATAGATACCAGTATTAAATACTGTGATGAAATCTATTATAATCACTAGAAAGAATCAAGTGAAAGATACAAATCATGCCATATTAATGCAATAGAGAAAGAAATAAAGAAAAAGACAGCTTATGTACACCTTCAATAATCCTGCAGAGACCTGGAGAGAAACATAAACAGGTAGGGACAAAATTAAAGAGGCAAAGTGACACATGCCATGTCTCTTCATCCTAAGTGCTCTGCCTACTATAGAAGGACAATTAGTGGTGTAACTCTGATTCTATTAGCCCATAAATTTTATTAAACATAATTTCAGCTTTATTTCAAAGTAATTAATTCTTTCAGGTCTCCTAAATAATACAAATCTCCAAGGAATATCAAACTATTTTCCCAGGGGAAAAAAAAAGCCAAAAAACCCAGCAAGGACAATTAGGAATTTCTCATCAAAAATGGAAAAAAAACTTTGTCATTGAGGCCTTTGGGGTGTACATTTATTATTTCAGGACAAAAGAGAACACGGGTTTATTTGCATAACTGTTTTTCTAATTAATTTTCTTACTATGGTCTGACTAATATATATGGGTTTCACAGCAGTTCAGAGAAAAAGAGAGATGATATGCCAGACCACAGACTGTTGCTGTTACAGCTCATGCCCATTAGTGCTTTGCCTTCCCTCCAGTCCTTTGCAAAGTAAGAACGATTGAAGAAAAACTTCTATTGTGTGTAAGAAAGTATACTACAATCGCTATTCATTAGAAGTGCTCTAAAATAAAAAATAAAAATAACATTAAGTGGTGTTCTTTTTTCCTCACAGCAAGACTCCATGGCAACAATACTGAAGAATAGCTATTGGCCAACACACTGCTAAGACATTATTAGTCAAGTTACTAGAAACTGTTCCTGAAAGGAGTAGAGATAATAAAAAAAAATCTAGATGGCGAAATTAAGAGCTGGAAGTTACTCGAATTATTTAAGCTCAAAGAAAGCTGTAAACATGAAAAATTCTGTATGGTTAGAAATAAACAGTAAGAAAATAATTGAGAAAAGTTGTGATTTGATGATTTCTGTGTTCTTCGCTCTCCCTATAAGGTGGGACACAATTGCAGCTAAAAATGCAGCCTTCTAGAACCATATTCCAGTCCTCAACTGTAAAATTGCAATTGAAATAATAATCCTCTTTTTAATTTTATGACACCAACTGTTTCTTTCAGTTAATTTTTCTCTAACACTGCAGAATGTCAAATCATTGCTGGTAATGAGTTCAGTTTTTGACCCCAAAATGAGCAAAACCTGAAAGTCATCTATCAGAAGATCAAAAATACTCAACTAATCTTTAGTGGAAAACACAAACGTAAATACAGTCAATACAGTCAAACTAAAATTGTACCAATATATGCATTTCTTCAGGTTTGCTTTATTGATATATTATATACAAGAATATCATGTCATGTCACATACCTTACACGTATGTTACTCAAAAGCAAAGGCTTTTTGAAGAAGGCACTTTGAAATCACAGCAACTAGATGGGATTTGTGAATACAGAAGGGCAATAGAGACAGAGAATTCTAAATAATGGTTTTCTACTGCTTGTTTTTTTTTTTTTTTTTTTTTTTTCTGAAATGAGCCTGAACATTTATTTTTCATGCTACAGGGAGACCTTGTAAAAAGCTGGAGATCCATCTTACATACTCAGTTGTAACTAAGGTCAAGTACTGCTCAGTAAACTTCCATAGAACTGCATATGATAGGTAATATTTCATAATGGTTTCTTTACTCCTAAGCTGCCCATTTCTTAATACTGAACTACTATAACTGAATTAATATTCAACTGAGATTGGAAATGTATCATTAACTTTTTTCCTATAAAAATTAATTTAATTATGGAAGAAATTGAGTAGATGAGCTGAGGTTTGGAATTTCATGCTTTATATTGAAGAAAAGTATATAATTAGAGATTATTTGAGAAAAAAAGCAATGTAGTGCTGTTGTATTTCCCCCACATTCCCAGCACTAGAATGTGCTTCAGTATTAGTAGTGTTATCAGTACACATGATGCTGTTCAGTAGTTGATTGCTTGTTGTGCCATACAAATAATAGCTCTCTACATGTAGCAATCAGAGTCTCAAAGTGATATAATTTGGTACAGTAAATCTCAAATTATGTGTTCCTTTTCAGGAGAAGCGAACACAATGCAACCTGAGTATTGTGGCTAACATAGCATATGGTAACACAATACACTTGATTCTGTATTACAGCTACACATTGTAACACCATTTACTGCTGAGAAAACAGAGGTACCAAATGCTGCCAGACCGTAAGTGTAACTTTTTACAACTACTTTGTAAGAAAAATTACTACATTGGGTGCAATTGTGGATAATCAAGCTCATGATTATTTTTCTTTGCAGGCTACTATTGTCAGAAGTGAACAGTTACTCAGGGTGTAGTTTCAGGATAAATTTCAGTCAGAGAGAAAGCAGTTTAAGAAGCTCTTCTGAAATGGAGGCAGCCTTCTGAACTAAACCAAAACTACTGTTTTCAGGGCAAGACTTCATTGGTAGTCCCAGAACATAAATGTAAGAAGGATAAGAAAAAGGAACCACATTACTGGTTTTTACTCCAATCAGACAGTCAGCTGTCTGGTTTACATCACAGTCCCACATAAACCTCTGTTGGAAGAAACAAACAAACGCGGAAACTGAAACTGATAAACAGATGAAGAAGAAGAAGTAGTAGTAGTAGTAGCAGTAGTTGTGGACACAAAAGGATTAACAGAAAAAACTCAGGTAATTGTTGTTGTGAATTAGGATCTCTTTTTCCTAGCACAATCCTTTTAGCATTTTAAGACTTGCCTGAGGAAAAGGATGCTTTAAAATACTAAAATTATGAGTATAATATAAGAATTTGGTGCAACAAACCAGATGTATCCTAAAGTGAGATTGCAACAGTCCATAAATCTCACCATGCAAAATCAGGCACATCATTGCATGACACTTAAAAATGAAATACCTAGTAAAAAACGGTTGATATCTGATGTTTATAAATATTATTGCCTCCCCAAAAATGCATTTTCTTACAGTTTTCCAGTATACTTTAGGCTAGGAATATAAGACATGGAGGAAAAAAATTCATAATTAAAAATGGATGCAATTAACAGCCTTTATTTTGCTATTTAATCTGAAGCAGAATATAGATCTGTTTCAGTCAAAGGATTTCTTATATTCTGATCTGAAATTTTCAAGCTGAGGACACATGTAAAAAGAAAATAAAAGAAATGGGAACGAATACAAAATGAGAAGAGATCTTTAAACAACAAACAACAGTATTAACTAAAGACTTTCCTCCCATCTATTTTCATCAGTCATTTCACCAGAAGTTTAGTATTTCATAGTTTAATGCCATTTAAAATGGAGATTCTACTCTTTGACCATTCTTTCCTTGATCTGAAACTTGGAGTTTCCACATGAGCATATTCAGATACCCAATACAGCAGAAAACTCTTCTAGATTATTTTTAACCTCCTTACTAATGAATTGACTAATACTAGATTGTACTTTCTATGTAGGAATAATTTTTCATACTTTCTGCAGGAAAATATGCATCTACCAGCTTATATGTGTGGGTAAAAATTAGACGAAAAAGATGACCTTGGGAAAAATTTCCAAAGAAATTTCATTATGAAAACATTTATTTGGTGATTATCTTTTACTCCTGGTTGTGAACTGGTAGTATTTTTTAGATTAATCTTTCAATAATGCAAAATATTGATTTCAATTTAACTTAAAAAAAAAAAAAAATCCAAACCATAGAAGAAATGAAATCCAGAACTATGGCTCATACCCTATCAAAGTAATCTGGAAATACTTCCAGAGTTAGCTCTCTGATTTCTTTAAAAATCACAATGAAGTATTCAAAGAATAAGTCTAAAGTGGCAGTGTACTACTATAAAAATAGAAATACTATTCTCTGTTTATACCACACATATGAACATTCATTTTCTCTCCAAAAATACATGCAGTCCAAAGATACAGGTAATCTAAACGGATAATTTATTTCTACATTAATTGTTGTTAAGATTGTCATGCAAAATTCACCTCCCAAACATGTTTTCCCATCTGTAATAACTGTACAAAATATCATTGCATTTAAAAGTCCTTAGCTTCTCTCCCAATTAGCTTATGTTATTTATAGGAGCTAACATTGAGTTTCAATGGTTAAGTCCCTTTCCCTGACGAGATAACATAAGGTGAGGAAATGCAAGTTAATTTTCTTTCTTTCTTTTAAATTTGTTTTTTATTTTTTATTTTTTTTAATAATAGATGTTAATATTATTAAGATAGCATTAGAAAATAAATTTAGTAGTGGAGTATCTTTGTCATTTTAATTACAACAATCATTTTATAACTTTTGCACCTTGTCTTCACACATATTAATAGGGGAAGCCACATAAATTAAACACATAGTAGGATGGATATAGAACCTGACTAGCTGTCTAAACCACAGTGAAATTGTATTACAATTCTTTGATAGAAGAAAAACCCCCTACATTGTCATACATCATTTCACTATATGAGTGAAGCTCATTTCTGTATGGAAATCTGACATCAGCTGTGCATTAAATAAATTATTGAAATAAATAAAAGAACAAACTGGATTTAAAACTCACAAAATATTACTGCTTATAAATGTATACATATATATGTCTGAGGACGTACATATTAAAAAAAATCAAAGCCAGTAAAAGCAAAATAAAACTAAGTAGCAAAAACAACAACAAGATCAGAAACAAAAAATGGTTCCTCTAAAACCCAGAAAAACTTTTGGAATTATGTGTTTCCCTTTGGAAGATGATACCTCTTATTATACAGAATTTTGACCTGCAGCAAGTACCAAAAACAATGCTATCCTGCAAATTTTCAAGTTCTCTCTATCTACTTTTTCCAAAGAGATTTTAGAAATCTTGTGATTTAATTATTTGTTTATTGTATTATTTTTCATATTAAAAATAATCTGAAAATTAAGAGATGATTTAAGCCATTTTCTGGAGGCAACACTCTCACTAGGGATCCTAAGGAATGGTTTTGCTTTGTATAAGTCTGCTGTCATGAAGGAGAGAAGGAAATACATTTAGAAGTACTGGTTTAATTTGTGCAGAATTTAAGCAATGCATACCAAAAATCTTGAACTTAAGTGTACAAGAATAAATAATATAACCTAGATATAGGAGAGCAAAAAATAAAAATAGAACTTAAAAATTACTGTTTTGATTCATGATCTCTATTTTCATTTTACAAAAGTAATCTATATTAATACAAACACAAAACTTCGCCTCTGCTTTATTAAGTGGCACGTGGTACATTTCATGGCTTTAAAAATGGAAAAAAAGTAACAATGTTTGGTTAATGTAGCAGATCATTTGCTTAAGACCAGCACAAGGTGAAATTTAAATGATTTTCAAGGAGGGAGATAAACTACTATTGCTTCTCCACCCTATTTGGCCTTGGCTTGAGTGTTCTGATGTTGGAAATACTAGCAGAGAGGTATACCTGTAAATATTACAAATATAACATAATACAGCTATTGATTTCTAACCTTTAGATAGGCAAAATGATAATTTCAAATAGATTCTATCAGAATAAATGAATGTGACTTCATATTGATTAAAGTCTTTGAGCTGAGTGTACAGAACAGTTCAATTTTTTGCTTTGAGAGTTCAGCTTTATTTTATAGTGTAAAGAATACATTACATGCATAAAATATTCTTTCCAGGTGGAAAGAATGGCTGAAGATTATTTGTTCTCTGTGGTTTAATAAGTCACTTTTATTCCAGGGAGTGCTGGTCTCTCAGTGAGGCAATTGGCTGAATACTTTTAAGGTTCAATTAATCCTGCTGTAATGCCTACACACTGAAGGGAGCTAGGCAGAGAAAGCCTGTGGCCCTAAATATGAGAGATGCTGGCTAGCACAAACCCAGAGAAGGCAGGAAAAGGACCAAAATATTCTCTCACAAACTAGCACACAAGAATGTCAAGGTGGCACAATTCAGTAGTTAAGGAGAAATATCCAAAGCTATGTAAAAGAAGGAAGAAACTTGCTGTTAGGAACCATGTAGGCTACCGACCTCATCACTATTTACCCCTAAAAAACATGATCTGTACCTGAATCCAAAATGTTATTTTTGACAAATTGTGTATAATCATGAGTTATGTAAAGATTGTAAAACTTTGGGGATGTGTGTAATTACTAAAGGAGAGACATATTGAACATGCCTTTATGAAGCTGACAATGACTTAATTAAATGCACTTCCCAGACAGTAAAAAGAAAAGGTGTAAGGCTTTGACTCAGTTAAAGTTTAAGCTTTCCAAATTGAATTAAGACAACAAATATGGCATGGGAAAGGGGGAGATATGGTAGAAGAACTAACACATGACTTTTGAGGGCATTTTTTAAATTTTCTGCTCTTTCACAGTTTCTAGTTGTTAAAAAATACTTTTGTATACAGAAATATTTGCATTTGTGTGTGGGCTTTGTTTTATAACTAAAAAGAAAAAAAAACCCTTCAAACTGAGAAACTTGTGAAATAACAAAACACTGTTTTAGAAATGAAAACTAAAGCATATATGAGTGGGGCCATTAAAAATGAATGGACAATCCTACTTACAGAGGATGCTGAGAAGGTAGAGTTACTGAATACCTTCTTTTCATCTGTCTTCCCTGACCAGACCAGTTGCCAGGAATCTCTGGTCCAGGAGACCAGCATAAATGAATGTTGGAAGGAAGACTTTTCCTTGGTCCAGGAGGATTGGGTTAGAATCAGGAAAATTTGACATCCACAAGTACATGAGGTCTGATGGGATGAGTGCTGAGAGACATGACCGATATGCTTCTCTTTGAAAGGTTGTGACTATCAGGAGAGCTACCTGAGGGCTGGAAGAGGGCAAATGTCACCCTGGTGTTCCAAAAGGGCAAGAACAACCCAGAAAACAACCTGTCAGTCAGCCTCACATCAGTCCTTGGAAAGGTGATGGAGTGCCTCTTTGTGAAGGTTATCTCTATCCATCTTCTGTCACAAGAAGAAGATCAGGAGTAGTCAGTATAGATTCAGTAAATGTAAGTACAGTAATTTCCTGACCATAAGGCACACCGGACTATAAGGCGCACTCCTGGGAGTCGGCAAATTTTGCACCTTTGTACATTATATAAGGCGCGCTGGACTATAGCGCACACTCTTTTTTTGCAGTGAGGATCCGCACCCAGCTCCCCCCGCATGGTTGCTGGCCAAGGCCCCGCCTCAACCCGGCAGCCACAGCCCCGCCTCCACCTGGCAGCCATGACCCTGCCGGCTCCCCCTGCGGCTTGTGGCTCACACTACCAGTTTTGCAAATCTCCTAACTTTGTTCATCATATAAGGTGCACCGGACTATAAGGTGCACTTCTGGGTTCGGGCCAAAATTTTAGTCAAAAGGGTGCGCCTTATAGTCGTGAAATTACTGGAATATTTGAACACCCTGATTGTCTTCTATGATGTAGCAACTACATGGATAGATGAGGGGAGAGCAGTGGATGTTGTCTGTGTCAACTTCAGCAAAGTTTTTGACACTATCTCTCACAACATCCTCCCAGGCAAACTCAGGAAGTGTGAATTAGACGAGTGGACAGTGAGATGGATTGAGAATTGGCTGAATGGGAGATCCCAGGGGTTTGTAACCAGTAGTGCAGGGTCTGGCTGTCACTAGTAGTGTCCCCAAGGTTCAATAGTGGGCCCAGTGTTGCTTAACTTGTGCATCAATAACTTGGATGAAGGGGCAGATTTCTCCTCAGCAAGTCTGCTATCCATGAGCCAGCAGTGTGTCCTGGTGGCCAAGGTCATCGGTATCCTGAAATTCATAGGGAAGACCACTGTCAGGAGTCCTAACTCACTGTCCTGAGAGAAGTCCTTATTACTGTGGGCAAGTACCCGAAGTGAGGGTGCCAAGAAGATGAAGCCAGGCTCTGCTCAGTCAAGCAATAGGACAAGAGGCAATGGGCAGAAACTGATGCAAAGAAAGTTTCACCTGATTAAAAGGAAGAACTTCTTTACTGCATGGCAATATTTGACTTCTCTATGATAATCTGCTGTGCTCCCTTTCAACCTGACCTGTTCTGTGACTCTGTAGTAGGACACAAAATGGTTTAAGAAAAATAAAACTTAAACTGAACCAGAATAAGATGCCATTATTTACTGTTAAATTATTATAATTTTTTGTGTGTGAAAATCACATTCTTACTGACTTCAGAGACAGCCATAGCAAAAAATTTACATTTCATGGAGGTCTTATGGTTATTGAAAATTTCAATGCTTTCTACTGATGAAAAGATCCCATTTGCTTCTGCAAGGTAATTCTTACTCATATTTGTGAAAGTGCACAGCTGAACTCCTCTGTAGTAACACAGAAGTCAGTATTTGGCATTTAGTTAGCTGCTGAAGAGACAAATTATAAATTTGACTCCAATAATTTTATGACATTTTATACTTTTTTCCCCATTTACCAGAGAAACCAAATTCATAAATGCAAATAACAGGAGTTCATGAGACTACTATTTTTTTCTAGATTAGAATAGTAAAAGCAGGAAATTCCATTTGTGACACTTTTGAGAAGCCTTTTCCTAGGAATGGGAATGGTGGATGAAATTTTTGTTAATAGAGTAAGTACCAATAGAAAAAATATTGTCATTTCAGTGTAACTATTTCAGAGACTAGAAACAGTCCTAAGAAATTATTCTTAGCATAGTATTCCACTGGGGACTGTTTTTCCATACTTTAAAGAGTAGTTAAATTATCTCTAAAGCATCTAAAACATCTGGAAAGGATATTTTTAAAGACTTGGAAATATAATTACCAAATATTATATTAGAAGTATGTAAGGAATCAATACACGGCTTTTCAGCAGCTGTCAAAAACAAGGGAGCTAAGAATGAAATACCCAAAATAGCTATAGAGGATTAAATCCATGGCTGTGTTTCTCTTTTGGACATGTGAGACAATATTTTTGTTGTGGTGGTGGTTTTTATTTTGTTTTTGATTGTTTTCTTCTTTAACTTTTTTTTCCTGTAAACTATAACAAAAATTCAGAGTATTTTTATTGGTTAGGATTTACAGCAGTGATTTAGAGATACAGCACTTCTTTTATAGCTGTTGTTGCTTATGGTGTTGCTGTTATTCTTGTTATGTCTCCTTCCTATATCAAAATACTCAATATTTTCCCTCATCAGAAATAATTTGAATTAGTATTTAAGGAAATGAATCAGTACCCTTCCCTTATTAGCTCATTAATTATGACAGTTCTGGAAATTGGCCTTGTCAGCAAATCGGCTTCAGAAATCTTGCACTTGGAGACAAAAAAGATCTCTAGTTACCATGAACTGACATGAAAGATTTCACAATGTCATTCACTTCTGCTCAAAAAATAATCTGTGACACATGTAGAAATAAATTATTTCTGAGCTCCCTAATTTCTAACAAGTACATTGTAGAGGAAGACTTATTGATTCAGATGCATAAAATATTGGAAGCTAATCCTAAGTCATTATGTTATAGTAGCATCAATCTGCCTTTGTAGAAAATAAATTGCTGCAGGTTGCTCAATGAGCACTTTTCTTGGCTCCCTCAATGCACTCAAGTGAATCCCACCCAGACCCATTGGCTTGTGTCTGTCTGAGTGGTGTAGCAGGCCACTGACCATTTCATCAAGGGTTATTGGGGCTTCATCCTGCCCATTATCCCTGTCTTCCAGCTCAGGTGGCTGGATACCCTCAGAACAACTCATCTGATTATTAAAGACTGGGGCAAAACAGGCATTAAATACCCCAGTCTTTTCCACATCCTTTGTCAGTATGTTGCCCCCCACATCAAATGATGGAGAATTTATTTGGCTGTTATTTTGTTGCTAATGTATTTACAGAAGCAGTTTTGATTATCTTTCATGACAGTATCTGTATGAAGTTCTACTTGGGCTTTAGCACTTTGGTCCTTGCATAATCTCATTACATTCTTGTAGTCCTCCTGAGCTACCTGTCACTTCTTCCAAGGTCATACAATCTCTTTTTCTCCCCTGAGTTTCAGGCAAAGCTCTGTGTTAGACCCAGGCCAGTCTTCTCCCAGCTAGTTCATCTTTTGGCACACGGGGGTGGCCTTCTGCATCTTTAGTAATTTTTTCTTGAAGAATATCCAGCCTTCCTGGACTCAGGACAGCCTCACAAAGGATTCTGTCAGCCAGTGCCCTAAACAGGCTAAAGTCTGCTCTCTGAGAGTCTAAGGTAGCAGGAGACTATACCCATGACACACATCATATCATCTATATAGTATTGTTCAAGAAGGAAATACATGCGGCCAGTTAAGAATTTTTTTTTTTTTTTTTTACCAATGCAAGACCTTCTTTACACAGGAATTGTTGGTGATTTGACATTTCAGAATACTTTTCTTCCGTTTGTCTCTAGTAGCTTCTATGTAAGTAAAAAAAGAAAATATATGACTTAGGTACAGCAAATTGATGTGCTTAGTAAAAAGCAATTTTATACTTTGCACCATTTTAAAAAGGCGGGAGCACAACTAGCATCCTGAGGAAAGAAAGAACCTCCAAGCATAACATATATAAAAACAATTTAAATCTATAAGTCAATCAATCTGAGATTCATACTATATGGGAGGTAAGTCTTAGAATGCAAGTCTAAAAAAAATTCTGAGATTTTATTTTCTAAAGGCTGCATTCCACTGCCACTGGTAGCTATTGTACTTGATGTAGATATTCAGTTCTAACAGTATATTGTATACAACATTAAAAAAATTAAAATGCTCAGGTATATTATTTATAGCATTTATACAAAGCATAATAATATTTTAGAATGATCTAGTAAAATCTGTGTTCCTCATAACTAAACACATTGTTATTTTGCTGACTTTATATGTATCCTAAAATATAATTATGCCTATACATATGATTGTCTCATGCAAATATACTGCTAGTTTGCTGATTCTGTGTATTATGTGTATGTAACATAATATTTTGACATATATTTATGTTTATGTCTATAAAAATAAAAATAAAATTAAACATAGTTTGCATATATAAGTATGTATTGACCAATGATCTTAGCTGAAGGAGGAATGAGGGACACTACTATAGTAGTGCACAGTATTTGACAGACAATTATATATAAGAACAGTTTCCCTTTATCTGGGGAGAAAGCAGGTACAATTATGCAAAATCTTCTGGCTTTGCAAGCAACTGAAAATCTAGTAGATAATTAGGAAAACAAGACTCTGCCTTACAGTGGATGGAAACAATTATTGTTACAGTGACGAACCTTTTCTTTTGCATGACCAGCATTTCACTTACAAGAAAGAGATGACAACACATTAACTGCTTGATATTGTCATCTGTACCAGAGAAGAGAATGTTTATTCCAGGATGTACACAAAAAAACCCCAAAGTTAATGGCAGGAGCACATATTTGTTGAAGAGTAAAAGTTTTGGGTTTGTTTGGTTTGAATTTGAGTTGTTTCCGTAGATGAATCTTCAGTTGTCAAGGAAAGTTTCACAATCTGCAGATTTGTGAAGACAGAATGAAGGAAAAAAATCTTATTTATTCTGAATTTCAGTACTCATTTCAGCCTGTGCACTTCTATGAAATTAATATCTTCCACAAACATATTAATTTTAAGCCTTGTGTAAAAGTTAGATAGTGATAAGGGACAGACAGCTATGAAAATTAATTAACTACAATTTGAAAATACATTCTGAGACAAAAGGATAGCTTCACTGTGTTAGGAACAAGTGTTATAGTTCAGATTTCACTTAAGGCAAATTCAGTAAAACCTATTAAAAAATCCCAAACCTTGTATTGGATAATTTCTTTCTTGCTGCAATGAATGGAATTTTCCTATACTTAACCAAGAAAACACAGCACACAAAAAAGGGATATTGAAAACTTCATAGTGCCATGTATTAATATTAAAACTGAATTCAAGCTGGGTAAAATATCAGAAAGGTTACCATTCCGTTTAGGTATGTTATTTATCTAGTGAAATTGTATGTGATAACATACAGAAATGCCAGAACTAGGCAATGCATCAGGTCCTTAAGCTGCTTTATGCTATGTGGATGTCTCCCTTGGAGTATTGTAGTCAGACTGGGTGAATCTAACTTTTGTATCTGGGCAGTCCTGGACTACAGAATCTTTATCTCTATTTGTCAGCTTTGAGTCCACCAATGCACAAAATCAGAAATAAACATTGACTGTTTCATCACAGCACAAACTTGAGAGCTGATTTTCTGTACTTTAAGCACCAGGAGTCAAGAATTGGCAGTACAGCAACATCACTATAATCCTGTTGTGACAGAAAAGCTGAGTCTCAAATCCTCTCACATGCTATATCTGCAAATATGGATGTGTGAAACAGAGATCAAAATACTACATGAATTCTATTTCCTTTTACTAAGGATCCAAAAGCATTTTTTACTCAAAAGGTAGGACGCAGACATTCGATATGTAATTAAGTAGTATATTATAGATCTACATTTCTTTTAAAAATAAAACAAAGAATATTCTACATTTCTGTGATGTGAGATCTCAGAGGGTTTTGAAGCACAAAAGCAGCAGGTCGTAGACACCAAAATTCGAAAGCAAAGTAGTATATGTTGGATCTGATTAAGATCTTGAGAATGATGAAATGATAAAATTAGTATAACCTTTTAATGACCCCAAGTACAGTGAAACATTTCACCTGCATTTAATTTATATATGCTTGACATTTTCACTAGCTCCGAGAAAATCATACTATCTTCAGTCATTAGCTTGAACAGAGTTAGATATTTGATGTCTGGACTACTTATGACTGATAGTAATAGACTGCACAAAGACACGTCCTTTTAGGGCATAGTTACCTCAGCAGTTCCTCTGGCAGCAAAATGGATTTAAGGAACTTATTTTCATGCCTACCCAGAGCTAATTATTCCTGCCTCTACGACATGATTAATGTCTCCCATCTACTGTGTTGATACAAATGTTGTTGAGCCACTGGACAATCGGATTTACAGAAATGGCTCTTTTCAGAAGAAATGGGACATTCCTGCTGTCAGAGCTTCCGCTAACTGAACAGTAATTCTCTGCACATTCTTGGCAGAGCCAGAAGACTTTCTAAAATTTGAATGACAGCTGTTTTGAAATCTTTAAGTGAACGGCTTATTCAGGAAAGAAGTGGCAGATGATGAAGGAGTTAAAAGAAAGGACCAAATTAAGCAACAGAAAAGACACACTGTAGAGGCTAATGCCCATGCTGAAAGTTCACAGTTTCCTTCATTGCAGTATTGTTGACTTGTTGGTCAGCCAAAAGCCTCTATCCTATGACTGGAAATAGATACCAGGATTATGCCTGAAATATGTCTGGAATTGTGAATAACAGGTATCTATCTTGATGTATAGCTGTTCAGCATTTGCAAATACACACACGGGTCTACACCTGCTTTAGTGCAATCACATTGCAGCTAAGGCTTTTGTGGGCCTTGACAGTTCTGCATAGACTGTGCAGGATGTGTAAAAGGTTAGCTACAGTCACCCATTCAGGAAACATACAGGCTTAATGAAAATAGGTCTGTACCAGAGGCCCAGTAGTTGAGCTACTTTTCAGGAAGCCAACTGCACTGAAGCTTTCAATTCCTGGGGCTATTTATCTCAGCACAAAAATGGAGACAAACCCAAAGAGAATCATATATAATATTGACTGATATTATCAACTTGACTTTTGTTCCCAAATCATTCATTACAAACAGACATCAGAGAGATGCAAATGAAAAAAATCCAAGTAGCTCTTGTTGTTGAGGGTTGGCTTGGTTTTCTTGGCCTTTTTTTTGTTATCTATTTTTTTTTTCTGCTTTTGTTTTTCTCAGTTTATTTCAATGCTTCATTTTTTAGTATTTTTCGTAATAATTCTCTGACTAAACAAACTCCTTAATCCAAACAAAATCTCAAATCCCAGAATCCATCAGTGTCAAATTTCCTGCGGCTCCAGCCAGCTAGAAGCAAAAACAACCTTCGGCAACTTCTATGAGTGCATGGTGTGTATAAAATGGGGTCTGTATTTCTGAATAAAATGGGTTGTAATGGAGGAGAAATCATAAAGTTGAAACACTTGCTGATAATCTTCCCAATATTTTGCACTGAATTTTGGTATTGATGTTAAAAGTTCTTCTCCTTACTTCTGTGATCACATAAATACAAAGGGGTTTTTTTTGGTTGGTTGGTTGGTTTTTTGTTTGTTTTTTTGTTTGGTTTTTNTTGGTGTTAAGAGTTCCAGGAGGGCTAGCCTTCACTTGTTATGGTATTATTTGGGGTAAGTATGGGAAGTTAAAAACACATTAAAGAGCACCACTGTCTCTTTTATCAAGAATATGGAGAATTATTTTAGGTATATCATTTTCTTGTAGATTTTCTTGGTTTTTATTTTGTTTCCTTCAGACAACTTTCTTAGAAACCTGCTGTGTGTCTATAAACAAAGTAGTACAAGACTATATCTGTTTAACTGGTAACTTTTAACTGGAAGTAGATCCAATCTAAGAGGTCAATGATTCATTTTTATTTTTAGCTACCTGTTTTTCAGCTCCCTTCCATTCCAGGTGATTATATTCACCTCAGTTGTGTCAAATAAATTACTTTTCTAGTTTTAGGGCTTTTAGTGGTTTTGGTTTAGCAAGTTTCTATGTGTCTGGTTTGTAACATTTTACAAAATTACTTCCAGGTTTCTTTTTTAAATTTAGGTTAATAAAATAAAACACATTTAAAGAAAATAAATGGAAAAAAGAATGTTACTACCTAAAAACATCTCATTACAGCCTGATAAACAAGTGACTCTCATAGGTGAGATGAAAATGGAACATTGTGCAGAATATATTTTTTAAAATGTATTGTTATTACAGAACCATCTTTTGTTATCATTCCTAATCCAGAATATCACCATGTAACATCTTAATACAAAAGGGAAGAGTATTCTGAACAGCCTAACAAGTGGTAAATTGTGCCCTGGCAGCCAGGGAACCAGTGATATCCTGTGGTGCATCAGGCACAGCATCACCAGCTGGTCAATCTCTCTCTGTGATGTAGGAAATAAGTGTTTTAATGCATGATAAGCAATTAGAATTATCAATCAGATTTTTGCCATGTTTTTGCCCTGCAGTTGGGAGATGCTAACCACAATATTGTCTCAGTAGGCAAGGGCAAATTTATGTGATAAGATCAGTTGGATTGGGGGACAAATAAAAGATAAATCAGGCTCTTGTGATAGTAAGTGACGATAAGTCAAAATATTTACATGCTGTGCAGCACAACACATCTGTAGCAGTTATTAATGTAAGTATTTCTGAGATTATGCATATTCTTTTTCCATCACCCATATTTAATGCACATGCACAAACGAGGTGCATCAGATCTAACCAGACAGAGGCAATCATGATTGCCCTGTCAACAGCATTAAGAGATGTATCATAAAGCAGAAATAAACATGAGAACCATTAAAAGTGAACCATTTTGGGCAAGACCAAAATCCTTTTGGGAGTCTTTAGCTTCCAAAAATGCCCTCTTCATTACTTTGAAGTGTGAGTATAGTCTTCAGACTGACACCTGTGAAATAAAGGTGATAATCACTTTTTTCTTCCAAAATATTTCTCCCAAACTAGTACTTATAGTAGTAGTGTACTTGTGCAGCATTTTACATTTAGAAGAGTTTGAAGGCATTGCTGTGGATGTGAGTTTTCAAAAAAGTATTACAGTAATTTCACAACCATGAGGTGCACCTGACTATAAGGCACACCTGCCGGGAGTCAGCAAAACTTGCAACATTGTAGATCAGATAAGGCGCACCTGTCTATAAGGCGCACCTTTTTTTTTTTTTTTGCAGCGAGGCTCTGCCCCCAGCTCCTCCTGCGAGGTTGTTGGCCGAGGCCCCGCCTCCACCTGGCAGCCATTGGCTCTCCCGGAGCCGACAGGGGTGGTGCCGCGGTTACCCGACCCCACCTCCACTCAACAGCCATTGGCCCTTCCAGACCTGACAGGGGCGGTGCTGCGGCCCCCCGGGGCCCGCCTCCACCCGGCTGCCGCGGCACTGCCGGCCCCCCCCACGGCTCATGTATCGCACTTCTGGGGTGGCAAATGTTGCAACTTTGTACTTCATATAAGGTACACCGGACTATAAGGCACACTTCCGGGTTTGGGGGAAAATTTTAGTCAAAAGGGTGCACCTTATAGTCGTGAAATTACTGTAAATTTTATCTCATGCAAGAGATAATCCTAGGAATTTTTTCAGCCTGCATAAGCTGTAAAAAAATTAATACATTTTACATTTTAAAATATAATCTTAATTTTTTAGCCAACAATTTCTTTATTCAGTGAAAATTTCCTCCTCTTCCTTTAGTAGGAAAGTTTGTAACTCTTACTCTGAAAAATTGCCCTCATACAGGTGGAAATATTTACATGCAAAAATAGTAGAAAATAATGTAAGTAGAACAGATCTTTGAAGTTTATTGTTCTTGAATAACATGAAGGTGGAGGTAAGCTAGTGCTTTGACAGGAAAAGGGGCAATTGACCATGTTCAGCTTTCTTCCAATACTGTTACATGTGGCACACTCAAAGAAGGAGGACAAAGTTGGTCAGAGATACATTTGCTCTTACTTTGTGAGTGCTATGTTCATTTACTGACACAAAGTGCTCTGGTATTACATTGTCTTTGAAGTAGGTGTTCAAACTGCGACTGATGCAGACATAGGGCTCCTGTCTGCATCTATGTCAGCAATACTATTTCTTAAGGACTGAATTATCCATCCATTTTAAGGAGGAACTCTAGAATAAAGTTAGGATTTACTTTTTCAAAACATAATAACCTGACCAAAAAGATGTATGTATTCAATCTGGTTTAATAACTTATGATCACTAAAACATGTTAAGACTTTTGATGGAATTACAATGCAATTACAATAGACATTTTAAAAATTATTACGTTCTTTTAAGTAGAACAGCAACGCCTTTCTCATATCAAAGAAATTAATGAAACTGAAGTTACTTAAATCAAGGTGAACCTTGAAAATATGTCTGGAAAAGAATTCCATAGAAAGTTCATGCCTTCTTCAACTTCCATCTTATTCTGTTATGCCAAACAAATAATTTAGATTTGGACCGAATATTTCTCCACTACATTATCTTTACCTGTATGAGTGTAAACTAGTGTAGCAAATTCCAGAAAACCATACAGTTATAGAATTGTTTGTACTGGAAGGGATCTCAAAGACCATCTAAATAAATTAGATTTCTACTTTCAAACCCCAGATAAAAAACTAATGTGAAAAAAGTAAAATAATTCACATAATAGGAAGTAGAAGATTTAGAAAGTTTGCAACCTAATAGAAAGGTCTAAAAGGTCTTTAGTATTGTATGATATCCAAACTTCTGACAATTTTTTAAAATCCCTATAACACTTTTAATGTACTGTGTATTTCCTGGGAAAACAAGTGATACTAGTTTTTTTAAGTTTTCTCTATGTATAATTTAGGAAAGAGGACAAAGCGGTACAGCAACATAGTAACAGAACACTTTATATGATGAAACTGTGATATCAGAAATCTTAAAATAATATTTGAGAGAGTATTTTGTATCAGCATGCCAAATAGGTACCTGTTGAGGTAATTTTTATATTCAGAACATACTTTCTATTCTATGTAATAAAAACAAATTGGCTTCTTCTCTGATTATGATTTTATCTTTTATGTAAAACAAAGTCTTTATAAAGTTTTGACAGTCGTGTGTGAGCACAAAAATTGTTAGTTGTTTATTTCAATAAAATAAAAGGTATTTTTCAGACCTAATACCTTGTAGTATAAACTGTGCACACTGTTACAACCTGTAATGTATTTTCTGGGAAACAAATTAATACAGTGAAACATCATATTGTGCAATTGCAAAAGCAGTGCCTTATTTCTTAAATAATATTTAGTTGAATTTGACTTTTTTGGCCCCTAGCTACATAGGCTTAGATAATTAGTGCTTTTCATTGACATAATCAGCAATGAAAAATTAATGCATTAATCCCTATTCCTAATACTCTATGTTTAATGCAATGATCTGGGGTTTTTTGTGTTGTTGTAAAAAGGTTCCCAGTGTGTTATATTGTCTCTGACATTTAATTCTGTATTTTACCACTAAATTATTATCTAATGAGGGCAATGTCCCATTGTAGTTTAATATTACATCTAACATCTTTCATTTTATCCCCAGAGTTATTCACATATTTTGTTCACTGTTCTCCTCTGAAAATTCTTCATATTGTACCTGTTTTAAGAAATAGAGCATATTATATCAACCACAAGATTTCCTTCACTGCTCTGAGAAATCTAATGTTGTAGCTCTTGGGCATTTGAGTCATTAAGGGAATTTTCATGTTCAGTACCCTGTGACAGATTCAGCCTTGCATAATTCAAAACAACTTCACACCACTTATAGTAAATGATCCATGCAGAACTGTTTGTTTTTCTTATCTGTCCCTTCCTCTTCCCCATAGAAGATTTTTAAACCATGTTTTAATTCTCTTTCCTCAATTAATGGCCAAAAGTTGAAATGACATCAACTGATTATCCAAAAACAATGACAAATTGTTAAAAACTGGAAAGTTCAGAAAAATATCTGCCAGTGTTCTGCAAATAACTGATTTCCATATTATCCCCTTTATTCTCCACAAACATTCAAGTGGGAAAACCTCTTACACCAAGGGAAGACCCACCACAATCTGTTTGGCAGGCCTGAACCAGAAGATGCAGATTTTGTCCTTGATTATATAGATTGAAAAAAAATTCTGAATAACTTTGTATTAAGATTTATTGCAAGAGTTGAACTGATAACTTTAGCCTGATTAGCAAGAGATGTCCTAAAAGGGCATCCAAAAAGGAAGAAGGATATGAAACGTCTCAAAGTCTGACGAAAACAGGAAATTAAATACAGTGATAAAAGGCACAACATGAAGTATAGATTAGCTGAACTACGCACTGCTTTCAAAAAAAGTCAATAACAAATCAGAGATTGTTTAGAATTAAAGTTATTTTAAAGAAATTAATGAAATCTGTTACTGCCCAGTAATGCTATTACTCATAGTAATGCAGGAACTAGTATGCATTGATCAATGCTGAAAAATGTAATTCTGCAAGCTGTTTTTATGTCTGACTGAATGTGGCTGTAAAGAAAACTTAGAAGCTAGACTTTCCTTTTGGTTACTCATTAAAGAACTTTCTCTATATTTCTTTAAATTTTACTTTGAAATAGAACCAATTTAAAGAAAATAAAAATACTGTGGTTCAGAAATTAACATAGCTATTAATTGAGCAAATAATATAATCAACCAGGTCCATTTTCCACTTTCATTTTCTTTTTTATTTTACTTCGACCTCTAAAACTTATTTTTTATACAAATTTCGTGCACAGTCCTTCACATAAACACAAGTGCTTGAGCAGAAATCATGTTATAACTATAGATATAACAAACTATAGTCTACTGTTACTATAGATAAATCTGTTGATAATACTGCAAAACCTCCCCTAATTTACAGACTGAATTTAACAGGCAAAAATATCTTTCTGTTTTGTCTCTGAATTTTTGATCTATCTCAAGTTCCTACACCTGAATTCCACCATTACTTCTAGCACAAATATCTGAAAAGGCAATTTTATAGATGTGAGCTATCATTAACAAGGGGAAAAAGGGGAAATAAGATGAAAACCAGAAAATTACAGACCAATTGGTGAATCATTAATTGTGAGTAAGACTTGGAAATGTTTTAAAGGGCTTGAAGAAACACCTGGTAAAACACAGTTTGATTTAGACTCTCTACAAAGGTAGGGAAGACCACGCTTAATTACACTGCATGCTTTGAAAGTATTTCTGGTTTTTTAGATAAGAGAAATCCTCCAGATTCTGTACAGTTACTCTTTTAAAACGCATCAGAGAAAGTTTCATGCACAAAATGAACAGTTAACACAGATATTACTCATACAGAAAAATGAACTGAAAGGGTATATATTCTAGTGTATATAGTGTGCCATCATTTGCTTTGAATTCTCTTAACAATATAAGATTTTATAACATAAAAAAATAAACTCTGGATTCTCTTCCACTTAGCTATTACTTGCCAGCACGGAATTACTCAAAAGTGAAGATAATATTCTAGGAGGAACTTACATTTTTAATTTGTGTCAGGAAAGGGAAAAAGCGGTCTTTGAGTTAGAAAAAAAAATCAACAAAACAAAATTTAAAAAAAACAAAAAACAAAACCAAAAAACCCCAAAAACAAAAGCTTCCTTTTCATTAGGCATTTCTCTAAGTAAGATATGAATGTTCACATTCCATTACATTGTCGCTTATTTCTGTATTTTGTAGTGAGCTCCTAGGTACAAAAACTTTCTCCAACATTTATTTCTTCTAAGTCTGCTATGCTTCTGTAGATTATAAAGACTAAATCAACATGGTAATAACCTCCATGTCACATGTGTTTTTGTAGCATGGAAGGAAAGGCAGAAGAGGGGTCGTCATATTAAGGAAATTTCCCTACCCAGCAATTGAGGAACTGCTCTGGTAGTCTGTCTCACACCACCTGAGCTGGGACTAGACCACTTCACAGCTACACCTCATACCTTGCACAGTCAGACCAGGTTTCCACACCAGCTCAGCCCTAGGTTTCCCATAGCAGGGTCTTTGGTGTCTTAAAATAATCCTTAAAATAATTTAATTATGGTAAAATAACAACATAGCAGCTTGAGCTGGCTGCCTTCTGGGAGGGACTCCAAGAAAAGGAATCCCTAAGAGGCTTTTATACCCTCAGTCTGTGCAGTGAAATTCATGCTCTTGCAGCTGAGTGTCCAGTCACCTGGCTGGTGCCAGAAGTCCCTGCACCCCTTTTTTGTGCAAAGGTCAGCAGTTCACATCCTCTTGCCTGAGGCTCACAGCCCCCAGAGCTGAACCTGCAGCTCACTCAGCAGCTTGCAAACTGAGTTACCTACACCAAATGTATCCCTCTAATGCTGATCTGAACTAGTCCTTAATATTCTGTTTTATATAATGGCAATCCAAATTAGGTTTCCCAAATTTGTATAGGATCCAGAATGGTAGTGGTTTATATCTTAAATACAGATGTTATTGTTCATGTCAGAGAAAATCTTGAAATGGATACCTTACATTTGGCCATTGGTCATTATTTCTCTCCCTTTTACATTTTAAGATCTCCATGTTGTCCTTTATAATGGTAGAAAGAAAATATTTTAACAATATTTCAAGTTCTTTTGGATAAGGTGAGTATTATCATCACCCTCTAAAATGCAGGAAAATCATAATGCATCATTCTGCTAGTGTAGTTAGAATTATAAATCCTCCTTCATAGAAGTGGAAAAAAAATATAAGAGAAAAAATAATTTCCTGAGGCAAAAAATGCATTTTTATTGGTAATTCTCTAATTTTTGAAAACAAAATTAATTTCTACATGTAAATCAAAACCAAAGTTTTGGGTTTTTTTCACTCTGGACTTTTCACTTTCCCCTCATTTGTCTCAAAGCTCAGCTCCATGAGAGGATAGCTCTTCTGTACTAATAAGCGTACTGCAGAGTTTCTTTGGCAGCAATGCTTATAATCAATTAAAAAAATGTTGTTAGGTGCCTATGCAGAAGCAGTCAGAAGCTGGACCAGCACAGAGGAATCCACCAGACACAGTGTCCTAGTGGGCAGCTGGGTGAGAAGGATTTAACTGGAAACTTTAGCAGTGTGGAAATTTATGGGACTGAGCTGCAGGTCTACAGTTCAGTAGAAAACAGATAAAAGGCTCGCTAAAAGGACATGAGTCTCATTTATCAAAGATTCCTAGAGTGAATGACAAACAAGTAGAAAGGTGGACACACTTCTATTCAGCTGTCAGAGAGACCAAGTTCTAAGAAGATTCTTATCTTCTCCGGGGAAAATAAAAGTGGAGAAAAAAAGTCTGCTGACATCATTTTCATTTAGCATCCAAGAGAGTTGTGGTAAACCAGAGAGGATGGGAGAAAGATCCTTGTAAATCTTCCCTTTTGGAATAAGGGAAAAAGAGTGCTTATCAGTTAAAAAATAAATAGCATATAATCCTGGCTCTCAAAGACTAGAAATGTTCTGAGAACTGAATTGTGGTACTGACAATTTAATTTTTTTTCCATTTTTATTTTGCATTATCCATACATTAAGGTGTATTAATTCTCTAAATACAAACAGAACAATACAATCATAGAACAACAGTAAGTATCAAGTATTTTTCTAATGATGCTCTTTCTGAGCACCATTTCGATTTAGTTTCTAAGTGTTTTTCCAAAATGCAGAATCTACAAAGCAAGGATCTTCATTTTTCACCTACTTGCAACACTTCACAAAGAAACAATACCAGTTAAGAATCTCCTCTTTGTATCTTAATTTTCACTTTCAAAAGGAAAACCTCAACTGATTTTTCTTGATAAGATTAGGTCTTAACTAAATACAATATTTTGTGTTTTTGTATCACAATATGGTCCCTGTGGGACTAGATATTGAAAAATGGAAATACTAGAATAATTTATTTAGGAAAAAAAAATTTAAAAAGAGAAGGGAAAAAAACCACCACACTACTCATGCTGTTAGTTCCTTCAGTGATTTAAACTACAGTAATTTCACGAATATAAGCTGCACCATTTTGACTAAAATTTTGGTCTGAACCCGGAAGTGCAGCTTATAATCAGGTGCGGCTTATATATGGACCAAGAATGAAAAGTTGCTGTTTTAGTTTGGAGGACAGGCGTCTGCTGATAAAGGCAGGAGCGTCTCTTTGAAATGGAGAATGTAAACCCCCACCCTCCAAATTATGATAATTTTGAAATCAAGGGGCTTTCAGGCAAAGATATGGGAATTAAGAATAACAGTTCTTTACTAGGAAAATTAAAATAGAAATACAGTA
>PYHW01009486.1:2558564-2582082 GCA_013186435.1 Turdus rufiventris | reverse complement strand
GATTCAGTTGAAGCAGTGCTCCTGTACAAGGTGCAGTTTCCCTCTAAAGGTCCAGTGGTAATGTGGAGAAATCCAGTTTTCCTCTGGAAGTCCAGTGGAGAAAGGGGCTACCTTAGTGTCCTATAATCTCTGTTTTTATCTTGGTGAGAAATGTTGTTCTCTTCCCCCTGGCTGGAGCAACTTCCAATGGGATGCAGTAATTTTATCAGTCACACAGTGGGACTCAATGGGCCATTAGCAGAAAATTACTTGCTGCAGGAAGGATGAGTTGTGAAAAGATAAAGAACAATGCCCCGCCTGGATGGCCCATTAGCAGAATATCTGCCGTGGAGATAAGGATTACTGCCTCCACCCTCAACAGATGGTGATAGAATAGATACCTTTTATCACACACTGTATTGTAACCCAAGACAGTTGCTGACACCTGGAAGTGCGGCTTATAATCATGAAATTACTGTACAGTCATACCTCTTTGTCTTTTTTTCCCCATCTTAAAAACTGCAATAGTCATTAGCTTTACTGGGATTTATCTCCTATAAGTAAATTCAAAGTAGGTATTATAATGACACAAATAAAAAAGGTTTTAATTTCTAAAAGTTATTAAAAAAAATCTGTCTCTAAAAAAAACATTGAAAAAATGTTTGAAGTTCAAATGAAAGACAATATCTGAATAAAACTAATCCTCAGGAGAATCCATGGCACTTGCCAGACACTGTAAAGGTTTTATAAATATTGTCTTCTGCAAAGTCGACTGCAAACATCATAAGGCCTTTGGTAAATATGTATACCAGCCTTTTTGTTTGAGCAGAAATATTGAGCTTCCTGCCATTATGGTTATAAAATAGAGAAGATTATTTCAGATTTTTTTTTTAATATTTGATTAGTGGCATCTCTTTTTTTGCCTTGGGATCGAGTTTCAAATCACACACAGAGTGAAGTGTTTGAAAATAGTCTTCCTTAGTAATACAAGACTGACAAAACAAACCATTTAGAAGTCATTCATGAGTAAACATATAGAAACACTAATGCTGGAAAAGAAAAAAAATTGCCTGTGTGATCCACAATAACAGAATGACAAGGAAAAAATCTGCACTACAGGAAACAATACTGTTTATATTCTATAATTTAAAATGTTTATCTCTTTGGCAGAGGCAAAATACCACATTTTGTGTGTCTCCAATTATCTACTGATAACTGCATCAAATTAATTTAATTTCGTGATTATTTCAAGTATTGTGTTCCTAGCATTTCCTTCTTTTTTAAAAAACAGCACAATAAGAAGAAAATCTCTAATAAAAAATTCATAAAACAGCACAGAACTTAAAATAAGCATTGTTAGCTTCTGTGAGATCTACTGAAGCATATGCTATGGTGCTTATGCAAACTATCATTAAGAAAGAACTTCTACACTTACACTTTCTTGCTGTTTTTGCCATATTACAGATTTGAAACACTACTGTTTGCATAAAAACAATATTGTTTTACTTTTCTTCATAACACATTCCTAACTATTTATCTTTTAATATGCTGTGAACATGGACAGACCTTCAAGTACATCAGGGAAATGTTTTTATCCAGATAAGAGTGTTTAAATTCTTCATCTGACCTCCTCATATCCAAACATCACAGATAGGTTTCCATCAGTGTAAAATTTACAGAACTAATTAACGTTAGGACTGTCAGAAAATATTTTGGTAACAATATTCTGAATATTAAGGAAATAAAAGGAGTGAGGGAACAGTAGGAACTTCTGCTGCAGGCAAGTCTTGCAGCTGACTGCTGGCCTCAAGAATCAGACAATGCTGAAACATCTCTCTCCCAGACATGACACAGAAACCATCTGAGGGTAGCTCCTTTGCCCCTCATTTACTGACCTCAAATTTGAATTACATACTAGAGGAGAAAAAACATTCTGTCATGGTTTTTCTCTACATTTGTTGCCTTGACACTATAAAAATTAAAATGGCAATTATATTAAATGCCAATAGTTTCAGTTTGCTAACTAAGAAATTTACCTTTAGCACCAAGTGTTGATCCACAAGACTATACTGCCATCACAGTATCAATCCTCTGCAACGTGGTAACGTAAAAAGTGAAACAATTAATGAAAACTCTGTGAAACCATCATAACTGTAAAAGCTGAGATTAATCTTGCACACAAGCTTGTAACTTTGCTTTAAGTTGCAAAACTGAGAAAGCTCAAACCCAAATATGTTACTTTTTAGTATTTTAAAAAAGTGAATGGGTGATAAAAACTGCAAAAAGAGAGAAAGAGGCATAATACTTTTTGACAATAGGTGCACTTTTTATACACTGAAACATGATAGGTATAATGAATTTAGTAGCACTTGACATGTAAGTTTAGTAGATATTCTTGAGTTAGTTTCAAGCCTACCATTTCATTTCTTCTGATGAAATGAAGAAATTGGTGCATTGATCAATTTGAAAGACGACTGGGATTCTTATGTGGACATCAGCAGATGTAAAAGGAAGCTGTGCAGTAGATACATTGTTCATGACGCAGTTATAAAATCTCATATCCTAGAGCAATGGTAACTGTCTATAGGCATCTAAACATACATTTTACAAAAGTACCACAACATTAAAACCTTGTGCTGAATTTCCTGACATATTACAAAGCATTTAGGTACTTGTCCCAGTTAGTTAATTCACTGAAAGACATTTCTTTGTCTCTTCAAAAGGGAGGTTTTCACCCTCCGGCTGAAAATATTGTTTATTTCCACTCTAAATAACCTGGGTTGTATTGACTGGATCTGCTCTATGGGAGATTTACTGCTTCTTTTCAGAAAATATAAGTGGCCTGATTATTTTATATTTTGTTTTATCTATCTTATGCTATTTTATATTTTTAAAAAAAGTGAGGTTATCCACTGAGGTCCCATGGGGCATGTGAGTGTTATTTATTTTTGAAAGGTTGACAAACTTTTGCCTTTGCAATGAACAGACATTAAAGTGCGTAAAACAAAAGCCTTGCTAATTTTTCAGTACCTTGATATAATAAAGGGCTAGGAATTCTTAGTGACTTTTAAACACTGAAGGAGGAAAAAAAAAGTGATTCAAAGGCAAGAACATGCATGTACACTGGTGTTTTTCTATCTGTTGGGTTTTTTGGGTTTTTTTTTTGTTTTGTTTTGGTTTTTTTTGGTTTGATTTTTTAACCTCTTATTTAAGCCTCATTTTATGAGACTATAAAATTGTCCTCAGTAATAAAATTGTATTTTTTTTTTAATATTTATGTAGAATGTAGATGTGCTTTACCCAATTTTTAGCATATCTCAGGTTGAAATGTTCTCTTATATCTTTTGTTTTCAATTAGAAATAACATTTACAGCTTTCTGACTAAAATAAAAGCATTAGCAAGTTCTATTTAGTTAAGGAACATGTAATACATAAAACAGTGAAAGAATCCAGATATTTATGAACAGTATTAAGAGACAGACAAAGACTGAAAAATATTTACTTCAACAGACACAAAGATTGCATAATTTGCTCAGTTTATCACTTGGATGTACATACACTGGACCTCATATCAGAATAGAGCAGCTGAACTAGAGGATTGTCAGAATTTTGCTGGAAATCATATGACCATCAAGGTCTCACTATATATTAGCACTAAAATATGCTTTTAAAGCACTTAGAAGGCTAAGGAATACAATTTTTTATCCTGTTAAGGTACAGATTCTGAAGAATGATGACACAACAAATGCTGTTATATGATTTAATTAACAACAGTTATAATAGAATCTGTTCAACTTTTTTGTTGAGAAATACAGATTTAGTTCTACTGTTTAAATCTGAAAAATCGTCTTTTCATATGATTGTGTCAGAACTGTGAATACTTTAACACTTCTAACTTCTTTTTGTATTAACTATTTTTTGTGTAATAGATTTCTTTTTATTTTATTTCATTAATTATATCTCTAATTTTTTTTCTTTTTCTCCTTTATTTTAGCATACAGGACTTTTCAAAAAAGGTCAGGCTGAAATTCATCAGTATAACATTGTTTTTATGATGTTTGGAACATGCAGTGTGTCATAAAGACATGAATAAAAAAACTAATCTGCAAATGATTATTTATATTACAAAATTTTATGATATATTTTTTTTTCTTAACTGCGCTGTTGCATAATAGAAATTGCATTGACAATTTCACCCTTTATTTGCAAATAAAGAACATAATTAATGTCTCTTGAAGCCAAAAAACTTCTGCTGGCAACAAAAGAAAAGAAATGGGTGAAGAGGTTTCCTAATCTAACTTTTAAAAAATGTTTAATTGACTTTGGATTGTGATTTAGTTATATCAGAAGAATAATAAAGTTTAAAGAGAGAATTTTCTGTCTATTTGCACATATTGCATTTCTACAAATCTCTTAGTACTAATATTTTTAGAGATCTAGATTGATTTCATCCTAAGAAAAAGATTTTATCCACATAATAAAGCATTAGAATAAACCAACAATTAGAATTTTTACAGTGTCTACATAATTCCAAAAAGTTGATTTAAAACAATAAACAAAACAAATTTATAAGTGAAAATATGCCTACAGACACTATAACTTAGACATTTTTTCAAAGACACATGTCATCCATTAGTCAGTTTTTAATGGACTTTAATATGTCTGACTTATTAAGAAATATTCAAAGTTGATGCTAAACATTTATCATTTGACAGACCAGTACAGAATCAGCTGAAAATAAATTTCAGTTCCCTCATTTTTATTCCTCCAGAGAAAGACAAGGCTTGGTTTTTAAAAGGAAGTTTATCATCCTGTTCTCTGATAATCAAAAGCTATTTATTTAATAATAATCCTTGCAAATATTAAAGAATTTATACAGACTTAATTAAAAACATCTTTTAGTTTGTTAGTGTGCTTTGCATTTAAGTGCAGTCCAGAGTTAACCTCGTGAGCTACAACTGTGCAAAAATTAGCATGCAACTTCTGTTAACATGTTAGCCTGATTCCGTAATCTCAATTTGGTCTGAACATGTTTAATCTAATGACACCTCTGCTGGCATGAAATAGTAATCTGCAAGTTAGTGAATCTGTTCTCACCTGGTAGTATCAGTAAACATGATGCTTAGGGACATGGTTTAGTGGTGGACTTGGCAGTGCTAGGTAATGGACTCAATGATCTTATGATTTTAACATTAACATTTCTAACCTAAATATTTGTATGATTCTATTCTATGAACATAGCTGCAGTTTGTATCTTGAATGGTAAAGTTTTGTACTGCATTTTGAATCAAAATATTTGCTTTAGGACATAACACTCACATCTTCCTGTTCAATATTCCTTTTTCCTCCAATTTTGTCAGAAGTATATTGCTAATGTTGCTTGCAACCACATGAAGTAAACTGTACACACAGTTTTCTGTCTGAAAATAACTTAATTTAGGAAAATATCAGTTCTTCATTTGGCCTCTAAACGTGTTGTTCAGACACTGCTTGTGAATTATTTCATTTTTGCCACAAAACTACTTTAAGGTAAGAAAATATAATTTTCCCTTCTTGTCTTGCTTCTTCCCATTAAAACATTATTTCTGACCATCTAGTGATCTTGGTGCACTATCAGGATACAACTTGGAGTCCTAAAGAATGCCTTCAGAACAAAAAGACATTTATTCATTGAGAATGATAGAAATAACTAACTAGGCCTGAAAGCAGAGTAGCTACAATACTGAGGATTGAATGCCAAAGGTCTCTTAGAGTACCCTGCAAATGTAACTGAAAGTATACTGTATTCTCACAAAACACATCAGAGGAAAGGAAAAATGAAACTCATTAATTGAGGTAATAAAGATTTATGTTCAAGCAGTGAGGTGATGAAAATTAATACCACTGTGCTGAATGGAACGGAACTGTGACAATTGAAATGAATTGAAGATATACCTCAAGTGATTTCAGTGGCTTTAGGAGATTGCTTTTAAATTTGGGGAAAGGAAAAATGAAAGATTCTCCCAGGAGCCAGCACAGATGATCATTTCCCTGCTCATTCCTATGCCCTCTTGCATCTTCTTCTATGTGTGCAGTGAAATAAGACTCATTTTCCTGTCTAGAGAACTTCTGCTTCTTTAGGGACTGAGATTAGTCTTTGTTCTAAAATCCAAGTCCTAAACTCACCAAACCAAAGGTGAAATTCCAGGTATGCTCATCTTCCCTTTTACAAGTGCAGGATTATAAGAAATTTACTTTTTCCAAACAGACTTTATGGTTATCTTCAACATACACATAAAGAATATCATCCAGCATTGATTGTAATGCAGCATCATACCACTTGCTAGTCCATATTACTAACATTGCACTAATTTTTCGGTTGAATAACAGCATGATGGGATCTTTACTTAAAAAAAGACTTTGCTGTTAGTCATTCCTTGCATATCCAGCAGTTAACAGATACATTTCTGCTCAAGTTATGACACTGAGTCTCTGACATTTGAACCTGTTGTTATTGGGATAAAGCAAAACTATACAAAGCAAAATAATAAAAAGTAAAGCAATTCTGAAATTGTGTAGGAGAGGGTTTCCATTTAGAGCTCACCAAGTATGCTATGTGTGTGAGAGAGAGATGTAAATTGTATATTAGGTCCATGTAATTTTTTTCACAATAAAAACTTTCCAAGCCCTTCAGAGAAGAAAACTATTTCAGGCATAGATGAAGGAGAAACTGCAGCTAAACACATACTATTTGTTTTTCTTAAAAGTAACTTACCTTCTTTCAAAGCCAGAGCTGTCTTTTCTAGAGGAAAGTTACCTGAAGAAAAAGTAATCCAGGAGCGTTGTCTGTTGCTGCTTAAATATTTGAGAGCAATTTACTAAAAAATCTTAATGCTTTAGTTCAACATATTCAATAAAAGTTACACCTGAAAAAAAAACTCATGAAAAAGTTACTCACCTGAATTAAGGTTAAGCCTGCATAAACAGTGCAGTGGAAGTGACATAACATTTTAAAAATAAATGGATAACAGATTTCCTTCATTGAAATTCAATACACAGTAACCATTTGTTATTATTACAATGAAAATATACCAAGGACAAAAGAATTTTCAACCTACTCTTCTCCAAGGCACATCCTGTTGTTTTGTCTCAGGATAGAGATCTGAAAAAGATTATGAAAAGTTTTATATTACTGGTAGTAACAGCCACTGTCAAATACCATGGTTTTCTTTATATACATATTTTTATTTGTTGAAAGGTATAGTTAGAAAGGATTATGATTATTTTTGACTATATGATTCACCTCAAGCATACCTTAAAGGAATAATTAACAAATTAAAATATAGATGCACTCCTGCAGTTCTATTTCTCCTTCTATTAAGTATGTTTCTGAATTTTCCTACAGGTCTCATGAAGTTAGAATTATGGTTGGCATAGATTGGTTTGAATTGGATGAATTATAGATTGGTTTGGGTTGGCAGTAACCTTAAAGATCTTCTAGTTCCAGCTCCCTGGCCATGGGCAGGGACACCTTCTACCAGACCAGGTTGCTCAGAACTCAATCCAGCCTGGCCTTGAACTCTTTGAGGGATGGGGCCACAGCTGCTCTGGGCTAGCTGTTCAAGGGCCTCACCACTCTTACTGCAAAGAATTTCATTTTAGATCATATCAGAGTGCAATTTGAATTACAATTTTTATAACAATGTGTAAATTATAAGTGAAATTCTAAAATTATGCCAAACTAAATATTTGTACTATGGATTATGATTTCCAAATATATACGTTGTAGTTCTTGAAATATATTTTCAGACTTGAATCAGTTCACAGAAATTAACATTTAAAGACTAAATAAAATATAAACTCTATTTTTGGTAAAATAGAACTCAAGTAACAGTGATTAAACAACAATAATCAGGGTAGGTTATGAACCTTAACCTTAGAGTTCCTCCATCTGAGTCCTTGATGTTGTTGCAACAAGAAACTCATCTGTAGAATTTTGGTATGTCATTGCATAATTTTGAAATATTAATAATAAAGCATGAACACTTAATCATATTGATCTGAAAATTGACATTATTTCACAAGGAATTTGATTAGATGTAATACCTGTACTAATATTTCTAATGTGCATATCTTAAGATATGTGTTTTGAAGAGTGAAAAGTTCAAAAGCCTTATTCTTGAATTTTTCCCACCAATTTTTTTGTCAGTATGTACCCCTAGTGTATGCATCCCTAATATATGCACCCTAGTATTAAAACTATATAGGCAATGTTCATTTCAGTATTCAAAATGCTTCTGTTCAGGAAAAATTTATGGGGGTTACAAGTATGAAGGGCTGTAAGGTTTAAGAATAACAACAGATGTATTTAGGAGGCCAAAATTTACCATATCTTGGGTTTAGCCTTGAAATAATTAGAAATTATGAATTTTAACTATCCAAACAGAAGAAGATTGGTTGTTTTCAGAAAGAACATATAAGTTCGTGGAGATAGAGGAAGAAACTAGTCTTAAACAATTTAACTGTATAAATAAAGAATACCTGAAACTCGGATCTGGGACCAAGACTTTTCAAATATAATGTTGGGAATATGTATACCTGAGCAGAAACCAGGTAAATGTAGAAATTACAGGATTTTTATCAGGCATGGCATATAGTGAAGCATTACGTGACTGACTATACACCTTATTACTGCTCTATGCTTGTAGTTCCCCAGTGAATAAAAAGCCCCAAAAAAACAACAAAAGCATGCAAGAAAGCAAACCAGCCAACAAAAAAGGATTAAATCTAACCAATCTAAATGCATAAAATTATTTTAATCTGTGTTTAAATCAGTTAGGCTTTGAATTACCTTGTTTCAGAAGCTGAATTACACTCTGGTGAGTTAGTCAAATTTTTAAACTTTGCAAGGTTAATGTTGTAATTAGCAGTGACCTTAATGTAAATTATTAATTTATTCCTTTTGAAACTAATGGAATAATCTAAACACTGCAAATGCCTTCCACAGCTCACCTTCAAGATCAGTGACTGATCTTGTCACTCAACAGATTTGTTAAAATGTTTTAAGCAGGGTTTGCTGATAAATATCTACATAGAGGGCATGAGAAGAAATGCATCATATTCTGGAAGAATTCATTAATTTTCTTTAGGGGGAGAGAATATCCTTGAAATGAAAGGAAAGGTTACTGAATTCTTTAGATTTAGAAGTGCATTTCTTTTAAGCTAAACATCAGTGAAAACAAGTAGGACTATTTCAAAGTGTGTAATTCATAACATATTTCAGACTTGTAACCAGCAAGAGTTTCTCTGACATAGCAAATTCCTAATTTCAGGATAGCAATCTCAGGCTGATAAACATGCAACAACACCAAATACTTATTCTTCAGTGCAGTCAAACCAGTTGCATCCTGTGAGGACTCATCACCAAGGTGAAGTCTGTTTTGCTGCCAAGTCACACGTTTCTTTGTGAAACAAATACAGTAATTTCACGACTATAATGTGCACCCTTTTGACTAAATTTTTCCCTCGAAACTGGAAACGAACGCCTTATAGTTCAGTGCACCTTATCTGATGTGCAAAGTTTGGAAATTTGTGAACCCGGAAGTGTGATCTGCGAGCTGGGCCAGGACCTGTGGGAGCTGTGGCTGTGCAGAGGGAGTCGGGAACCGTGGGAGCCGCGGCCATTGGGCGGGAGAAACCGGGAACCGGCATGGCCGTTGGCTGGGGAGAAGCAATGGGAAGTGCTGAAAAGCACCACGGGAAAGCGCCGAGAAGCAGTGAGAAAGCACCACAGGAAAGCGCCGTGGGAAAGCGCCGCGAGAAAGCGCCGAAAAGCGGTGAGAAAGCGCTGTCGGAAAGTGCAGAAAAGCGGCGAGAAAGCACCGCGGGAAAGCGCCACCGGTCCCCACCACAGCCATGGCCCCGAGCTGCCCTAAACTGTTGCTGCCCCGAGCCCTGCCTCACCAGCTGGCGCTGGAGGTGGGCGGGAGTGCCAGGCCCTGTGTACAGGGAGGACGCTTGGGGCTGAGTTTAAAGGCTACACCAATCTGTGAAAAATGTTTGCAAATTGAGCACCTGCCAGTAAACTCCACGATCGCGGGATTCCGTTACTAATTCGTTACTTTGTTGTGCGTGGCATGGATCTTTGCAGCAAAAAAAAGGTGAGCCTTATAGTCCGGTGCGCCTTATATAATGTACAAAGTTATGAAATGTGCCGGCTCCTGGGGGGTGCGCCTTATAGTCTGGTGCACCTTATGGTTGTGAAATTACTGTACTGCCTCCTGCCGCATTTCTTAATCCATGCCTCAAAATACCAATTTTTCTCTTGTGTTCCTTTATCGCTTAAAGTCAGAGGTATTGGACAACAGTCCTTCCAGACTTTGCCATTGGCATCTGGTAACAGTTCAACCTTTTATTCCACAAGTGTCAGTTTCTCTAGATATGAAGATGATTTATGTTTTACTTTGTGGTAAGAAGACTGACAAGAACTGACGGAAAAAAAAGCTGTGCGCTGAACCTAAATAGACATAAACAGATATCAAAGATGAGTTTTAGAACACAAATAGGTTTCTTGGACAGTGATATTTGGCCACTTTGAATGAATTCCTTCTTACCTTATCTACATTTGGTATCAAATGAAAAAGGGGTCACTGATGTTTGTATGATACAATGGTAAACTGTGAATGAAGCTGAGATGTCTACCTTCTTCATACCTCAACAGAAAATAATTTTACTTCTAAATTCACCTGATAAAACATTATACTGTGAATGAGTTACCTCATACTCCTGCTCCTTTCATATTGTCTGGAATTATAAAAAAAACCAGAAAGGCATAGCAGCTTTGTTCTTTAAAGAACTGTCAATATTTTGGATGATCAGAATTTTGTAGCAAGAAAAATATTTTCTTTGAATAGCACATTTGTTGTCCTTTGAACTCCGAGGCTTGCTACTTTCTCACTGTATATCCATAATGTAGTTCATGTAGAAAAGGAAAAAAACAAAAACAAAAACAAAAACAAAAAAAACAAAAAAAAAAAAAAAAAAAAACAAAAAAAACAAAAAAACAAACCAAAAAACCTCTTCTGGACAATATATTGCTGTACTCAATTTTTTTTTTTTAATACATTTTCTTGATTATGTTATTGAAGATGATTTTTTTTATTACAAACCCAAGCCCTACTTGTGAAAGGCATTTCAGTATGTTGAAGACAGGTTTAGATTTGCCAAAACACTTAATCATCTAAATCTCATCAATGTGATTTCTAAAAGGACCCATATGTTAAATGTTCGAGTGCTTTTGCAAGCAGCTAATTCCTTCAAAAATTCAGTCTTATCTCAGAGTTCAAAATTAAAGAGGTGATGCAATGCCTAGATAGACACTAATAAAATCAACAGGTATTCTGGGATTATTATGGAGGCATCTTAATCAATAGCATTTGATTCTTTTGGGACTAGGACTGATGGGAGATACAGGGTATCTGCTATTGCAACTATGATGATATATGTGTGAATATTACTCCTATGGATATAAAATCACTGTGTAAAAATTAACTTAATTTATGGAACGGTATTTTTCATTCAAGTTGCAGCTGGAGACCTTTAATCTGTCTCTGACTTGTGCCAACATTAAAGTGTTAGTCAGTAGTATGAAATATTTACTATTGGAGAGAAAGAGGAGTCAGACAGTGATAAAATGGAAAAAAAAAAGAATTTATCAAAGTTAAACCTCTCTTGAAAATACATTCAATTACTGTCAAAAGACTTGAAGTGTTTAATCTTTAATATAAATATTTGCTTTATATTGCTTTATTGGGACTTTCAAGCTAAGAAATGTGTGGTAGTTAATTTTCTTGATCTCCTTCAAGAATCTGTTTTGCAAAGGCCAACCGACTAGGGAATATATAATTACTTGCAACAGCTTGTCAATTATAGGTAAATAGATATGTTTGGAAAGCAAGAAGATTCAGAATGGAGAAGGTAAATTAAAGAATTTTTTTTGTACCAAGATCTTTCTATATGGGAAGAAGTACAGTAATTTCACGATTTTAGCTGCACCATTTTGACTAAAATTTTGGTCCCAACCTGGACGGGCGGCTTACACTCAGAAGCAGCCAATATATGAACAAAGTTCAGAGATTTCCCAACCCGGAAGTGCAAGCCACGGTGCAGAGCCGTACTCACAAATTGAGCACCTGCCAGTAAAACCCGTGATCACGCAATTGTTACAAATTGTTTACTCTGTTGCATGGCGGAGGGAGGCGGGCTCCCACTGGCAGTGTGGGGGGAGGCGGGGGCTCGGTCCCCACCAGCCCCATGGCACAGAGGGGAGGCAGGAGCTCCTGCTGGCCCTGCAGGGGAGCGGAGCTTGCAAATTGAGCACCAGCCAGTAAAACCAGCGATCATGTGATTGTTATAAATTGGTTACTTTCACTGTGAACGAAAATGTGGCTTACAATCCGGTGTGGCTTATATATGGACAAAGAAAGAAACGTTGCCGACACCCGGAAGTGCCTCTTATAATCAGCTGCAGCTTATAATAGTGAAATTACTGGAAGCGATATTTGTTATATGCTATTGTTAAATAGCAATAAAAATTATGCTATTTCAGCATAAATTTGGACATGTGTTCCTCAAATATGATAGTACAGAGGTGAGTAAGCCCACTGGAGCATGCAGTTTTGGCCCAAATCACTGAGATTGTGTACTTTTCATTAAATTTGTGAATTCTTTTACCATAAGGAAACAGAAAATTCAAGCAACAGTTTATCTGCAAGGTGTGATGTGCTTGACTCCCATTCTGCTCTTATATACATGATAGAGTTATTCTTAATCGTTATTTCTGATAATGACCTAATAAATGCATTTATTCTTCATTGTATGCATTTTACATCATACTTCATAAAAATGCATCTTAGCATTATTCTTTCAAAATGCTTGTAGGACTCTATTACTGCTAAAAATAGCAGTAGTTATAGTGATGTCTTAATTAGCTAAACAGCACCAACAGATATCAATTCAATCTAGTATATCCCGATCAGACCCTTCACTATCCCAAGCCCTTTGAGCCTCACTTTGGGCTGGAAAAAGGACTGTCATAGTTTAACCCCAGTCAACAACTAAGCCCCACGTAGCTACTTGCTCACTCCCCTACCAATGAGGAGAGAATCTGAAAGGTAAAAGGTAGTTAAACACACATCTGCTTTCACACAAGCAAAACCAGACAAGGAATTGATTAACTGCTACACATACATATGCAGGTGTTCACTTATCTCCAGGGGAGCAGGGTCCGTCATATGCAGTGGTTACTTGGAAAGACAAATATAATCATTCCAAATGTTCCACTCTCCCTCTTCCCCCCACTTTACACACTGACATGATGCCACATGGTCTGGAATATGCCTTTGGTCAGTTTAGGTGACTTGTCCTGGCTGTGTCTCTTCCCAACCTCCCAAGAACCCCTAGTCCTCTTGCCAGTGTGACACTATAAGAAGAAGAAAATATCTTGGTTCTGTGAAAGTCCTGCTCAGCAAACAGCAAAGATATCTTTATATTATCAACCCTATGTTCAGCACAATTCAACACCCGCCCAACTGTAGCCATATTATCAGACAATTTTACCATATTATCAGACTGCAACTCTGACATCAACATGTCACACCACTATACTACTACATCGATGGGAAGATAACACACTAGTCTTTGATTTCTGCTTAATTTTTACCACTGTTTATGTTTTTTACCACTGAAAATGTTTCTGTGCAATACATTGAATAACATAGGAGCAGGATTTCTACGCATATCTCACTAATATTTATGGATCTGCTTTATCATTTTTCTCCATTACACTTATTGTATGCTTTTCCTTATGTAAACCTGCTGTGCAGACTCAACAAAAATATGTGCAGCATGCTCAGACAGCACTGTTCATCCAATAAACAAATTCAAGCTATGTGACTTGTCTTTGACTTTCACCATAGTAAACTCATTTCTCAGTTTCTGTTTTGAACATCTCTCTTTTTTAGTCTGGATCTCAGATCATGATGCCTCCAAGAGCTGCACAACATACTAACTTCTAGCACAGAACTAGCAGCAATATCTCAATGTGTTACCAGCTTTTTTATCTCACTTCTAGATTTTTGTGAAAGCTGTCCCAAATAAGTTCTTAATCCTACCAAAGGAAGGTTTTAATTAGTTAAAACTTACAGTAATTTCACGACTATAAGGTGTACCCTTTTGACTAAAATTTTCCCTCAAACCCGGAAGTGCGCCTTATAGTCCGGTGCGCCTTATCTGATCTACAAAGTTCGGAAAATTGCGAACCCGGAAGTACGGTCTGCAAACTGAGCCAGGACCCGCGGGAGCTGTGGCTGTGTGGGGGGAGTCGGGAACCGAGGGAGTCGCGGCCGCCGGGCAAGGGAAACTTGGAACCGGCACGGCCGCCGGGCAGGGAGAAGCGGGGGGAAGTGGCGTGGCTGCAAGGAAGCACCAAGAAGCGCCGTGGGAAAGCACTGAGAAGTGGTGAGAAAGTGCCGTGGAAAAGCGGCCGAAAAGCGTCAAAAAATCGCCGCGAAAAAGCGTCGAAAAATCGCAGCGAAAAGCTGCCGAAAAATGGCGAAAAATTGCGGTGAAAAAGTGGTGAAAAATCGCGGCATAAAGCCGGCGAAAAAGCATTGAAAAATCACGGTGAAAAGCCACCAAAAAGCAGCAAAAAAAATCGCGGTGAAAAAGTGGCAAAAAATCGCGGTGAAAAAGCATTGAAAAGTGGCAAAAAATTGCAGCGAAAAGCCACCGAAAAATGGCAAAAAATCGCGGTGAAAAAGCATCGAAAAGCAGCAAAAAATTGCGGCAAAAAAGTGGTGAAAAATCACCGTGAAAAAGCGGCAAAAATCGCGGTGAAAAGCTACCAAAAACGGCGAAAAATCGCGGTGAAAAAGCGGCGAAAAATTGCGGCAAAAAGCTGCCAAAAAGCGTTGAAAAATTGCTCAAAAAGCGGTGAAAAAGCAGTGATAAACTTCGCAAATTGACAACCTGCCAGTAATTTGCTCCTTTGTTGCGCGCCGCACAGTTCCTCGCTGCAAAAAAGTAGTGCGCCTTATAGTCCGGTGCACCTTATCTGAGCTACAAAGTTGCAAGTCTCGGGGGTGCGCCTTATAGTCCGGTGCGCCTCATGGTCATGAAATTACTGTACAAAAAAAATCCAAGCAAAGCCAAGCCAAGTCAAGCAGACCAACCAACCAACCCACCAACCAAACAAATAAAAGCAATGTGTAAATACTCCCATAATCCTTTTTAGTTTTACCATATTATGCACAACTAGAATACTCCATTTAATTAAAATATTCATACTAGGCATGTCCTTTTGTTTACAGGACATAGTTGTCTCAAAAAAATCCCCATCACTGAAAGCCTCACTTTTATTCTTGTCTCCTCTACCCCTTCTTGCCAGTCATAACCAGTTAGGTTTTGTGTCTTTCTCCATTGTCTCAAATTTAATAAAATAGCTACACAGCTACGTAATATCTTCATCACCAAAGCATGGCCCTTTTTTACAATTGCATCTTTTTGGCTTATGTACATTTGCTGCTGTCTCAGAGTAACTTGACAGGAATTATCTCATCAGGTAGTTTGGACTCTATTTGAAAATCTCCTGGCAATTTACAGAACATTAAAAAGCTTTTCCTGCTGCCCAGTTATCTCTTCTGCTTCTAGTTTTAGCATTATTTCCTTCTGAGGAAGTATCTCAGAAGCCAAAGTCTCAGTCCTCTAAGGGAAATGGAATTTTCTTCCCTGTATCTTGGCCGCAAAGTTTTCCTTCCTGTAGAACTGTAGATTGAAGCGTGATAATTTTCAAGGGACATTTTTCCTTAACCTGACTCTTGAGACATTGCTAATGTCAGTGGGATAGGAAGTTTGTCTTGTTTGATGCAGTATATACAAAGCAAAGAGAGTAAAGCCCTAAAGAAGATTAAATAAAATTAATTATTTCTAATAATGAACTTAAAAAAATCTTTTAATAAACGTTTTTACTAGAAGGAACATATAGTAAAGAGCTGACAGAAAAGGTTGTTCCAACAAACATATAAGTGGTATTTTGAGTAAATGACAAAGTGACAAAAAGGCTTTCAAAATATGCCCCCTCCCACACACAGCATAATAGCCTCTTGTTGCAAGGAAAGTATAACCTTCTATCCAATTCTTGCCTTTCATGATATATCATTTTGTAAAACTACTCTTAAATTTAAGAGATGTGTTTCTGAAACAGCAGATTGGCTTCATGACTCATGCAGAACCCAACTTTCAAGACCCAAAAGGACAGCTATACTTTTTGTTGTTGTTAAGTTCTGTACAAAACGGGACAGTTTGTATGTGGAAGACTGAGCAGAACCTCAGTCCACAGCAATCAGCAGATTTTTTTCTCTCCCACCGAAAACAAACCAGATATTCCTACAAGTTTAATTAGAATTCATAGAGAGTTGGGACAGCTTGTGTCTATAAGGAATGAATATTCTCTCCCTAAATATAGCTGGAGTGGTGCGGAAGTGCAATTTTCATTGTTAGCTGTTAGTACAAAAAAATTACCATAGTTAGGAGAAATGTCTCAGGAATTTTTTGGAGAAAGCTCAAAGCAAAAAACTGAAGATACTGATCTACATCAGTTGGAAAGACATTAAAACATCGGAGAAAATCCAGTGTAAAAATACATTTATTCTTATCATTACTTACAGTCCTGTTAATGACAGTTTCTTATGTAGTGTTCATGAATTTCACTGCTTAGCCCTCCTCACAAATATACAGAGCACGTAAAAGCAGTATTCATATATTCTAATGTCAGATTTCAACATTCACAATTCAAATTCACTTGCTGAAAACTGATACAACAAAAGCATATTAAGAGCCATGTGGTAAAACACTGAGGTAGTCCCCATCTGGTGCTAGGACTCCAGTATCCAAATTTTGTTTAAGGCTTTTAACTGAAATTATCTCCTGTCTGTCACTCAGTATTTAAGGGTCACTAACATTATTATTGTATTGTGTGCACTTCCGAAGCAGACCTTTCACTTAATTTTCATCCAGAAGACACCTTGTTTGTAGTCCTAGGACACTAAGTGAGCTGAAGCCTGGTCGGTGGAAGAAGACAATTCACTTCACAAGCCTGGACTGAACTCTAATAATAATGTGAGCTCGGTGTTTTTAAAACAGAGTTTTAATGTAATCCACTTTAGTTTTAAATCTTAAAGTAAACAAAGACAACCTTAAATTTGTGGATGATGCAAATAAAAATGAATGACAAGTAGAGGAGATATTGATTTTAGTTGCTTGAGCAACTAATATTTCTAGAATGCTAATATTTATGAAATGCTCAGTTGTATACACTTTTAAAAACATCTGAATATGAAGCAAGTTATAAAACTCTGTTATGTGTTTGTGATGTCAACAGATTATGTGATATAGCAAATATTTAATAAAGCAAACCATGAACAACTGGTGGATTTTAGAGACATTTTATATGGTTTTTTTTAGCAAGATAAGAAAACATTACCTCTCATTCCTCTCAAAACTGAATTATGTAAAGATAAATGAAAATGCAGAAAAATCTTGTAGTTTTAATCAGCCATCTTATCTGCATCAAACATCATCAGTATGTTTCTCCACTTTGGTGGATTCATTCCTCTTTTTTACTTTTTAGCTCTAAAGGAATTATAGGATACTAAAGACAGAAACTGTTGAAACTTATAGACATGCAACCAGATGTTTCTTGGAGAAGTTTGAGATATGTACAGTAATTTCACGACTATAAGGCGCACCCTTTTGGCTAAAATTTTCCCTCAAACCCGGAAGTGCGCCTCATAGTCCGGTGCACCTTATCTGATCTACAAAGTTCGGAAAATTGTGAACCTGGAAGTGCGGTCTGCAAACTGAGCCAGGACCTGCCGGAGCTGCGGCCATGCAGGGGGAGTCGGGAACTGTGGGAGCCGCAACCACCGGGCAGGGGAAACTGGGAACCGGCACAGTTGCTGGCCGGGGAGAAGTGGAGGGAAGCGGTGCGGCTGCGGGGAAGCACCAAGAAGCTCCACGGGAAAGCGCTGAGAAGTGGTGAGAAAGTGCCGCGGAAAAGCAGTGAAAAAGCGTCGAAAAATTGCAGCGAAAAGCCACTGAAAAGCATCAAAAAATCACCACGAAAAGCGGCAAAAAAGCGTTGTAAAATAGCAGTAAAAAGTGGCAAAAATTCGCCGTGAAAAGTGGTGGAAAAGCAGTGAAAAACTTTGCAAATTGAGAACCTGCCAGTAATTCGCTACTTTGTTGCGCACCGCATGGCTCCTTGCTGCAAAAAAATAGTGCGCCTTATAGTCCGGTGTGCCTTATGGTCTTGAAATTACTGTACACAATTTTTGATTTTATTAACTTAGCTGACCAGGTCTGACGAAGATCTTCATAATCAAGTTATAATAAAATCAGAAACAATTTACAAGCTGTACAGCACCAACCGTTATAGTTGAGTTAAAGCCTCTCTAGCAAGGAATTAATTATTTGTGTATATTTTTTCCCTTTTCAGATCTTGTATAAATATATAAAAATATATATATCAGAAGTAGTTTCTGTCCTATGTGATAAAAATACTCTTGAGTATAAAATTTATTTCATAATATGTTCCACAAGATTGAAATCTTTTTTTTTTACTAATCAGTTCACCTTTCAATAAGCCTTGTTAGATCACTGAATCATGACAAACGATTCTTTACATATTAGGACACTCAGTTCACACTGATGAACTAACAAATTAAAATGTAATATAAAATGATGACACTCAGAATACAAGGGAAAGTCCTTTTGATGTCAGGAAAGAATTCATCATAGGGCCAAGACTTGCCCTTTAATTAAAACATTATCACACTGATAATGTTGAATGAAATGCAGTTTTGGGGAATTCAGTGAAATAACACTAAAATGACAGAAGCTATCACACATTTTTTTTGTCCTGAAGCAGCCATATTTCATTACACATAACTGAATGTTAGAAAGCAATCTAGTGTGTTTTGCCATCCTTGTCTCAGACTAATGTAATTATTAGTCTGAGAGCTTCTCTCTTTCTTTCCCCCCCGCCTTTCTTTTTTAACTGTGCTTACCCAAGAGGAAAATGAACCATGGTACTTATCAGCATAATGCATACATCAGTGATACCAAAAGCAACTTTCCATGGCTGAAGCCATAGGTTAGCTGCAAATCCATTAGTGATTAAAAAGAAAAAAATAAAAATAAATATCTGTGAATCCAGGTTATAACTGAATGATAAGTGCAGAAAAGTCACAAAACACCATAATGTAATTTGCATTAGTACTGGATCAGAAAAGCTGTTAAAAGACCAAGCAACAGAGGAGAAAAAATTATCCAAAAGGGGACTGAAAACAAGCTACCTAAAAGAATAGTGATAATAATATCATAAATTCTTCAAGTAGTTATTTACACTAAAGTTATTTGACTAAAATGATTTATTTTTTCTACACAAAAGGATAGTAAATATCAGATTATAAAAATAATGAAATAATTAAAAGACCCTTGAGATCTTAAGGACAAGGACCTTAGACTAAAAAGACATTAACACTTCAGATTATGGAAGATGACACATTGATTTTAAAAAAAGAAAATTTTTGGTAATGTTTTAATTTTGTTCTCTCTGTTTTAATTTCAGGTTGTGAAAATAAGATTTTAATAATTCTCATTTCAATTTTATAGCTTTCAAAGACACGACAACTGTTATTTTTTATATTAGTTATCAATACTCCGTATTCAAAATTTCATGAAATTTCATAAATAACCTATATCAACAATCACTGGGGAAAAAATGTAATATATTACATACCAAAAAAAATACATTATAAATTTTAAAAACTTCCTTTTCTGGTAAAAAAAAAGTTTCACAATCAAGAATATTCTATATGCACCTATTCTTGAAAATAAAAATATTAGTTTACCTAGCAATCATGTTTCCAGACAGCCAGATAGTGTTAATATTATCTATTATTTATTAATCTAAATTAAAATACATATTTTATCAAGCCTTCATTTTATCAGAAAAATAACCTGCAGTCATTGAATTCAAGAGTTAATTTCACAGGTATAACTGAGATTCACATTGAGCTTTTTGATGACTTCACTGAAGGATCAGTTATTCTTTATATTCTTGTGGGATGGAAGACTCTTTTTGTACATAAAAATAACCTGGGTTAAAGCAGGTTTTCACAAAATAACTTTTTTTCTTATCCATGCTCACAATTTATACTGTTTACAATGAAATACAGTAATTTTGAGGTTGAATGCAGAACATATTCTTGTAATTAATTGTATAATTTGTTTGTCACATCAAATATATTACTTAAAATCTAGCTATCCAAACTACAGGATGATAAAGTTTTATAAACAGAATTAAAAATCCACTGTTGATATCATAAAAGGAAGATATCATATCTCTTGAGGTTGACAATGAAAACAGAGAAATCATGAGGTTCTGTAATTGTTGTTTCTATCAGAGAAAAGCTAAAGATTTTTAAGCAGAGTAGAGATTAGAGAAATTCATATGTTTCTATAACATCTTGTTTTTGCCTGAAGGGGTGAGAGAATTTCATTCCTACAACTGCTTAAAAAATGTCATGCATATAAACATTTGGATGTCAAAATCTTGCATGTACACAGTAACAATTTAAATACTTACTTCGCTGTTGTTTTAAGATTATTTTGTAATCGTGGAAATGTCTGTACCTCTCCTCTACATTTCCAAATATCTACTAATATTTAGGTAGGGTTTACTCCAGCTTATTTTTTTAATGAAATGTACTGCTACTGTGCAATTGTAATCTTGGCTGTTTAAGTATGAAAAATGCTATCTGAAAGACAGATCTTCTGGACCAGCCTCACTTTTTGTGATATAACTGCTTCTCATGTTAAGTTTTTCCAATGTTTTGACATTCCTGTGATGTGTGTATGAAGGGCCATTTGGGAGAAATTACACAGAGAAGAGAATACACCATTCTAGATGCACTCATTGCTAAGGACAAACCCACAGCTGTTGTCTATCTGTGTGTGTGCCTGTGTTTGTGAGCCCGTTTGCATTTTCTATCTGTATGCAAACTTTTTTTTGCCCAGTTTTAAGAACATGGTTACAACCTGCTTCTTTGCTTGCTGCAAAAGATGGCTTGAATTTTGTGTAAGTGACTTGGTCACTCATTTCCACAACCTCCTAACTCCTGAGCTTAAGATGGTTATCTAAATTTAGGTTAAAACAGATTTATAGCTGTAGTACAACTCACAGTCTGACTATATTCAAAGGCACTGCATAACTGAGGATGAGTGTAGGAATGACATCTGGTTGCTTGTGCTGTAGTTATAAGTCATTGACAAATTTAGAATGGAAAGCATCTCTGGAGGTCACCATGGCTAACAATCTCAAGGTGGGTCCACCAGTAGTGGTTGGCTCAATAAAGTAGATCCAGTAGAGGAGCAGAAGAACTTTAAGACTGGTAGGTACTTTAGGTTAAATATTTTATTGGTCTGGCTTGTTGTTGTTTTGGTTTTGGGAGGGAATTTTGTTTGCTTTGTTTTTTTTATTTGTTTTGGTATTCTCTTTTTTTTTTTTTTTTGTTTTTTTTTTGGTTTTTTGGTTTTTTTGGTCTTATTTTGAGGAGAGTTTGTTTGGTTTGTTTTCTATAGGGATGGAATTAACTATTGTATTTTAAAAATGTTAACACTGGTTTCTTTGGGAAATATTTATCACATATTAATAAGAACCTTACTGAACCATTTCACTCATTTAAACATGGTGAAGACAGAGCAAGGCCATCTCTAGTCTTTACATATGCCAGTATGATACAAGCTCCACCTAAAACTGCAATTTGTATCTACTCTGACCATAGCGCTTGCTGTGTCCATCTCTAGCTTTTCTTTTTAATTTTCAATAGACTTTCTTCCGTAGAGATCATTCTTATTCTGTGATATTGCTCAAGCAGTACAGAAGCTACAGAATTCTGACTTCCAGGAGAACCATCCAGAAGATCCATTTCCAGCTAGGTGTTGATGTGCCTAATCCCTGAGGTGCTTTGTAGAGAGTCTACAGACATAATACAGCTGCTGAACATTGTGTAAGAAAAGCCGGACAGTGGAGAAATGGGATCAGTAGGACAAAATCAACGTAGACCTAAAAAGCTAAGAATATACATTTTAAAAGTCAGAAAGAACAAACACCAGCGTCAAGGCTGGCTTTCTAAGAATGGAATAATATCAGTTTTTTGAGGGGTAAGATGTATCAGTTGCTGTTTGTGCCATGCCTGCCTACAGAAAAGAACAGCTGATTTAGCACTTCTGTGTATCCATGATACTTGAGTCTACTGCATTCTCCAGAAAGAAGTGGTGCTCTGAAGGAGAACTTCTACCTAAAAATGAAGTCTTGCTCTTGTTAGAGAAGGCAGATGATTACTTCAGAGTAGGTTTTCTAGAAACAGAGTTCCTAAGCCTGGATATTTTTCAGAGCCCTTCCTTTTTTTTAACATTGGGATGAAATTTAGTCATGACACCAATACTTGTAAGCTGGTTTTCCTAGAGTCCAAACGAAGTAGTAAGTGTTATTTTTTTATTTTCTTTATGCTGTCTACTTTTTGCTTTTTAAACCTTGAAGTAATTTTTACTGATTACTTTGTCTATACCCTAAATTTATTTTCCTGCTGGAGGAGTAATAATCTTTCTGTCTCTTTCCTTTGAATATCACTCCACAGCAGCCAAAAGTTTGCAGTGAATAACATTTTGCCCTAAGGTAATACAAGTTGGACCAGATGCCAACAGATTGGCTTCTGAGAGGAGTGTCATGGGGATGACTCTCAAACAGCTCCTGACAATGACAGGCTGAGACAGTTGGGTTTGTTCAACCTGTTGAAGACAGGGCTCTGGGTAGATCTTCTAGAAGCCTGTATTTAGGAGCCCTTTATTTAGGATATATAGTGGCAGGATGAGGATAATGGTTTTAAACTGTAAGAGGAGAAATTTTGATAGATATTAAGAAGTAATTATTTACTGTGCTGGCAGGGAGACAATGAAAGAGTTTGTCCAGAGAAGCTGTGAATGCCCTGTCCCTGAAGTGTTCAAGGACAGAATGGATGCCAGGTTTGAGCAACCTGGCTGAGTGAAAGGTTCATCTGCCCATGGCAGTGGGACTGGGAAGTAGATTATCTTGAATAAGGCTTCAAATCCAAACCATTCTTAAGATTCTATGATTCTTGTGGTTTAACCCTGTCTAGCAACCAAGTACCAGCAATAAGCAATTGTCCTTATCTACCCTAGAGGGAGAATGAGATGAAAGGTTGAAAGCATGAAAATTCATGGGTTGAGATGAACACAGTTTAATAAATAAAACAAAGATATACCTACAAGAAAAGCAAAACAGGGAATTAATCTCCTACTTCCTATCACCAGGCTAGTCTACAGCCATGTCCAGGAAAGCAGAGTTACATCATGCACAGCTTTACTTGGAAATGTTATAACTCAGAATATTCCCCACTTCTCTTTTCCCCTTCCCCTT
>PYHW01009486.1:2520735-2542411 GCA_013186435.1 Turdus rufiventris | reverse complement strand
AGCAACTTCCAATGGGATGAAGTAATTTTATCAGTCCCACAGTGGGACTCAGTGGGCCATTAGCAGAAAATGACTCGCTGGAGGAAGGGTGGGTTGTGAAAAGATAAAGAACAATGCCCCGCCTGGTTTCAATGGATGGCCCATTAGCAGAATATCTCCCGTAGAAATAAGGATCACTGCCTCCACCCTCAACAGATGATGATAGAATAGATACCTTTTATCACAACCTGTATTGTAACATGCGGCTTATAATCAGGTGCGGCTTATATATGAACAAAGAATGAAAAGTTGCTGACACCTGGAAGTGCGGCTTATACTCGGTGTGGCTTGTAATCGTGAAATTACTGTAATCCTTATTTGCAAAGATTATCAACTTGTACTTCATAAATCACTATGACTGAACTGAATGAGTTCATCTTACTATTTATGTATTGAAAAACTTAGTGTCATGTGTTTTATGTGATTTTTCACAATTTCTCATCTGGAATTCCCTGTTAGTCAATATTCTCTAACATTTGCTTAAATTGTATTCTCTTGGAAGCACCTCTACCAACAAGTGCATTTGCTCAAATAATGTGGAAGAAAATCCAAAAGAAATTTTTAACAGAGATAAATAGTGGTTCGGTTTTAGTTCAATATTGTTTTTTTTTTTAATTTTTCTTTTTCCTTCAGTATTAATTCAGATGTAGGCAGAAGTACGAGCATGCAAAAAAGAAAATGGCAGCAGCGAAACCAATCCTTTTCTCTGATATTTTTAAAAATCCAAACAAACAAAAAACTCCAGCACAGACAACACACCAAACCATAAAAACCAAAACCAACCAACCAACCACCCCAAACAAAAACAACAACAAAACCCCAAGCAAAAAAAAAAAAAAAAAATCCAAATTCTCCCCAAATCCAACCCAAACCAGTAGCTGAATATAATATAAAAGTAAAAGACAGAATTCTTTATGAAAAAGTAATTTTTGAACAAATATTATGAACAAATAGAGAAAAAAATAGGGACAATATGAAAGTAGAGAAAACTTACTGCAAGCAAATCTTTTAGTTTCATGCCCCTTCCACCTGATTGATAGAGCCCAGCAGGGAAGACCTGCTTTAAACTGGTTTGTATAGGACATTCACCTAGAAAACTAACTTACATGAATTATATCTTGAATGCTGTTATCAAATCTTTTATTTTTTTCCTTCTGATAGGGAATCCTGCCACAAAATTGTGCAAACTGTGCATAAAGAATAGTCCCTTAGTAGGACTGAATAATCTTTTGTTCTTATATTCTTACAATAGGAACCATTATTGCTTTTTTTGCGTGACATCGGAAACAATATGTACACAACTACTTAAATCTAAAGAAAAGCCTTGAAATTAGTTAATATGCCTGGTTTTGTGCTTTCATTGAAATGATTTGAATATTTATTTTGATTTTCACATCATTACGAGATGATTACATTACAAGGTTACATTTGTATAACTGGAAGAAAAATCAATTAATGAACTAAATCTTTAAGGAAGAATTGGTGGAAAACATTCTACAAAAAAACTGAACATTCGTGCTCTAAACAAACTCAGCTCCTTTTTGATTAACTACATAAAATTACCTCCAAATATTATAATTTCTATGTGCAGTTGTTCTCCAAGGCCCAAAATGTATTTTGATGTGTGTTTATAGGACATAGTTTCTTATTTTGTATAGACCCAGCATATTTGAAAAGCCCAAACAACTGTGTACTTTGAGCAGAAGTGTATGAACTATTTCTCTCAGCCATATTTTTTATTATGCAGACTTCTGCAATGCTCTGTGCACCTGATTCAATTTTTGGAGTAAGCTGAAAAATATTTTTTACCAGACTACCCCATAAATTTACTCTTATTATCTCATACAGTATTATGTTCTCACCAAAATTAATTTAAACTGAAATACAGGTAACTACTACTGCCTTTCAGACTTTGGAAATGGAGAACATGTAACACATTAAAAATATTTAATAACTTGGAAAATCTAGTGTAAAAGATGGAGACTGGGATTTTTTTAAGTGCACGTTTCTTTTCCAGTAAAACACCTCCGGATCTTTAATGTAATCATTAGAAATGTTAAGACAAAATTAAAAAAAAAAAAAGAGGATGGACTTTTCTATTTGTCATGTGAAGATCTAGGGGTTCCTTAAACAACATACCAGGATTTTCAGTTTTGTTACCCAAAACTCAAATAAAATACACTACATTCCCATAAACACAGGGAAACACAGTATCATTCCACTATACACAGTATCATTCCACTATACACATGTTTTTTATATATAATGTAGTCAACTTTTCCCTTACAAATAGAGATTTTGGGAGTAAAGGAGCATGCAAAATGGTGTGACTAATAAGAAAGTTTAGATCAAGACTGAGGTAGGTACTCTTGCATACAGCTGATGTGGGCAGAAAACAAGAAGATTTTTGGTTTTTACCCAATAGCAGATAGGAACATGTAGGAAAAATTTTGCTTCCCACTAAAGTGGTTCTTAACACTTTACTGTTATGTTGTGGAAGACTCATAAGAGGGACTTTTTATAAGGTCTTGTAGTGATAGGACAAAGGGGATTGGACCCAAGCTGAAGTTCAGATTTGATATTAGCATAAAATTTTTTACTGTGAGGCTGATGAGGCACAGGAACAGGTTTCCCACAGAGGTTGTGAGGTCTCATTCATGGAGATGGTAAAAGCCAGTCTGGATGGGGCTCTGGGTGAACTAATTTAGTTGAAAGATCTGTGCTATAGGGGGAATTGGATGGTCTTTCAGGACCTTTCCAATCAACCTATTCTAACAGTCTATTTTTTTTTTTTAATGAAGAAAATACATACTTTCAAGATAAAATATTCTAATAAGTAACCTAGAAAAACATTATCAAATAATTTATTGTTTTTATTGTCAATTTTATCAATATTAAATTAAATAACTAAACTCTCAAACTCAGCTCAAGCTCAACATATTTTGTAGGAAAATAAATACCGAATATCTTTGCTGACCTCTTCATTTTGGTTGTGCTCTCCTGTGTTCTCAGTGTCACTAACTCCATTGGCTTCTGCAGACCAACAAATTTCCCATTTACGGATTGCTTTTATTTTATTAAATTTTAAAAAGGATTTAATGTTTCTCCAATAATATGTATCACACTAATAAAAAGGTATAACAAAATTATTTGCTGCATCTTCTATCACTTTTCAATGGGTTTGAAATAAAGTGCCTCAGTTGCTCTGTGAAAAAAATTTGGTGATATTATCTTTCAAAATTACTTGCTAGACAAACATGAATTGTCCTATATACAAACACAGTCAATAAGTTCAATAATGTGTTCAGTGAGTGGGTTAAATTTAAGAGCTAACTGATGATCATTAAAAGTACCTGGTAGATGTCATGAAATTTGCATGGATGAATGTACTTTGTGTAAATCCCAGCTGCAAAAATAAAAATAGTACTGAAAAGCAATGTCACCAAATGTAGCAATCTTTTCCTTGAATCCTCAGGATTTCGGTACATCCTGTCACCATTTCACTGTTTCTGTTACTACATGCCTTACTCAGCTTACAGTACATGTTGCAAATGTACAACTTTCCTATCTTTTGTTTTGCCTGGCCATGTGTGTGTGCCGATGGGATGATTTCAGCTATTTGTGAGAATTTAAATTTATTAAGGGGTAGTGTTTTAACTAAGCTGTTGCATTTCAGAATGATCAGGAGATAGTAGAGACTGCAAAAGCACTGATTCCGTGCTTCCCCTAGGAAAGAGCTATATGTGGACAGGCTAATTCATGAACAATTACCCCAAGTATGATAAATGCAGTTATTTAATTTGGGAAATTATAGAAAATATGGATAATACAAAAAAAATTACATTAAAAATTGAAAATCTAAACTACATTAAAAATTACAGTTTTCTTAGCAACAGGACCTGTGAACCCTTTTCATATTTGTGTGTGCTTTTAGGTGTTTGCAACAACCAACCCAATCACCTACTTTTGCTTTATGTCTGTGGTATGAAATGAAAGTTGCATGAAAAAAACCATTCTTGGGAAGAAAATTAAGGGAATCCAGTGTATGATAACTTCCATCCACAACTAAGTAATGTATGCGACTGGCGTCTAATGATTTTCTCTTTACTGTAACATGTCTGAACATTATGTGGAAGGAGGAAAACAGAAAGGGATATCATGAGATCAGTATTGGAAGCAGAAAAGCAAAAGGAAGTTTCACCTCTCTGAAGCTGGAATAATCAAAAGGGAAAAAGGGCCCTTCAGCTGAAGGTTATTAATTTGTACCTACTATATTTGAAAATTTAATATGGAAGCTGTAAATAAGCAAATTACCAGCTGTCAGAAAAATTTTCTCTATTAATTTAAATGAACATCCTTTAGGCAAGCTAACATTTTGTTAGCCTGCAGGCTAATTCCAGAATAGAAAAATGAATAAATAAACAGTTAATTAATTTCAAAGTTCATTTTTCATGTTTTTACTAATATGGAAATAAAATTTTATTGCCAAAGCACTTTGTTTATAAGAATAAACACCATGATGAGTGGCCTCCCTGTAGGATACATGATTAAACAAATTCTTGTTATTCTGTTTGTCCACTTTCTTTCTTCAAAGCTGACTTTTATATTATGGAGTTTAGTTAGAACATATGTGTCTTGTGAAGGTCAAACTGCAAAGCTTTTTATCATGAATATGAGGCAGAGAAAAGCTACTCTTGATTGATGTTTGTATACTGTACAAGATGTCAACTCTGAGAAGTAACCTTGGTCAATTCTTCAAAAAAAATTGTCTGAGAGGTGACCTTAGTGACTGAAACCACAGTTTGTCCTCTGTAAGTCATAAGAGGTTCTGCTAAATATGTTTTACTGCCCAGAAAAGGAACACCTTGTGGACATGCCCTTTTGGGGATGTCCACAGAGTCCAAATAAGAACAGAGAGAAGACACTGCTGTTAACACTTTTAAGCTTCTAAGTCCATGTAAGGAAATGCTGCACTGCACAGAGACCTAAGGCAGGTCAAAAAAGGAGGAGTTTATTCACTGTTAATTGCCACAGTGCTGTCATATTTTGTTTACCATTCAGAAAACTGGAGACAAAACCCTCTATATTTTCACAAAACATAAGCTTAAAAAAATTCATGCATAATTGCAAACGTTGCATGATTCACATGTAGTTTAATTGTATAATTCCATTATCTCTTTTGAAAAAGTAAAAAATCAGAGAAAATGTGTATAAAATAATATATCAAAAATATATTGAAGTACTAACTTTGTATGAACACAATGCCGTGAGTTTATCAGTGCCGTGATCTTTAATTTTAATGAACTGCTATATTAAAAAAAAAACAAAAACAACTTCAGAATTCATACAAGAAATAGTTAGAGTAGTCCAAAAGAGAAGGGTTTTTTTTCAGTTCCGCAACAGCTCTTTAACTTTACAAATTTAATGTGTGGGTTTTTAAAAACAAAAGGCTTTATATTCCTGATTTTCATGGCAGTGGATATTGTCAATTTTCAGGGGAGGGAAAAAGAAGAAAAAGTGTAATTTGTCCTTTTTAGTTCCTTTAACCAACAGTAATATTCCAGTACTGACTAAGGTATTAGAAGTATAATTATTATTGTGCTACTGAGGATGAACCAGATGCTTCTATGCTGCAAACTAATGCAGGACAAACTGGACATGTTCAGTTTCCATGGCCATTGCTCAGCTCAGTGAAACACATCTTACAGAAGACTAACTAATAATTGTTGGAATGGTGTTTTTCTGAGATGCAGATAACCCCAAAATTATAGTTTTGAGAGTGAGTAAATATTGGAAAAATCTAAGCTTTAGTGAAAAGTAAGTTGGAAGGAGTCCAGAAAGGCAGACAATATTTGACAAAGCTAGAAGCAATCTCCACTTTTATACTTCCTTCAACTGCATGAGTCATAACTTCACTAGAATTTATTTTCTAGGAGGATATGCCAACTCTGGTGTAAGGGCCTGCACAATGTATTATTGGTCTTTTGGAGAATAGTGCAAAGAACCAAATGCTGATTTGTACTATGAATTTATACACTGATTCTGAAGGAAGTTCTCAGAAAACAGTTTGCAGTGGCTCATGAAGTTGTGTAATTATGATATACCCTAAACAAATTTGCAGTCTATATGAAGGTTTGTGCATGAAATAGGAATTTTTGTTCCCCTGCTTAAGGATATTTGTAGTACAGAGTTATATTTTGAGAAATATATTATTTATTTCATTATTTAATGTAACAGAATGCAGTCAACAATGTTTATCTGTCATTTTTAGGACACACTAGCTATTCACACTAGTTTTTCTTTGAAGAATATTTTAAAATATTCTATCCCTCAGGAGAGTATTGTAAAAATGAATAAATTTCCTGAAGCTTATTTAAAAAAAACCAAACCAACAAACATTTTCTGTATTTTCTACTGAAGCAAATGACCAAAGAGAAACAAAAATAGCATTTAAAAAAAGAGTTTTAAACAAAACCATTTCTACAACATATCTCTCAATAAAGCAAACATTAGTAACATTTTGCTTCTGGTGATTATACCTGATTATAATGTTTATTTACAGTACAAAATAATAAAGCTTACTGATCTCAGCACATAGAAATGTGGTAAACAAAAACATGCAGCCAAATAAGTTAAGTCAGGGCTTATCCAGAGGCTATTAAGCATTTATAATAAACTATGTGAAAGATTTACAAAGCCACAGGCTTATCTGGGACTGCTGTGAAACACAGCTCTCTCCACTGGGTTTAATGCAGAATCATGTGATATTCTCAAAGGGTAAACTCAAAGCTTGTTTGTCAACCATATCTTAAAAACACAGTTTTTCATTTTTGGGAGAAAGAACATGGAATTCTGCTTCACATTTAATACTCTATGTTTCACATTTAATACTCTATGAAATCACACAAAATTTTTTAACTTTTGCTCTATTATTTTTTTTTAAATTCATAAGGGCTGAAGCAATCTCTATAGTTGCTTGAAAAATAGGTCTCTGAATTTATTTCCTATATTTTGATGAGTATTCAAGTATTACCCCTTTGAATTATTTTACTGCATGCATTGTTATGCTATCTCACTGAAGAATACATACATTATACAAGTTTTAAATTTTATAGTAATTAAAAAATATTTTTTCATTCATAGAATAGGATTAAAATCCATGTCTTTAAAACAGCACTATGTTAACATAAATACTTAAAGGGCAATAAACAGATCATATCCATTGAGAAACATAGAGACCAGCCATCACAGGTTTTAAAAAGTTTAATTATTCTTTGAAAAAGTTAGGTAAATTGGAAAAAAATAAGAATAAAGAAAGATTGTGAGTAAGTATTCTCACAGTTATCTACAATTACAGTTTAAACAGTAAATTCTTTTAATTTAAAAAAAAATGCCTAATTTTAAAAAATATCTTTAAATGCAAAGGAAAGATAGAAAAGCAGGAGTCCTCTTCACAAATTATCCAGGAATATGTCTTCAGGGAGATATTGTACAATATTTCCCTTCCTCAAGCAAAAGCCTTTCAATGTTTTATTTTCTAACAGGAAAACGAAGCTGATATAAGAAGGGGAAAAGCAGCAACTTCTTGTTATATGAGAAAGAGATAATTTCCAGTACAAAAAGTAAATAGACTTTTTGAAGAACAATAAAGTCTCTCACAAAGACTGTGTTTGAGATTTATTTTGCGTCTTGTGAAGAAGCATTGTAGGCATTTATGGAGCTGGATTGTTATGAACACATTTTTGCAAGCATTGCAGGAAGGGGCCAGTAAGAGTAGGGCTTACTTTGGAGAATGATTCCATTGTCATGCAGAATTAAAACACGAAAGAGGATTTTGGAGAAATATTGGCAAATGTTCATTGGAACAGTGTACAGTTTAACGTGACACTGAAATAAAGCTGGCATTATCCACCTAAGAAGTCTGCCTGAATCAATGAAGGCAGCATGATTTAGTGATGAGGATCTTATCAGACCAGCTTTCTGATCCTAATTTTGGGTGGTAACAACAGCAAAAGCAAACATCAAAGGCAACATGAAAGACATCTATTAGTTGTAGATTTATACATTGGTCTTGCTAATTTTCATGTTTCTGTGGATAAGTACCAGTTCATTCAATGTATTTCTCTGCTGCATCAATTTCACTACTTCAAAAATTTCACGGTGGAATATAACAATAACTGTTTTATAATATATCAGGATCTTTTTTCCTTCATTGGGTAAGCATTATTGAGTGAAGTTTGTAATGCTGGTATAATCTATATGCAATCTATATTGCATATCTAAAAAATAGAGTAACAACAACTTCTGTTTGAAGAATATTGCTGTCCTTTACAGAGACGGCAACATAATCCAGTAATATGATAAATAAAATTCCATAACTTTCAGTCAATGCTTAAAAAATTCAGATGTTTAAGTCTGCAATGCTACATTACATTATATCAGGCTATGCCATACTGCATTATGACACACCACACTACCCTAGATTAATCCATACAATGCTATACTATATCATGCTAATTATATTATAGTAATGAATGTTTGCAGAAAGAACTCTAAACAAGCATCTATGTTACAGCACAGTAAAATGCAAATGCAGCAAGTATTCAAGAGAGACACAGTAGAGATAGGACAGTGCTGAGTAAGGTTAATGTTTGCCACAAGAGAGAAAAGTATTCAGTTGAGAGAGAGAAGTAGGAAAAAAAGCCTGAAAGGTCCAACCAGATAGATTGCAATTGCCTGAGCATTATCATCAGATTTAAACTATGATTGCATACAATTTGAGAAAATAGTTATCAGTATTGTATCCTGAGCATCTTAATCAGTTATTGCCATGAAATAACAAAAATTTAACCTCAAACTGAAAGAAAACTTCCATAAGCATCAACAAACTAAGAAAAAACTTAACTTCTTTCCATTATGAAAGAAAACTGTAGGAATAAGTTAGGATATGAGAATTCATAAACAAAAGACTGGATTTTTGACATTCTTCTATATGAGATACATGTGTTAAAACATCTTTCCCTATTAATAACCAAGTAATAAGAATGTGAAGGGCATTTTTACTACTTTATCTGAAGAGACGCTGCGACAATAAAATAGCACAGTTATACAATGGTAAGCATATAGCTAGGAAAATAATAGTAAGTAGGACAGTCAGGGGACAATTCAAGTCATAGCAATCACAGCAAATTATATATCTTTAGTTAAAGAAGCCACTAAGCACAAACACCATTAAGTAAGGTTAAGCAAGCTTAATGGGTGAGGAGGTTAACACACTGTAACAGTTGGCTCAAGGCTGGTCAGGTGTCCTGGAGGGGACTTTTAATTACAGTCTTTTGGACTGGATGTGGAATGCATTCCCATAGGAGTTCCTTAGTAGTTGATTAACGGGGTAGCATTACCAGTGCCCTTGGAGTTGATGGCACATTTTGCCTGCCAAGGAAAGGGGGAATTCTGCAGGTATAGTCAAAGAGAAAATATGTATGGCATGACAGTGCAGTGATGTGTGAAAATAGCAAAGACTATAGCACAGAAAATCTAATAAAAATCAAATATATTAATATATTTTCATTATGAAATTCAGAAAGAATATGCCACCAATAATTATGTCAGTCATTGCTCAAATTTCATTTTTTTAAGACTTAGGTTTTTAAATACTTGACTCTTTGCAATCTATGTACTTCAAGCTCCTTTTTGCTTCTTACTTGTGATAAGAAAGAGCCCCTGATTAGATTTGAAACATATATTTTTATATATTCTACAGTTTTCTTTCCATTTTATTTTCTGTTGAGTTGATGCATAATCTTATTTTCCTTTTCCATAGTCACTTTATAGGTCATTTTTTAAAGATTATACATGAAGTGGTCACTTAGTATGGTTTTGTTGGCTAAAAAAAGACAAAAATAAGAGAAAATACACCATCAACATGCATTTTTCTTCATTTGTAATATTATACAGTTTATTTAGGCTTTTTTTCCCCCTCCTTCTTGAGCACCATCTGCAGTATTTCAACCATGTAAAATGCTGTTTAGTGCCACAGGGAGACTTATATAATTTGTGTCAAGTTTCCCTGAGAGTAGTACAAATGGTTTGTTATGACACATTTGATCAACTCCTACTATCTCATAAGACTAACATCAAACACAGTAAAAAAATTCTAGTTTTGTTATAATTCCAATGAATTTGAATGAAAAGATCCTTAATGAAAAACCAAATCAACCAAAAAAAGAACCTCCCCCCAAAAAGAAAAACAGTAACAACAAAAAAACCCCATACAGCAACATACACACTCACCCAGTCAAAAAAACTAAACCCAAAAAGTCTGAAATACACTGTCCCACACCAAAACAAACCTGAACAAACAAACAAAATAACCCCACTTTTGGGCTAATATATCTACAGAAAAAACTGAATACTGAGTAAATCAGTTGTCACTGACAGCTTGCCTGCCTGTGTGAGCTACTACACAATAAGCTAGAATATTAATTTATTGGACACAAGTTACTCAGTATAGTCTTCTCATACCGAAGTGTCCTTACAGTAGTTAATCAGACTATTTTAGAACCACCAATCTCTGCAATCAGCATGCTTACTTCTCTTTTACAAAAAGCTTTTGTGAATTATCTTGCAGTTTTTGAAAGACACTCAAAATCATTTGGAGTATTCCTGGGAATAAGCTGACAGACACTGATGTTGTATGTGCTACTGGGGATTTTTTCATCTGCGAAAGACATTACATTTCATTAATTTCTTCTTATCTCTTGAGAGACATCAGCTCTGAAGAAAACATTTCTATCCATTTAAACAAGGTAACCTGACATATTTCGACAACACCTTTGTGCTATCAATAGCAGGCCATGATGTTACCACCTAAACAGTCAGCATTCTGTATCATAATATGGTGCAACTATAGATAAATGTATGTAATCTAGAAATGAAAGAAATTACACTCTTCTGGGTTAAATAGAGAACAGGGATAATAATTAATTACGAAAAGTCTCCAGTGGCAAAACTGAGTGATTAGCATGGTGCATTTCTCAAAGGCAAGCAAAAGGTGATCTTCTACCTAAAAAGGCCCTTTTAAACATTTCTGTTATTTAATGTATATGTTAATATTCTGCATCTTGCTTATGTGGATTATCCTTAGTTGGCGAGAATTTATCTTGCTTTTTGTATTGAAAAATGTCTTGAGCAGAGCCCACAATATGTTCTAATGCAATATGCAATGCAATGTGAAAACTTCTTACTAATTATTTTCTAGATTTTGGGGTGGTTTTTTTTTTTCTTAAGTTCATCCTTCAGCTGAACCTAAGAAGAGCTAAAAACTTTCTCTTGCCTTAACAAAGTACTAGCCTCTACTTTCATGAACAAAATTTTCTTGACCCAAATCTTAAAGACTAAACTTTTTACTGAGATGCAGAATTAATTTAAGCTGCTGTTTTCATTTGTGTTGTTTGATGTATTAGATGTTTTAGGTGTTTTCCAACAAGAAGATATTAAGCATTTTCTTTTATGAAACCCACTGAATTTGGTAAGGCATCTAAAGATGGACTAATAATAACTCTGATTCTCTACTTAACACAAGTTAGCCAAGTCCTTATGTTCGCCATACAATACAGTTTTAGAAATGCATTGTGAAAATGGCTTGACTGTATTTTTAAATCCTATCTCACTTCCTCATTACAGACCTAAGCAATAATAAATAATGAAGTGATACATCAGCTAGGCGGTCAACAAATACTTTTGCTGATAAACTAGAAATATAGTCATATTGATTAGAAGAGAGACTCTTGGAAATTCTACTGTAAATTCATAGAAAATGAGTAAGAGAGAGAGCAACTTAGGGTTCACTCTTGAGTATGGCTTCTTCAGTTTTAAGCCAAGTAGGTTCTTTTATTCTCACATTCTTCAGCTTAGTAAGCATCCTACATTGAGCTACATGTTCATGTCCTTATTCCTCCATCAGATAACTGTTCTGGAGAGCTCTTTCCCAGCATGTACTTTTTAAAATCATATGCTCCCATGGAATGCTTCAGATTCCACGATTCACAAATTCACTCTGAAATCTATCTAAACCTTAGATAATAATACATTTTTCCAAAAGTTTTAGTGATAAAATCCCATATAAGCTAAGAATTGACCAAATCAGCTAGCACATTCTTTTTGAAAGTAAGGTAAATGATTTCTAGTTTATCTCATACAGCTTTACTCTTTTGCCTGTAGCTATAATTTCACCCTCCTGCTATGAATGCACAGAGGATTTCAAAACTGCTATCTCACAGGTTGAGAGCATTCTGATAAAATAGTAACATAAAATATCAAACACAGAATATGAACCAATTTTTTTTTGAAAGTGAAAAATTCTTTCTGCATTAATTATACCCAGTTTGTCTGAAAATCCAGTAGGGCAGCATTTAAAGATTATTTTGAGTATTTTTTCACTTAAAATAAAAACTTCCTAAAACCAGTTATTTCAAGGGAAATGTTTCTGCTACCATAAAATAGAGTTGTTGTCAAAGAATACACCTGTTGAATGTAGTGTTTTCATGCTATGAAGGGTCACTTACACATTTAAACACATCAACGTTTTTTTCATTAAAAAAATTCCAATTTTAACCAAGAGTATATGACTGAAATCTATCTGAAAGGTTATATGAATTGACCTAATAATGTATAACTTTTAAATTCAAACACTAGCTACATAGTGCTGGATTTTGTCTTTAATATACCAAATGTTTCATCTGATGTAACAGAGAAAACATTTACATTGATGTCACCTGTGTTTCCAATTGCAAGTTAAGTGATACATCTTTTACTTAGTTTCTATTAAACCTGTTTTCATGCAAAGGCGTGAAAAATGCTCTAGTGACACTGCATTGAAGTTAAAACACATCTGTGTCTGCTTTGCTGGAATTCATTGAACAGGCTGTTACATCAGTCAACAAAAATGAGTCCTTTTCCAGAAAGAGAGAAAAGAAAAAGAAATTTGTCCTAATTATAACATTTTAAATTTAAAAAAATACAGACAAAGTTCTAGAAAACTTGTAACTGAAAAAATTAAACATTCTGGAGTCGTGTTATATACTAGTTTGCGTTATTTCATTAAAAGCATTCTTATCACGACCCCTAATGACTATTTTCAAGAAAAGTAGGAGATATATCTTCTCAATACTTATTCCTTTCCATTGAGCAAAACTTACTTCTCACTGTTACAGCTGGTTTGTCTGTTTTGATTTTGGTTTGGTTTGGTTTTTTGGTTGCTGCTTTGTTGTTTTTTTTTTTGCCTACAGAGATACAGCTTTAAATAAATAACAGTAATTTCACGATTACAAGCCACACCTGATTATAAGCTGCACATCTGGGTGTCGGTACCGTTTACGTCTTTGTATATATATAAGCTGCACTGGATTGTAAACCACACTTTTGTTCGCAGGAATGATCCCCGTGCAACTTTCACAAAGTTGCCAATTAGTAACAGAATTGTGGGATCATGGGGTTTACTGACTCGGCTCAGGGCCAGGTGGGCTTGGCCCGCTCAGGGCTGCCAACAGGGCTGAGAGAGTCAGCTCGGCTCTGCTGCTTGGTGGGGCCGCTCGGGGCCAGCTGACCAGTGCTGCCGCCACTGCCGGGCTCGCTNCCTGCACCACTGCCAGCCCCGCCACCACTGTGTTCGCTCCCCCTGGTCCTTGGCTCAGAGCTGCCAGCCCCACCCCTGCCGGGGTGGGGCTAGCCCCAGTTGGACACTGCTGACCCCGCTGCCACCACATTTGCTCTCCCTGGCCCGGCACTGCCCCACCGGGGCTGGGTGGGCTCAGCTCAGCTTGAGGCTGCTGCGGGCTCATACTTCTGGGTTGGCAAATTTCAGAACTTTATTTCATATATTGGCCACTCCGGATTACGAGCCACACTTCTGGGTTTGGACCAAAATTTAGTCAAAATGGTGTAGCTTATAATCATGAAATTACTCTATTTTGTTCTTAGGTCTAATACTAGAGTTAATGGCATGCCTTCCTTTCCATCTTATTTAATGAATGATGATTCTTTTATTTTGTGGGCATAAAATTTCCCCCCCCGCTTTTTTTTTTTTTACATTAATGATATTTTTAATATTCCATATATTTAAGTCAGGACAAAATGAAACATATTCCATGGAATGCAATAAAATTATTTATAACAGAAACATACAATTTGAAAAATTATCTCAATAGAGAGTTTTACCAGTGCAACATTTCTACTTTGCATGTTTCACCTCTTAAAATGTGTCTTAAAAGGAATATGTGCCACATTGTTAAATGTTTTGCTATTTGTGAGGATTCTTGAATTATATGGGAGGAGAACTGAATAGGGTACACGAAATTCAGGTTTCCATTTAGACATGTCTATGACAGTAGGTTTATAAGAAATTAAGTAGCTAAGCCAATTTATGCACTCTTGGAGTAAGAAATGCTATGATTATTTCTAGCAGCTATTGAACTTTGATTAAACTGAATTTCTCTAACAAGTTTACCTTTTACTTTTTTTAGCGTTATTGCCCATTAAGATCACCTAATACAATTACTGGGACTTCTCCTATTTTAGAAACATCAATATCATTTTACATTTATAAACTCTGACATTTACTATCTGAATAAATCAAGAACATCAAGGACAATAAAAAGGCCAGTAACTCATCATGGGCTCAAAACCTTTGAAACGGACAATATTCAGTTGAGAGCCAAAGACAATACTTGCTGCATCAGCACTCCTGCTAGAAGAATTCAAGACTAATTATAAAGGGACTGTATTAACTGTAATGACTGACCAGATGCATAAAGGACAAAATTACTGATCTCAAGAGCAGTGTGTATATGACCTCATCAGTTTGTTGCAGGACCATGGATTTGTGTTTTAATCTGGGGAGAAAGGCATTTTCTTAAAGTTTTATTGGTGACTTAATCAGGGTGTCTGAGGTCATGTGGCATCCCATTCTGTGGTGCTTTAAGCCCTAGCCCTGAAATCTCTTGGAAATTAGTCTTTCACAAAAACAGTGAATTGTTCAATTAAGATGATGTTACACTTCTAGGAAAATAAACATGGCAGTCATTATCCTAACTGAAAGCAGGTGACCTTAGTATTTCTACGGTTATTAAGCATTATTGTACATTCCATCGTAAGTATTCTGTCTTCAGAAAATTCAAAAAATATTGCATTGGATGAGAAGTTGGAGCAAACAAACCATAAGTGTTTGAGTTACAAAAAAAACCATACTGAGTTTAACAAACACTTAAAATTGTTATCCTCATCACACAGATTGCAGAGAATTCTCAAAGGTAAGAATGAAATTTCCTGACACATCAGCCAAGTTGATGATAGTTGGATAGCAGACTGAATTATGAAGAGGAAAAAGAACACGCAAAATCTCTGAAGAATACCTCTCTAGGCAAACTAGTTCAATGAGAAATATGTATTCATCACCCCTTGATCAGTGATTTACCAAAATATGAGTATTAGTCTAGTACCGATACTCAACTGTGATGGACAAAAGACTCTCTAACAATTTAAAGTTAGAAAGGGGGTATGTTTATTCAGTGCTGGGCAGCAGCGTGGGGTAGCCCCCTAATACGCACTGCAAAATTTTAGGTGGTCACAGAGTCTATTTATTGACAAAAGGTTTAAACAAATACATATTCATAATACCAGCCCCTCCCATCCCCTGCTTCCTACAGTAATTAGCTTGAATAGCTATTAAGCATGTGTGGTTGGTTTCTTGAATTAAGTCTGGGGTTGTTTTTGTGGGGAGAGGTCTTAGAAGGAGGAAGTAAGGCGAGTCTTCCTCGCCCTAACCTTTTCTATTAATAACAATACAAATGGCTTTTGGGGCAACTCCAGTTTTGCAAAGAATGAGTTTCTGGTTGCAGTTGTTTGTGTTCTTTGGACATAACTACTAGTTTCATCCTTTCCCATTGCAAGCACAGCTAAGCAAACATAAATTGACAGGCAATAAATTATTTAAGTTTCAGGTAACTATCTCAAGCCCAGGTTCTTTTAACTTTTAACTAAAATCATAATTTCTTTAAGATTAGTGTTTCATTCCCCACTTCTCCTTTGAAATGAAAATGAGTGAATTCTTTTACTCAATATGGGGATTTCTCCTCTTCTATTCAAGACGCATGGCGACAATTTTTTAAGACCAAGCTATATGCTTTCAATAGCTATGTTGAGTTTGCTACTTGTAATAGTATCCTCTAGTTCCAAACAAGTAAACTGGTTGTGGTTGGTGACCATCCAAATAGCACATCCCACTGATGATGAGACAGGTGTTTTTTGAATAGAAACCTGTTGTATGGTCTCTGCGTCATGATGTATCATGATCAAAGTCTTTTTCCTGCATTAAAATTTCTTTAATTTCTGATGTTTTAGTAGCCGAGCAATTAGGGTTCTCTTGATATGATTTGATCGTCTATCATTATGGTGGAACATGCTGTTCTGAGACATACATAACCTTGTCTTACATACACAAGTGAAGTTGTCTGGTTGGCTAGATGCATTTCAAAGTGGCAAATGCTTTGTTTTGTGTTCAGGCAAATATTTTGTTATATTCTAATGTTCCATCACATATATATTTCAATTGTTTTCTCACAGGACAGGACTTTAGGCTAATGGTTTGCCATTTTTCCTTAATTTCTCATGCCTACGTTCTATGTTCAGAAGCATACAATACAGTCCCTTCATAATTTAGTCTTAGAGCGACTATTGGATGTATCAAGTTCACAAATGCATTATGTATAGTTAAATTGAAGTCTGCTATTATATTTGCTACAGGGTCATAAGTAAAATTAACCAAGACCTACCAAGATTGAAGTTCTTTTTTAATTTCAGAGGCATTATCCTAAACAATTTTGCAAATTTTATCAGGGAAGGCTCTTTTCTTACCTTCTTTGATAATTGTGGCAGCAAATAACTGCATCCACATTTGTGCTTGAGTACATTTAAGAGCTAGAGAAATGTTCACACTAGCTGCGTTTAGTGCTTTAATTATTACTTCTTGGTTTCGCTCTTCTATATTTTCCTATTCTGGTAATATTTTGGTTAATTTCACTTAATGCTAACAAAAAAATATTGCGAAGGCTGCTATAATATAACCAAATCACTTTCTATCACAGCTAATTTGTTTATTAACATTTTTTAATCTATTGTATTTAAAACTCTCAATTTTGTTCTTAATATCTTAGTGAAATTTTTGTTTTTCTTAAAATTAGAAGGCCTACAGCTTTGAAGCCAAGCAGTCCAATTAGTACAATCCATAAAAAGAGTTTTGAGAAATGGGGCACATTCTGGCTAAATGGCAGAAGCACTTACTTGCATTCTCATTTCTGGCTCAATTTTTGTTCTTTTTCTTTTGAAATAACTGGAGTTTACATTGTTACAGTCCTCTTTGACACTGGTGGAGTTGTTTGGCTTTGATTTGTGAAACTCAATTCAGTGATGTTAAAATTAAGATTAAACCCTTTTGCTGCGCATCCTTCAATTTTAAGTCTAAGTTTAGGACACGTGTTCAAGCATTCATCACAGCATCTAGGACCAACTTGGATGAGTTCCATAGGTGGATGGTGAGCTTCATGGAACTCATTTTTACTAATGCAAATTCACATACCTTAAACATTTTTCCTTTCCCACATACTTGCATTTGTGACCCTTAACATTTTGCTAAAAGCCCTACTAGAGTAGGGATTGTAATTACAGCAATGACCACAGGGGTTACAACTGTTCACATTATGTCCATGATAACTATAAGTCCATTATTTGCTGTTCCTGGTGAATTTCAGTTTCAGGTCTTCATCGTCTGGTGCAATCCTCTAAATTTCTTCAGGAGCTTTCTTCACTCAGGGGTGATGGATCCAAGCTTTTTGTTCTTTGATCTTGACTGCTATGAAGGTGTCGAGGACTGGAATGGTCCTTCCCACTGTGGTTCCAAAGTCTTCTTTGCAAAAGACTTAACATATACTTAATCCCTAGGTTGTACATCATGTACCAGCCCATCTACCTTATCTTCTTTTGGCCCCAGCCACATATTTTCCAATTTCTTTAAATTGTTTATTTAGGGCCACCGTGTATTTGTGTAAAATGTGGCCCTCTATTGGAAGATATAGTGACTGGGACTCCAAAGTACGGTATTATTTCTTGTAATAGTGCCTTGGTCGCTTTTTGTGCCTTAGCTGTTTGGGTAGGGAAGGTTTCTGGCCGTCCTGAAAGGGTATCTGTTAACACTAATAGGTAGCAATACCCCCCTTTCCTGGGAAATTCCGTAAAACCAATTTGCCATTGCTGTCCAGGTCCACAACCTTTCCCAATTTGTCCAACTTTAGGCTTTGGAAAGTTTTTAGGATTAGTTTGGAGGCAAAAACTAGACTGACAAGTTACTTGGGTCACTATGCCTTGTAATTTTCTGGCCAAAATTCTATCTTTCAAGTAATTGTATAGGACATCTATTCCCCAATGAGTTTTGTCATGTTCTTTTAGCACTAATGACCACAACAAGTAAGAAGGTACTACAATTTTTTTCTTCTTTTGTTACAGCCCACCCCTCCTGGTTATAAGCTGCTTCCTCTTCTTTAATAAGTTTCTTATCCTTTTTATCATATACTGGCTTACCTTCAATAGAGATCTTTCCATCTGGAATTAATGTTGCCTCGACCATTTCATTGGGTACTTCACCTTTGGCTGTGTCTTTTGCCTCTCTATCCGCCAGCATATTTCCTTGTTCCAATTCTGAGTTCACTTTTTGGTGTGCCTTGATGTGCATAATAGCTACCTTTTCAGGTAGCTGAACTGCATCTAATAATTTTAATATTTCCTGTGTGTGTTTAATATTCTTCCCTTGTGAGCTCAGCAGTCTTCTTTCTTTCCAAATGGCTCTGTGTGCATGAACCACCCCAAACACATACCTTGAGTCTGTATAAATGTTGATTTCTTTTCCTTTTGCCAATTCTAAGGCCGGAGTTAAGGCAATTATTTTAACCTTTTGTGCAGAGGTATTTGTTGGCAATGGTCCAGACTCTATTACCTCTTTGCTTGTGGTAGCTGCATGCCCAGCATGTCTTTTTCCACTGATGATATAGCTGCTCCCATCAGTGAACCAGCTCTCAGCGTCCTCGAGAGGGGTGTCCTTCAGATCCAGGTAACTGGAGTAGGTGGCTTCAATGGTCTCCAGGCAGTCATGGATCACTTGTTCTCCCATACCTGCTGTGTCCAGCTGTTTGGAGAGGTTGGCAGTTGCCCTTCAGTACAGCCCCAGGTCTTGTGCTAGTGCTCCCACAGCAATTTGTTTTCATGAGAAAACAGAAAAAATGGCTTACTCACATCTGGAAGTCCCAGGGTTGGAGCTGACATAAGAGCCTTCTTTAGCTGGTCAAAGGCTCGTGTTGCTTCTGTTGTCCACTGAAGATCTCTGCTTCCTTCCGTGATTAAGGCATACAGGGTTTTAATGAACAATCCACAGTTATAAATCCACAGTTTGCACCACCCCATCATGCCTAGAAAGGTTCTCAGTTCTCTTACTGTCTTGGGTTTTGGGGTTTGGTGTATTGCTTCCTTGCAGGCTTGCCTCAAGGTCCTTTGTCTAGCACTCACTTCATAGCCCAGGTAAATAGCTGTTTGTTTCACCATCTGGGCTTTCTTTTGGGGTACCCGATACCCCTGCAGGTCTAAGAGTTTAGGAGGTCTACCATCCAATCCACATGCCTCCTGGGTCTGGGTGGCTATTAAGAGGTCATCCATGTACTGAAGCAGTTGTCTTTCTCCTGGTGCGGGTTCCTAAGACTCCAAATCCTTTGCCAGCTGTTCTCCAAATATAGTAGGGGAGTTCTTGAACTCTTGGAACCATGTGAGCTGAGTTTTACATCTAGTTTTGGGATTCTCCCATTCAAATGCAAAAATTTTCTGGCTGGCTTCATGGAGAGGGAGGTAAAAGAAAGCATCCTTCAAATCTAAACCAGTAAACTAGGTTAATTAAGGTATCAGATTAGTTAACAGAATGTCAGTTATTTTATTAACATCTCTTAAATCTTATACTAACCTGTTTGAATTCCGTCTTCTCTTTTCAAGGGATGTTGTTTAACCTTTATCGATTGTTTTCCTTCTTTAAGCCAGATTTGTGCTGTTAGAGCATTCTTTGCTCTCCCTGGTATGTTAGAGGCTCACACTCTAAGGAACACCTGATTCATATTTTCTTAATAATTTTTCTTTATTTTCAGCTTCAATTTCTTTGGTTATTTACCTCAGACTTAACCATTTTACATATTGTTGATCTTTCACCTCTAAACTAATTTCCCCATCTTTAAATATTATTTTTGCTTCCAGCTGCTCTAGCAGATCTCTGCCCAAAAGTGCAGCTGGAGCTTTAGGCATATACAAAAATCGATGAATTCTCTACTGTTTTCTCAATTTATACTTTAGTGGTTTGTAAAAATATGCTTTTTTAAATTGGCCAGTAGCCTTCTTTATTATAACATAATTATTTATTGTAGGTATCAGGGCTTTATTTAACATCAAATATGTTGTTTTTGTGTTTACTGTAAATTCCATTTTTAGGTATCTTTGACTTATACATTTATTAAACTTACAGTTTTCAACAAGCTGCACAACAAAACACAACTCATGCGTTAAAGTCACAGCTCTTTCTTGGACAGGGAAGTTCCTTTAGCTTGGGATCATTATCTGAACTTTATTTTTTGACATATAATTGTACCAGCAAAGAGAAAAGGAAAGAAATTAAAACAACCAACAAAAAAGGGTTGACATGAAAAACCTGTGAACCAACTCACTTAAAATAACTCTTTAAAAGCTCAAGTCATTGACCAAGACAAATGTTTATTTTTTTCAACACAAATTGGCAACCATTTTTGTTTCAAAATGTTCACTACACACACTGCACAACTAAAGAGAAACTCTTTTTATTCACCTCTAAGCGAACCCATATCACAACTAAACACTCTCAAACACTTTACTTACAAAACTTACATGAAATAACAAAGCAAAAATTTATGTTTTCTTTCCTTTAAATTGCCCATTACAGGTTGCTAGTAAATCAAACCTTTCTCGTTATACCTTGGGTTAAATATTCATAAAGCCACGCCAAAAATCTGTCAAATTTTGGCCAAGACATATTTTCTCTGCGGTGAGGGGGTGGGGGGGAGGGCCAGCAACTTTGGACTCATGTCGCTGCCTCACCCCTCTGCACTTAGAAACTAACTCTTTACACCAGCAATTCTAAAACTTCACAAATAACTAGCTATATTTTTCACAGTTAAACCAAACAGCCAAAATTAAAACTTTACAAGGTTGAGCAGAAACAGAGACTTTGTCTATGCAAAAACTGGATCACCCCACCAATGTCTGTTGCTGGGATTACACTGGACTATGTTGGGCATAATTTTTAGACCATCTCGCACTGCTCACTTCTTTTAAACACAAAACAAACAGCTCAATCACACACAAGCGCTGCTCTCACTCGGTAATACGCTGTCCACAATTTTGCTGCTTATACACACACAGTCAAATTACACACACAGTTTAGCTCATGCAATTCACATAATGCAAGTGCTCCAAATTCCTCCACTTTTTAGGTGTCTACTACTCAGGTGTAAATTTCAAAATTCTT
>PYHW01009486.1:2479488-2496855 GCA_013186435.1 Turdus rufiventris | reverse complement strand
GGTGGCTGCAGTCCTCTTGCAGTGACAGATGTGATTCAGCTGGAGCAGTGCTCCTGTACAAGGTGCAGTTTCCCTCTAAAGGTCCAGTTGAGATGTGGAGAAATCTGGTTTTCCTCTGCAGTCCAGTGGAGAAAGGGGCTACCTTAGTGTCCCAAAACCTCTGTTTTTTTCTTGGTAAGAAATGCTGGGCTCTTCCCCCTGGCTGGAGCAACTTCTAATGGGATGCAGTAATTTTATCAGTCACACAGTGGGACTCAGTGTGTCACTAGCATTAAATGACTCTCTGGAGGAAGGATGGGTTGTGAAAAGATAAAGAACAATGCCCCGCCTGGTTTCAATGGATGGTCCATTAGCAGAACATCTCCCACGGAGATAAGGATCACTTCCCCCACCCTCAACAGATGGTGATAGAATAGATACCTTTTATCACAACCTGTATTGTAACCCAGGACACCCGGATGTGCGGTTTATCATCCGGTGCATCTTATATATGGACAAAGAACGAAAAGCTGCCGACACCTGGAAGTGTGGCTTATAATAAGGTGTGGCTTATAATCGTGAAATTACTGTAATCTTATTACATCTTTTAGCCACCAGGAACTGGAAAAAGTAGATTATTCTTTATAAAGCAGGCTACCTGGTTTTGGAGAGTGTTATCCATTCCTAACTAGCCCTTCTCTTAGATAACATATCTCCAGGTGTTTCAATCTGTTCTTGTTAATTAAGTTTTCCAGAATTTTCTGGAGTTCTAGTCTTCTCCATGTGTTTCTCTAGGTTTTGCACAGCTCTCACTCCTTTCCTAAAGGTCATTTTCCAGAGCTTATGCTGGGACTTCATCTATGAAGACAGTTATTCCTCACCATGTATTTCTAGAATTCTTTATTGATAACTGTAATTTTTAAATGTATATGGGCTAAATTCAAGATTTGTTACTGTATTCATAGACACATAAAACATGTAAGAATGTATTTTTCTTTTAATTTTTAGTTAACTGTGTAAGATTGTTTGACCTATGGCAACTTCACAGCAAATGCCCCTTTATATCTCTTTTAGCAGTAAGCTGATAATAGCTATTCTTTTAGTAAGGTTACCTGAATAGATTTTCATTTTTCCAGTGAAAGTTTCACTTAGACCTCCAAGCTTCCCAAACTACCTTGTGGAAACAATTACAAAAGTCTTAGTTAGGTAATTATGCTGACATATATATTTTCTTGATCTGTAAGTTTTGTTAGCCTGCTCCAGAAGGAAATGAAATTGTTTCTATATGATATAGCTAGAATAAATTCAATTTGGCTATTTCTCTTCTACCTTTTTCCTTCATATGTGCAAATACAATTTATTTTATTATCTGTCCCCATGTTTTTCTGAAAACTGAAGTTATTGTTGCATGTCTATAATTCTTCAGCTGCTTCTTCTGAAGCCTGAAAATATATTCAACATTTTCCAGTCTTCTGGAACCTGGTCTGTTCTCTGCATGTTCCCAAAGATAAGTGTTAATGAATGCATAAATATGTCAAAAATTTGAAAAAGCCAATTTATTTCAATAAGTCTTCAACTGTTCCTTACCCACTGCACCCTGAATTCTTATTCATATTTATCTCATACAATGACCCCTGTAGTGGACTTTTAGGAGGACAAAGATACTGAAAAATTATGCTTTCTTTACATTATTTGTTAACAGTGTGTTGATTCATTCAAGAATTGATATTCTATTTAGCTTTTCTCCTCCTACCAATGCATCTACAGGAATAATTTAATTGGTCTTAAATTATTACAAAGTTTTTTAATTGGGTTAATTTTATACCAAGTGTTGATTTACCAAATCCTTCAAATGAAAGCCTGAAAACTTTGAGTAATTAACAATAGAAAATATTTAAACCATTTTGATAAGAAATCATTGATTATCCTGAGAGTATTTAAAGACTGAGGAGAAAGTAGCAGGTCAATTGTTTTTCCTCAATTTTGATGATGTCTGTGCTTCAGACACTTCAAATAAGCCGGCTGAGGAATCATAGCAGAGTGAATCTGAAAGAGCTTGGAAAGAAGTATTTTTCAAGAATCTACTGCTCACAGCTGGAGATTAATTTCTCCTTGCCCACTCTTCCTAAACTGAAAATCAGCCCTTCTTACTACTGGGAACATCTCAGTACCTTTTTCTTTTTTGAAGTAGGAACAAAGTCTTTGGGAATAGCAAGCCTGCATATTTAATACAATATTGCTATTTACTATGAGACCACAGATAATTGGCTAGCATAACAAATAATATGTTATACTCTTCCATAAATTGAGAAAGTTCATAATCTGAATATATTAGGCAATATAACAAAACACACATAAATTGACAAAGAATTGACTTTCCTGAAAGAGCCGTAGTAGCTGAAATTTCTTGACAGCTATACAGTTTATTACAATCATAAAACCAAATTATGCTCTTTTCTATTTTTTCCCTGCAAAAATACAACCTAAAATCATAATAGAAGTTAATTTGAATAATACTACTGAATGTTCTTTTTCTCAATATTTATGTATTTTATTAATAATATAAATTAGGAAATTGTTTCTTTATATTCTGAGAAAAGTATGCAGTCACAATAATGGTTTTATTAATTAGATGTGATTAAAAAAAAAACCACAAGCAAACATGTAAACAAGTATTTCTTTTATGTCTTTTCTGGGACTACTGTGCTGTATTTACTGATTATATAGAAAATGAGGCAATCAGGTTTTAGTTACACAGAAATGTGTTAAAGAGTTATAGCAATTTATTTTTCTTGTGCTATTATATAGAAAAAGTGACTTTTCCCCTGTGTAGTCGTTTTAAAAACATACTTTGAAGTAAATATATTTAATTATTTCCTAGGATTCTAATCCTATTCTAATACAATCACAAATAAAATTCTTTAAATATCCTAGGTAGAAGTTAGAATAAATCATCTTCTGTGCATCTGCACATTTTTTTGGTCGTGCACGAAATTATTTTTATTGAACTCTCACACACTGATTATTGCAACGCACAAAAGAAAATCAGTTGACTGTTTCTAAGAACTTTAATAATAATGTGTGTAAAGAGACAGACAAGACAAACGATGGCATAAAAACTTGAGGCCTCAGCAATGTATCTTCAATGTGGTGGACAAAGGTAATAAAACCATATGCTCATACAAATTAATCATAATATAGATAGCATTCAAACTGGAATGCAAAGGTACAGGTTGAATGACAGCTTTTGGCACTAGCTCAATATAAATGTAACAATTTTTCAGTTGAAAACATCATAACTTAACAGTATGTAAGGCATGGTAATGGTTTAACATTTACAAAAGGAAATAGCAACATGAAAGGAAAAATTCTCCACACGATTTTTTATTTATATGTTAATTGATGTGTCAAACATTTCTTATCAAGGGAAAGGCAAGGATTAGTTAGTGTTTGTAAATCTGCTTAGAATCAATTCACTTATCATTCAAAACTGTCAGGTACTACTGTCCTTGCAAATTTATTTACATTCAGTTTTTTCTTCCTAAGTTAAAAATATTTTTAATATTTTGATAAACCAGGGGGATATTTTCTATCAGTTTGCATTCTTATTGCTACATTACTTAACTAGGCTTTAAAATATGCATGTAAATGGTTTTAAAAGGACTGTTTCTTCCCTGGACCTTTAAAATTTATTTGAAAATACTGGAGTATACGTAATCTTTTTTGACACTACAGTATATAGTTTTTAAAACCAATATTTCAGTTGGAAAATTATTATGAAAATCCCATTAATATCAGTTTTAGACATGATAATATCTTTTAATTAAATCACATTGAAAAGGCTGATCTGAACTTAGTTAACTATGAGGTACAACTGAAGAAGTTGATCAAGCAGAAGATAAAAGAAAGAAATTGAACTGGCTATTAAGTGACTTAAAAGCTGTTTTGATTAAAGAATAATACCTAATAATCAATTTAATTGTGTTAGAGTCAGTATCCTGCTGATAATAAAGTTGGATTATATAGTTAACATGTTGTCTGTAAGTTGTATTTGCATTTGATTAATTTTATGAAGTTCTGGACACATATTTGCACTACAGACATTTGTGGTATAAAGCTAATCTTGATTTCAAATTTATGCCTAGAAATATCTCTCATTTAAGAATTAAAATAAGGAGGAAGAGGAAAATCAAATAAAACCCAAAAGGCTTCCAACTTATGAAGTGCACTATCCAGAAGCAGAATTCCACTAACTTTAACCAGACTTTTCCTAGTGTTAACTTAATTTCTGTAGTCATCCATTTTCTTTGAAGAAACAAAACCAAGGTTTATACAGAAGACTGAAATTCATTTAACAAGTACAATTTTTGCATAGGCATTGACTATGAATATTTTCCATGCCAAATTATTGTTGAAATGTAAGCTCTGTTCTGTTTTATTTAGATTTTGTTTCAAAAATATTTTAAGACTTCTCTAAGGTGAAACTTTATTAAAAGTTTATTTTTTTTTTTTAGCTGGCAACACACCTGGGGAAAAAAAGCGTTTTGGTTTAAAGCAGAATGGTATATGCAATCCCTTTTCATTCTTTCATGTCTTCTTATCTTTCAACAGGAGAAAAGGCATTTGCATGATCAGTCTAGGACAAAGGATATTTTATTCTTTATATTTAGGATTCCACTCTGTAAAGAGGTGAGGGATTTTGAGTGTCTCTATGTTTTTCAGGTTGAATGTGACTACATCTCAGCATGACAGCCTGGCTATATGTTCATGGAAATAAATTACTTGTGATAAGAACAGGGACCTTGCAACCATTAAAATATATATGCACCAGTCATTCCTCTTGAGCCAGCTCTTGATCACCTTGAAGTAGAACAGACACAGTTGCAACTGCTTCACTGAGTCACCTCATAAGGGAATTTCTCCACCTGTCCCCATAAGGTAAATTAAGATGACCTCCTCTTTAAGGACAAATGTGAAAACACTGATGACTGACATATTGTACCCATTTTACTTCTTTCTTTAGAATTCAAGGGTCCTGATTTAGGTGGCTGACATATGGGGACATTCATATCCTCTGTAATTTCTTTTCCAGATGGGGCCAGTGGGAAAGGAAATACTGCAGTTCTAACATCATGTTGGATATTTCTTCAGTCTGAGTAATTCAAGTGATAAATGCTATTCAGACTGACTGAAGTTATCATGTTTGCTGTATTCATTTCCAGGACTTTTGACTGCTCTATCATCTGACTGCACCAGAGTAATCACAAATGTGTCCACATGTGATATAATGGGGTATCCTAGACTCATTGCAAAGAATCCCTTCAAGTTTTGAAAATCAAGTCATGCTTTCTACTCACTTGTTTAGAAACTACCATGTGCCTGTAAGCATTTTCTGTCTGACTGTGAAACATGCAGAATAAGTTTAAAGAATTATAATAAATATGCATTGACAATATACAGGCCTTCTACATATTAGAGGTACAAGGAAATCTTGTACATGAATATTGATCTTATTGCTTTGCATGACATCCAAGAAAATCTTTCAACATAAGGCATAAAATAAGTGGATTTTTATATAAGTAAGTGTAGTGGACTCTCTTCATGTCTTTTGGAGGGTTTTTTTTAAACTTTATTTTAGTGTAAAGGGTATCTAAAATTGGATCTAACTTCATCAAAAATAACTAGGAATTTCAGCAAGAGTGAATGATCCTATGAGTATCTTTTTTCAATATCTAGCGGATTACATGCAAACCTTTCTTGAAAGTTTGCTTCCTCCTGAACTCAAGTGCACAGGCATTGACTAGTGGTGGAGAGACATTAGAATGAGGGAAAACTTTAACTCCTATTTTGAATTAATTCTTATTTACCTTTCAAATTCTGATAACAGATGAAAATTGAATGGCATGAAGTAAATCTTACGTTTCTTAACTTAGGTTACTTCTTTAATTTCGTAAGTTGATTTATTATCAAAGAGTGAATTAATAATCTGTCATATTGCTATCAATTTTATGCAGTCTTTCAACACCACACTTCCTATTTCCTTAACTTTGTTTCATATGATAATGTGAATCCTCCTAAAATATCTACTAGACTGGAAATTTCCATTTTAGGAAACTACTGTGTCTTCATAACCCCTATAAAAATTGTACTGTGTAATGTTTATTGCCATGAAAATAATTTACTTTTTTTTTACTTTTCTTTTCAACTGGTTTATTTCCCAGATCTACTTGGCTTTTGCCTCTTCTCATTCTGTATTGACCACTAAAATATAATTGATCTTCTGCCTCCAAATTCCTGCTGTTTGATGAGCTCTGTTACAATTCAACATAATCTATTTCTCACTGATGTTGAAAAACATAATAAGGTCACAGCAGGGAAGATTTAGCTTCATTAAAACATTATTATTATAAAAAATAAAATGATCTGAAGTAAATTGGTTCTGTCCTTGTAGTACAGTTTGAATATATCCACATTAATCTGAGCATATAAAGCAGCAATAAATTTGCTAGTCCTAGTACATTACAAATGATTCTCCTTATCTTTCATTTTCCTATGGGAGCCTGTAGTGTCAGATGAACTTTCCAGGTGATATCTACCTTTGTTGGAAAAAAAGATATGAAACCTCTTGGAAGAACCAGAAAATGCATTCGATAGAAATGTTTATTTCTGTCTCTAAATTGTTTTTATTTTGCCTGTGTCTGACTAATGTACATGACAGGATTATTTAAAAGAAATCAGCAAACAGGGAAATTAATTTAAATTTTGACCCTCTCAGACTTTCATTTACCATCAAAACCCATAAGAAAAGGACTGAGCATAGGATTGAAGATAGAGAGTCAGAGGTTGTTCTATTAATCTAGTTTAACTGATACTAAAATCTGACGGAACAAATTACAAGTTGAAGCCAAAAAGCCTTATCAATTCATTACTACTTTCAAGGTTCTCCCTTCTCTTTCTCTTTGCCTTCAGCTGCTGGCAAAGGATAGGCTTTTGCAGTTAAACTTTTCAGTTTATTTTTGACTGCTTTTAATTAAATTTGATGGCCTGCTTCTGCACCAGGGAAGTTATTGGAATTGCACAGCATTTTGCTGTTATAATGATGGCTCCCTTGATGTCTGTTCATTATTAACTACTTTTCAAAATGCTTCTCTCAACTCTCATTTTATAAATATTTAAATAACTGTGAATTTCTATAACATAAATATCTGGGCTTTAGTGATAGGAATTCTATTGCCTGTTTAATATGCTTTACATAGTAATATGATTTTTAAATAAAGTTATACATTATAATGTTAATTGGGAAAGGGTTGTCCATAAATCATCTTACTTGTAAGTGTCAGCAGAAATTGTAGTCATATTTCAAAGTAGCAGTAATCAATGAATTAGTCAGTAGTTTGTGAGCTATTGCTTTTGTGACTATAATTTTCACACATTTTAATTATTTAGAGCAACAGAAAAATAAGTAAATAATACTAAAAAAAAAAAAACAAAAACAGAGAACTTATTTTTGCACAAGTGATGCTACAAGTCGGAGTCTTCTGAAACAGATTTCTATTTTAGTACAAATTTAGCAGGGAAAAAAGGAAAGTTATTTTCATTACCGTAACTTTGAGTAACGTGAAACAAAAGACTGCTTACTGCTACAGCCCTTAAAATGCTGCAACAGATAGGACTTCATTCTTAAAACATAGTACTCCTTTTTACTGTTTAATGGGTCAGCTACTTGTCCCATCTTCCATGGGCAGGGAGCCTTTAAAAAATATAACACCCTTTCAAATATTGAAGACAAGATTTTGCACATTCTTTCTGAGCTGACAAGTTCTTTGTTCTGCAACAAGTTACACTGTCCTGCATATTGTCAGTGAAAATCGTCTCACAGGAGGGATGTCTTCATTATAAGTAATATGGACAAAATGTGGCACAGAGCTACTCAGTAATGAGCAAACTTTCCCATGTAATACAAAATGGAAAAAGAGTAGCCTTGTAGTTCTAGAAGCTTAAAATTATTTCAGAATACATATTTTCTAGAAAACAGAACATTTAAATTGTAAACTGTCTATCTCTTTGAGGAAAGGCTATCTTCCTATTTTTCATCCTTCCTCATTATTTTTTGTATAATTTTTAAATTTTTTTCCCTCTTTTCTTTCATATGGGCTCAAATTTATACTGCCTTCAGTTTTAGAGATTACCTGCTGCTGCTAGTTCCTCGTCTATTGTTTTCACTCATTTAAAAGAGTGTTTGAGGGATTTTTTTTACCTTTATGTAAACAAAACAGTAGTCATACATAAGAGGTAGAAATTCTTATTATTTATAACTATGCTTTACATAATCAAACTATATATGTAGGTTGACCTTCTACAGTAATTCTGATGGAGCTTTTCTGCATAAATACACTTAACAATAATTTTAAGTACTACAACAGTGGAAAATTCAAAGTGCACTTAATTCCCTTACAGACATTCTGAAATCAAATGGCTAAAGTTTGGTTAAAATTGATTTGTTACTTAATGTAAATACACTGGATGCATCTGCATGACAACTGAAACTAAAAGTCGCATAAATTCTCCTTCATGACAGTTGAAAATAGAAGTAATATAGGCAAAATACTGCAAGTGGAGTGAAGAATCTACTTTTCCATGAACATAACAAAAACAGGTGTATCCATATTTGGTTTAATAGTGACAGCTATGATCAATCTTCCCTTTAAGATTTTGTCCAGTTGAATAATCTCTACATACTTCCAATATCCTTTACATTCTACATATTCTAAACTGGAATAATTTTCAAATGAATCAGTTGTCCTCTGTGTTTTACCCCTTCCTAAATCTTGATATTTCCTGACATATTAGGAGCAAAATATATGACACACGTAATTTACTCATGTTTTAGAATTTCCTATTTTGAATAATGTTAATATAGTCCCTTCAATTTGTCAGCAGGTGGTATCCCATCTGTCATACACAAATCCTCCAGAAGTGTCATACTACTGCTAGAAATCTGTCCATCATGATCCAGCTGTCCATTAGGCCAGGAAGAATGCCAGTGTTCATCCCCACTGATTCTCCCGGCCTCTACAAGGACTACCTTAAACACTTCAAAGAAAATACAAGTTGAAGAATTTTCCAGTTCATTAGTTACATCTTGCTAGCACAGCACCTCTTCTACGTTCAGTGGAAGCATATTTTTTTCCAGGTATTCTCTACTAAAAAAGGAAATTGGATTTTAAGTAACAATTATATAAAATCAGAAGATCTTCTGAATTATTATATCAATTATTTTATGTGAATATCTGCTATTTTTCCAGCTAAGCGTGTACAACCTTTCTGGTCAGACAGGAGGCAGACATACACTAGTAGTAATTTTTACAGTTGTAAAAGCGCATAGACTCTAAGCTGAATTCACATGCATGATGGTTCCATGCCATGTATCATTTGCAGCCCTGAGGAGCAGAGGAGAGTAGCTGGAGTGAAGAGAGGAAAAACTATGATTTCAGTCTGAAGAGTTGGTTACAGAGAGTGAAGCCAAAAATGTGTGAAAGGAGATGTAATCTATGAATCTATTATGTAACCATCACTCCCTAGTCTTCTCTTTGCTGAATGTAAGCATCCACATTTGGCATTCTAAGTTAATGACTGTGAATCTGTCTAAGAATTGTATTGTGGTCCACTGCAAACTAAAAGCTCAGTTTGCATGTGCTCTTTCAGTGATAATACAGTAAGTTAACTCTGAAGTGATCTGCCCTAAAAGGACTGAGTTTCATGGGAAAAACAGAAACACAATAGGTCTGGAACACATTTCACACAGATTTCAGAAGGGACCTCCAAAGACAAGATGAAAAAAAAAAGAAACAGATGCATTAGCTGCCCTCTTGGAAAATTGCTGAATTTTTCACAACCTCAATAAAAATGTTGAGATGGAGACATCAGGTGTTATATTTACTGCTAATATGCTTTGAAGCTCAAAGTTTTAAACATTATTTTTACTGTAATAAGCAGTGATGTGTTTGTGTGCCTGTAGGTTGCTTGACAATCTGACTGGCTATTTGAATGCTAATGATTTACAGAGGACAGTAAGCTAGATTTAAACTGCTTTAAAAAAAATAAAGGACACACATCCTCAAACTACAATGATTTTTGAGTTTTGGAAGGACCACAGATAAAATCCAGAGGGGTTTGTTCTTTTGAAATATCTGCTTATATGTTTGGTTTGCAATGTTAACAATTAATTAAGAATTTCCTATGAGTTACTGCAAATATTTCTGAGTGTAGGAACTAGACTTTTCTTTAGAAATAATTCCGTCAGCAGCTATAGAGCTGATATATTCACATATGAAAATAAAAATCAATACCATAAATGAAAGAAATAAGAAACCTAATAGCTTTCAGAGGAGGTCACTTTTAATTTCATTATCTATTTACTTTAGAGTTTAAGTCAAAAGGAGATGGAGGAAGATGAGATATAGAGACAGGAATATTTCCCCTTATTTTATGTACTAGAAAAACCAAACCATTTTGCTGCAATTAGTATGTATTTTATTCCAACATATTTAGGTGGAAACAACACAATTTTCACGACTGCACCTACATTGATAGGAAATAAACTATCAACTCTTTATGTTTAAACATTTACTTCTGAATTTGAGTAAAGCACTTTACATAAAAGCTACAAAAGAGAATATGTAAAATATAATACCTAATAAAAAACAGAGATTTTTCAGATATAAGGAAAGGTGTCACTTCCTTTCATAGCAAATGTGGCTATGTCAGCAAAGCGAAACATTTGAAAATGCTGTAAAGGAGTGGATTTTCCTATTTGTGTCAGTTTCGACATTTTGAAGTCTCATGTATAAGCAGTTAAGGTAAGAGATAGTGCTTATGAGTAGATAAAATTTTATGATTGATTATTTTTAACCAAGTCCTGTTCTGCAGCATCCACAAATCAGATAGATAACCCCGGTAGCATTGAGTAGACTATTTCTTTCTCATAATGAAATGTATCAGTCTTTAGTACTAGGACAAATACTTACAGAGTGAACAATGCTCATTGCAGTAAATAAAAGCTTCACTAGTGCCAGTAGCACACCACAGGTATTATGTTTATTTTGCAAACTTTCATAAATTAAGCTTCTCAGTCTCACTTTGTCTGAAACAGCCTGCAGCTGCCTGAAGTTGTGTTTAACTTGTTTAGATATAATATTTTCTCCTGACTTGCCTATCTGTGATATGTTTCTTTTGGAGGTTTTGGTTTGTTGAGGTTTTTTTCGTTTTGTTTTGGTTTTTTATTTTTTAAATTTTTTTTTATAGTTTTTGGTTGGTTGATTGCATTGGGATATTTTTCTCTTTGTATGTGCCTGTGGAAAGGAGTTGTTTGGTTTCGAGTTTTTTTGGTGTATAACCATACTTTTAAATAGAGTTTAATAACAAATATCTAATGTCTGTATGTAACATCTGGTTTTCATAATGATTTGGTCAAGAGGGTTTGCTGGCATGAAAACAGAGGCTTTGGATATGGGATGCATAATGGAGTGTAGAGGAACAAAGAGAGTAAATGACAAGAAAAGTGGTTCAGCTGGTACTGAAGACTCTATAGTTACAAAGAATTCATCAAGCTTTGGATAAACAGAGTTTGACTTTTAGGGGGCACCTTAAGAACCTAGACATTTTTGGGAAGGAGGATACAACAGCTCACATGAAATCCAGCAATTTCCTGGAATGGGTAGAGGTCTGTTTCCTCGCACAAATGTTAGAAGTATCAAAAAAGAATGAGGCACAGCTGGACTGTTGCTCACAAACCAAGAAAACCAGCCATGCAGTTGTCTTTGTTAGTCATAGCCTTAGCTGCAGTGATCACAATATTGTGAAACTTGGGATAGTGTGGAACACAAGATTGGTACTAAGAAAAAGATTTTAAAAGAGCAAATTTTAACATACTCAGAACACAGCTGGGAGGTATTCTGTGGAAGCCTCCCTGGAGGGAAAAGGAGCTGGCAAATGCTGAGAGTTTTTCAAGAATGCACTTCTGGAAGCAAAAACCAGTTAATCTCCTTTAAAGATAAGGGAAGTAAGCAGAGCAAGAGATCCCCTTGGCTTAACTAAAAGTTTTTGCGTCTGATCAGAACAAAAAGAAAATGTCCAAAATGTCAAAACAGGTGAAGACACATTGAGAAACACACAAGCATTTCCAAGATGTGCAGAGATGCAGTTACAAAACCAAAAACTCGGCTAAAACTGGTATTGACCAGAGATGTCAAAAACTCAAAGGAACTGTTCAATGACAAGCAGAAACAGAAGAAAAATACTATCTTTCTTTAAAAAAGGAGAGGTAAATCAGTCACCAAAGATGCTGAAAAGGGAGTGGTTCTCAACATTTCATTCAGTTCTGTCTGCACCAGCACTACCAGACCCTGGGAGCAAAAGTCCAGGTTGAAATAAATACAAACCCACCTGCACTGAAGGAAGAGGTGGTGAGTAAATTTTACAGCAAGTTCATGCCTGCTAACTGATGGGCCCTGAAAACATCCACCCAGGAAAATTTTAAGAATAACTACAAAGAAGTTGGACATTCTGTTTTTATAAGGAGTCATTTGGAAAGGATGAGGGGTAATGGATAGAAGTTACTTCCAAGGACAATCAGATTATATGCAAGAGGAAAGACTATTTTTAAAACAATCAGAGTTCTGAATAATCACTCCAGGAAATGGTAGATTCCACAGTGTTGGACATTTAAAATTCAGATGGACAGGATGCTATTAGATCTTGTTTAGACCATGCTTTTGACAAGAAAGTTTGGACCAGATGATCTTTGAGATCCCCTTCTTATCTGATGTTTTATAATTCTATGGTGATTATGGACACATATCCTCTAATAATATATCTTTTGTTTTTTTCTTTAGAGCAGAACAGCAGCATATAGAATACATTGGTTGGAAGGGATCTACAAACATGTACTCCAACTGCTCAGCCATTTCAAGGTTGCTCCAAAGTTGAAGCCTCTTGCTAAGGGCATTGTCCAAATTCTTCTTAAAGACTGGCAAAACATCAACCATCACTCTAGGAAAACTTTCCAAGTTTTGATCACCCTCTAGGTAAAAAAACTACTTTCTAATATCCAGTCTGAAATCCCCCATCACAGTTCTGAACCATCCCCACTTGTCTTATCACTGGATTCCAGAGAAGAGTCAGCACATTCGTCTCCACTTCTCCTCAAGAATCTACAGAGAGAAATGAGGTCAACTTTCAGCCTCTTTTTCTCCAAAAGGGACAAGCCCAATCTGGACTTAGCCATTCTTCACAGGACACGTTTTTCTGCTTTTTCATTAGCTTTGTTGCAGTCCTCTGCATATGTTCAAAGATCTTAAAATCCCTTTTTAGCTGTGGGGCCCAAAACTGCTCCAACCTATCTAGATTCCTCTCCAAGGGTTCTTGTTGCTCAAGAGTCAACAGCACCTCTCAGTTTGGTGTCATCAGCAAACATACTTTCTTTCCTTCTGCATAATATAAGGTCTGGACCAGAAATAGTGTTTTATTTAGACTTTCAATATTTCAATTATACCAATAATTTTTTTTTGCATATAAAAGTGTTACATTTTCACTCTTAATAAGACTTTGTCACCTTAGCATACAGGCAAAAAGACTACATAGTCACATGTAGAAGCCATGTACATATTGGGGTATCCTCCATGCAGATAAAAACTTCTAAGAAGTTTTTATAGGGAATATGTAAAAAGATATTTCCAGAGGCAAAAAACCTTGCAAAATACGGCAATTTTTGCTAGAATTTGAAGCAGTGTTGTGAAAAATTACTCTGATTTCTAGTGACAGAAGCAATAGTTTATCTTGAGTAAAAGCTGTATACTTTTAAAAAAAATAATGAACATAACAAGATATTTTATCCAAGCTTCACCTAGGATAAAACTGACCAGTTTTAAGCTTCAACTTTAGTGTTCAACTCAAGGCAAATAACTTTCCATGAAAATAGTCAGCTTGAATGTCTGTACAAAGCTCTACTGTGATCAACTTAGCATGAACAGATAGTATCTGCCCAAATTCATATCACAAGCACACCCCATCCCAGAACTCAGTCAAGTATATTACCTGACTTAGAAGATATATAAAAATTCATATGATAAGGTGTGTGTATCATATGAAGTACAGATGTATGATAACTTTCTCACAGCATCAGTCTGTACAATATGATAAAAAATAAAAAAATACCAGCATTCCCATTGCTATAATTTGTTTGTTTGTTTGTTTTGGTTTGGTTTTTTTTGGGTTTTTTTCCCTTTTTAAATACAAATCCTTGCTTGTGCAAGTGAAAGTGGACTATTTGTTTTCTGTATTATTGACAGCTCTGCACAAAGGGCAGCTTCATTTCCAAGATCCTAAGATAGGATCTAGAATTGTATCTCCCTGGACTTCCATGTATTCCTATATTGCATTGGGAAAATTAATTTCTTTTTCTTCACCTGAACTTTGCATTTGTATAAAAAGTAGTTTCACTCCACAGGAATTATGATAATAGATGACATCAGGTTTCCACATGAAATGATACTCATATTACTATTATTATTCACATGCCATCTCTGTTTGGTCTGCCCTTGGATTTCTTAATTCATAGTTTGCATGTGTATTGCACATACAGTGCACTAACCATCAGCAAATTCTCCAGTTATAAATATGCAAAAGTACTTAAAATTCTATCTTTGTAAATGTTCTTGTTTCATAGACTTTTAAGAATATGTTATTTACATAAATATTCTACTTTTCGGAAGATACTTTTAAACTTATGTAAAATGCTCTCAACCCTTAGTTTTAATATAACAACAGGCCTTATTTTAAGAACTGCAGTCAAAATTTTCATCACATTTCGAGGGAATCAGTTTCCTCTTTTATCTATATATAATTTTAAACTTGTTAATGATGAACAAACAGTAAACAGAACTTCTTACAGACAATACCATGTAAACAACAGCTCCAAAACTTATAACAAGAACTCATGCTCCTATCACTACTGGCCTATTCAAAACACTAAAAAAGAGGGATATAGAAGATAAGCTTTTTTCTTGCCCTCATTTATGACTTGAATCAATCCAGAGAAATGTAATCAGTATATATGCAGTTTCTCTTTTCCCATGTCTAAGAGAACTGCCAGTTGAATGTCTCTATATTCTGTTATCTTCACACATATAAATGGTGCAATAATGAAAGATAACAAGATTAAGAGACGAATCACAACCAATTAGACCTTGTCAAATTTTGTCATCACACAGGAAAGCTGCTAAAATGTTAACCTTGACCTTCAGCATGTATTAAAATCAGGGCTATCAGTTAATAATCAGATAAGTGCTCTCTGTGGAAAGAATAGAAGACCTCATCCAGTGAGGGTACTAAAAGCTTGTGAAAATTTGATCCTGATGTTATCCAGATGAAAAATGTTAACCTTTCATAGACACAAAATCTGAAACCCTGAAACAAGGGTCAAGATAAACAGGTTTCATTTCAGGCCCCACAGGACACTCCTACTGTCAAATGCTCACTTTTCTGTGACCTTGCTCCCAAATGTAGAATGAATACAACAGTATTTCTTTTCCTTGCGTTTTACTCTATCAATGGGACAAGGATGGCCTAGAAAGAGACAGAGTATTCTGGTGTTAGGCTGTTCTAAACTGCTGTAACAAGAATAGGAATAGTCTTAAGCTCTATATCCTTCATTTTTCTGGGTTGTAATTTTGTCACTCATATTGTAAGTGTTAAGCAAAATCGATTAATATACATAAATTTCATTTTTAATCAAAAGTAGTCTGTAGATTTAGGTCTTGTACTTTTCTCACTAGAAGTAGTGGTGAAATATATAACTTAACATATTCATTGTTCATATGACTTTCCAGAGTATATAAATATCTTAAATAGTTTAGTCATTACACTCTTTCAATACTGATTTCTTTTCACCACATGACAGCTAATATTTGGGAACAATTGAATGATACATACTGTATATATACACCAATGTAAAAATGAATCTGGGATGCTCTTAGTTGTGGTTTTCTACAATAAGCATCATGTCACCATTCAAGCCTAAATTTCTGATATTTTCACTTACTCTTCATACTTTGCCTCAAGAAAGTTATCTTGAAATACAAAATGAAAAGAGATCCATATGCTGTGGTAGATAGCTATCTCAATATCTCACAGGCTATCTTGCAGTTAGTCTCCATACCCAGACCACAAAGGTGAGATCTAACCCCATTACATCAGTGCCTATCTCATACCCAAAGCCTGCCAGATGTGATCTCACAGTATGAACAGCAGTGCGAAACCACTTTCTGCTGGCTTCATCCTTCCTGATTCAGTCCAAGGTATGAGACTCCTTCTTCTGGTCTACTGCTGCCTTGGGGAATGCCTAGTGACTTCAGAGGTCCCAGGGCCATCACTGCAGAGCAGCTCTCCAGTTGGTCAGCATCAGCCTTTACTCTTGCTTCCAAGACACAGCACTTCACATCCATTTTCATGGGGTTCCTGACAGATAATTTGTCTCTGCAGAAGCCCTAAGTTCTACTATGTTGATCTCTTCATAAACATTTTATATCTTCTGCAAGCATGACGAGAACGAAATCTGCACCATTATTCAGACTATTAATGAAGAACATTAAACACTATTAGTCTTGGTAATTATCCTAGACAGAAAGTAAAGCTTTCTGGTCACTAGCTAGGCTTTCTATTATAGATCACAACAGTAAGAACAGCAGTCCAGGCCACTGTCACACTGTAGGTTGCTTATGCAGTTCATATATCACCTGCCTTTAACAAAGATACTAAGAAAGCTACATCAGAGGACTTATTGAAGTCAGGGTAATTAAGTGCTGGCATTTTTGCCTGTCCACTGCCTTCTCATCAAGGCTATCACTTGGATAGGCACGATTTGCACAGACCTGGCAGCTGTTAAAATATGAGATGCTAAATATCTGTTATATGTAATTATTGTGATATTTCCAAATTAATAATTTCATTTTAAAATAAGAAATTACTAAAATAAAGCTGCTATAAATAACTATGACCTCAAAAGGGATGTGTTTACTATTCAAATTCCTCATCAGAACACTGCGGTTTATTCATCACTTCGTTTATTAACTCTGATAATTCTGTAATTTTTTCTCAAACCTGAGAAATATTTTGAGTTTGTGAGACACATAGAATCATGTAGTAAATAGAATAGATTAAATATTCAATAAAATTTAGTGCGTTGACATGGAAGCACTGGTGCTACTGTCACCTTGCATGAGATTGAGAAATAGGTAACATCCAAAATACAGTAATTTCACGAATACAAGCCGCACCATTTTGACTAAAATTTTGGTCTGAACCCAAAGTGCGGCTTATAATCAGGTGCGG
>PYHW01009486.1:2464073-2476007 GCA_013186435.1 Turdus rufiventris | reverse complement strand
ATTATTATATTATATTATATTATATCATATCATATCATATCATATTATATTTGCATAATTCTACAAGAAGATGGGGAAAAGAAGATTCTGAAAATCTTAGGCCAATCACTTTAACTTAAATTCCTGGGGAAAAATATTATAGCATCATTCTTTATGGAAGCTATTTGCAGGCAGAAGGACAAGCAGTAGCAGCATGGCAACAGAGAGATATCTGAAGGGACAGAGATATACATGAAGATATGTGGAAAAACACAGAGGTTAAAACTGACATTCTTTACACCTAGAACATGTAAATATTCAGTAATGTTGTTGTCTTGTGACCATATATGTCTGTCTTTCCAACCAAAAGAAAACCGAACATATTACAACAGCTGTTTTGCAACACTGAAAGAATTTCTACAGCAGGCATAATTGTTCAGAATCTCACTGACTTAAAACAACTTAATAGTGAGCTTGCATGCAATGGTACCAATACAGCAATGTTCAGAAAATCACAGATGGCTCATAAAATTTCAATTCTTTATCAATCAACATTCCTTGCTGTAAAGGATATACAGCTTATGAAGGAATGATAGGTTATAAAAAGACTCTACAGGAAGATGGATTAATGGTATATAGTTAGTTATTCAATGCTGTATATAAATATTGGTTGGAATAGTGCTGCACATCTGACAAATTTATGGCCTTTCATTTAAAGTGTAAACACTTTGGAGAACTAGACTTTGTCACATACTGACATTATTTTGTGAATTAATGTTATTTTATTGAAGGCAAATTGCAAATCTTTATTTCATCAGAAAAATAACTAAGTTCTAAACTTAAAAAAAAAAAAAATCAGTAATGATTTTCCTGTCTTCTAATTGTTTAAATAATTCATTAGTTCAAACCAATTTAAATAATCCTATAAAATTAATATGCCATTTCCTAAGGAGCTGAAAGCTCCTTTTACTGTTTCTAAATCTACTATAAGGAAACAAATTCCTAATCTTAGACATATATATATATATAATTCCATGAAATAAAAAGTCTATGTTATTCCAGAAAAATTTTGCAGCTTCAGACTTACATAATTAGCAAACTCATTTTCTCAGAAGTGCTTTTGTAGCTGCTCCTTCAATACAAGCTTTAGTGGAAGTTGTTTATACATTATTATTATTATTATTATTACTATTATTATTATTATTATTATTATTATTACTACTAATTCAGACAAATTTAATTTAAAACGCTTGCAGATTTGACCACAAATAACTATCAGTACAGAACTACAGTAGCCCTTTTTTCCTGACTCCTGTAATATTTTTGAATTTCAAAACATTTATTCACAGGTGGAATTACAAAAGTGTTTGAGGACTTTGCCAGAAACCCAACAATTTTTCCAAAAGAAAACTACAGGGAAATATAACCATGTCTTCTTGACACTTTTAGACTGCAAGGTTAAATGAGTAGAATGTGCAACTGAGAATTAAATCTCTCCAAAGTGTTTCAAAGATAAATCTGCTTTGCTGTGTATGTCATCACAAGTTGATCTTGAAACCAATTAATAACTTCTTAAATGAAATTATTCTAATGGTATATGTCCAAACAACTTCAGTCTGGAATTTCCCAAGGTAGAAGAGTTCAGGAGACCTGAGATAATTAACTCATCACGGAATCATTACCAGAGGTTAAGAGGTAAAAATCTCTTTTTTGTTACTCCTAACTTGAAATTGGGATACAAACTTTTGTAGCAGCATCATGAGGCTTTTCTCTCACACTTCAGCTGCTGTAGGGAAACAAACTAGGTATACGTTTTCAATTCCAGTGAAGCTAGAAAAAGGCTACTTTCTCTCATAATATCTTTTCTTCGTTAAATTTTCAATCAAAATTTATTTTTTTCAATGCACTTCATATTTTCCTATGTCTTTTCTTGGCTTCTCTTCTCCTCTATTTTCTAAGAACTCAGTTTCCCTTTCCCTTAGTTCCACTTCTACATATTCAGTGTCAGCAAACATATGAACATTTTCAACATCTTCTTGCCAATCAGCCCCGCAGTTAGTTTTTCCTCTTTTTTAATAGGGATGCAGTTGGTATGAAGTTATTTTTGCCTGTATTTTGCACTTGTTATCAGTTGGGAGCAGAAGGAAAGATCAGTTTGGCTCCTGAATGAAAGCAACAGATAAGCATGATGCTGTGGGCTGTCTGCTACCTCTGTTAGCCACTAACAGAGCACTGTGCATTATTGCCTCTCTCTTCTATGATGTATGCTGAAATTCCCTGCTAGAAAGTCAGAAAAATTTACATTTTCTCAGAAAACAGGCTGAGAAAGCCTGATGACAATATGTAGTTGACAGCATTAGAAAAAAGGTTAAGCTTCAGCACTGGCGTTTACATACGTACTTCTGGCCACAATTAATTCCAATATACATAATTCATACCTATGACACTGTTCCACAAAGACAAAAGCTAAGCAATAAAGAAAAGCTTATGAGGAGAAGTAATATCTCTTATTAGTTCAGTTGATTGAAAAAAATTACAAGATTCTGGCACAAAAGCCCTTGTTCAAAGGAATATAGGAATATAGAAGATTTCAGATATGCTAGATGCCACAGGGGACGTGGATATTATATCTTCTTTGAGAATTTCTTTATAAAATCACAAGATATTACATGACAGGCATCACAGAAACAACACACCAGTGAACATTCCCAATGTTTATGTGATACCTGTGATTTCTGAAAAAGGGAAAATAGTACACATGTTATCATTAGTAGTGTAAATTAGATTAAGAGGCAAATTGTTTATTAAAAAAAGACATGATATTATTTTAACTTCCATAAATACTACAGAGTTCAGTAAGCTTTTCCTTCTTTCTTTCTTTGGTGAGAAAGGGTGGCTACATGAGATGATAACTTCCCTTTGCAAAAGTTAAATCCTTTTTCTATGTCCCTTCATTCACACATGTGGGATATGACATTTTACTTTATATAATATACAGTCTGCCTGTTTTAACAACACATCCATATTTACAGTTATATAAGTTTTTCTAACCCTGAAATTTCATTTATTCCACATATTTTTATTGGCATTTGTGATTTGCAGATATATGTATGTGGAGACAGTTCATGTTTCCATTATCTTTTATTATACATAAGGAAGTATTATCAAATTAATAGAAATAATAACATCAAATTAATAAATCAAATTTATGAACACATCTTACATAAAATTTCCATCCCTGAAAGAGATACCATTTAAGAGTAATTTTTTCTTTCCCAGCAAAGGAATATTTATACACTTGAGAGCTTAATTTCTCTCTTTAGTGAAATATGTCAAAACATTTTTCATCGAATAATTTCCTACTGACATAATCATACAATTTAGAAACAAAATAAACAAGCAAAAAAAAAGAGAGAGCAAAACCAAAAGTGAGTTCAAATGAAATGAAAACTCAAATGAAACCTTTTTAAAGTTTGCATATATTGTGTTTATAAGAACATAACTAAACTAAAAGCATGGCACAGAAAAATTACAGAAATTAGAAAAATACTAAAATGCACTTAATTTCTGCCAGTACTTTAGCACCACATTTTTAAGTGTACAACATAAATCTGTAACTGACAACACTAACATGCACACAAAGAAAGAACAGGAACATAAATCTATTATCTTTCCTTGTCATATGAATTTTGGAATTTTTGTTCATTTTCATTCATTCAGTTTATGATATTTACATTACTAAACACTGCAATCCATGATAAAATTTCCTATTTTCTCTTTATATTATTAATCACTGTATCTTTATAAAAACTCTATTTATCAGTAAAAATTCATGTACCTTTATACCTTGATTCTCCTTTTGGAAAGAGTAATAAGGAACCCATTTTATCCTATCATTTAAGAGAGAATGAGCTTATTCACTGCCCTCAAAGATGTAAGTTCTGCATCATATTTTACTGGCCTTTAAAAAGAAATTTTCCACGTTTCTTGACCTGACAAGAAGTTCATCAGCTGCAGTATCTTTTAGCGAGATTGAAAGTCCTTAAAATGAGACTGCAAGTCCTTATACGACAAGGGATTACATGCTTGAGACAAGAAGTAGTTTCACAAAAATACAGGGAAAATACAGAGACAGCAAATCTCTAACATATCTTCATAGAGTGCAAAATGTTAATAAATACATTGATCCTGACTTCAGAACTTTAAGTGACTGAGATTCTCACATTCTGATTTATGCCAGAAAAGTAATGTATTTGCTATGGAATTATGAAAGCAAATTTCTAAAGCATAGTGGAATTATAAGAGCTGATTTCTGAGTACAGATTATAACATCACTGCCTGTTTCAAAACTGTAGTAGTTTACTAACTACGTACTTGAAATCATAACCTACTATGAGTCTATAAAGATTTTGATTATGCTTTTAAATATTTTGTCATGATAATGCAATAGTCCTACTTATAAACATTTCCTGCCTGTTGTAGCAAGATACTGGGGAGGAAAGCTGCAGGGGTGGTTTCTGTGAAAGTAGGGACTTTCACAAATGAGACAGAGAAAGTTCCAGGCAGCTCCAAAATAGATCCACTGCAGAACATAGCTTAATGCATCAACAAAGATGATTCTGCTTCCCTAATAAGGTATCTTGGAATGAGCAACATATACCATATTGCAGCTGTGAGAGACAGGAATGAGAGAAAATGAGAAAAAACTTACAGACACTAAGATCAGGGGAGAAAGAAGGAAGATGTGCTTCCAGCACTGGAGTGGGGATTCCACTGCAGCCCATAGAAGACTATGCTGGAGAACATGTCAATACTATAGGCCATAGACATCTCCACACTACAGAAAAATATGTCCTAATGGAAGCTGTGGATTGTGGAAAGTCCATACAAGAGAATGCGAAGAGGAGTCCAAGTGGCAGCGTATTTCCTCACAAGATCTACAGCCAATGTGAAACTCATGTTGGAGTAGTCTGTTCCTGAAGGACTGTACTCCAGGGAAATGACCCATACTGGAGTTGTTATTGATGCAGGATATAAGATAAAGTGAAGTACTTAGATTTCCTTGAAATTCTTTTTTTTCTTATGTAACTAGAATTATAAAGAAATTATTTAATTTTGCAGTTACAATGTTTCCTAAAATGATGCAGATTTTACAAAGTGTTTATTTTTATCTTAAATTTATAATAATTAAATCTGTGTTTCATTGGTTCATTTTATTTTTCTAATTTTAACCAGGTCATTTTCTAGTGTGGTATAGTTCTGTCCTCAAAAAAGTGCAGAGACATTAACAGATGACAAGAATATTCAATCTTGTTTCAATCTTATGATAAGGAGAGGAAGTGAGCAACTGGCTGGGTGGGGATATGGCAGCAATCCAAGGTCAACCGCCACAACTATCAGCCTTTTGGTCTGAGCACTGCCACTTGGTAACTTCCCTTTCTCAGAGTACATAGGGGTAATGATTGTATTCATTTTTCCCTGAGTAGGTCATGACATCAAGGGAGGCCATATGTGTTCCTCTTCTCTAGGTTTTAAACATTGAAAGGATTTTATTATTTGAAATATACACAGATAATTCAAACAAAACTCAGCTAAGTTTTGCCACTTCTTGTCAAGAAGTCATTTATTCTGACCATAAAATTTAGAAGCTGAAAAAATAATTTTCACATTATGTCATTTCAAGACCTCCATCTACTCATTTTGCTGTAAAGAAAATTTAAAAATTGAAAAAAAATCTCCCAAACTCCCCATCTGAATTATCCTGGAAAATTTGCTACTCAGATAAAATCTGATGATCAGCATGACCTTGATTATGTCAGCAGATAAAAATACTTTTTTAAGGGTGTTTTTATCTATCTTTTCTTCCAGTCTATAGCTGCTGCTATCGCCTCTGGTTCTTTAGAGGAAGAGCTGAAATAATATATCTAACCAATTACTCATCAAGACAATGTACTCCTTCACTTTGCTGATAACTGGTTAAAGCTTTGAAGCATGAAATTTGATTTTGTTACTGGTTTAATATATAGATGCAAGTACAAAGAATATTAAAACGTCAATGTATTAAATTTTGTTTTCCTCAGTAGTCTTGAAAGATGATGATTATGATGATGATGAGGAGGAGAAGGACAAAAATGGGGAATTGGAGATTTAAATACATCACAGTCCAAATGAACCAAAGCAGTCCTATATTTATTAAAACTATGCACGTAGGTTATAAAATTTTCTGGAATGAAATATACTTTTGAAATAGTTGTTTTAGCAAAGGATTGAAATTTGCATTACTCTGTTAATATTTAGATATCTCAACTAGAATATTTATTTCTAATTGTAATACATGTGTAAAAATTGGGTCTCAATAACTGTTTTTATGTCTTCATTTTGTCTTCAAAGCTAAACAGTTGTCCTCTCCTTTCGATGACAGTAGTGTGCATATACATATGTATTCATGCGGAATTCATCCCTCAATCATCTCTCTGATTAAACTAGACAACTTAATCTTCAGAGGTCTTGAATTTTAAGGATCGCTTGATTCTATTTTAAGAATGAAATCTGTCTTCCATCCATGGCAAACAGATCTATCCTTAAAAATGATGGTTGAGTATAATACATAATTGTCACTCATGTATGCTGCAGTTTGGTATTTCTTAAATAAATTGTCCTATCTTTCAATAAGAAGACATGGAGAAATTAATGCATATGGCAGGAAAATGACAGAAAAGACTGGAAACTGCTAGCTACTAAAATAAAATACAATTCTACATTATTTTGATACTACAGACTTTTATTATTAAATCATAATGGTGACCAAACTGCTTATAAATACTTCTCAGGGCAAGAAGGAGCAAATCCAGAAATTTCTCTACCAATCTTAAATTGTAACTCTAGAGCCAGATTCAGAGTTTATAATCAATGAAGTCTGTGAAAAATACAATAGATAAGGTAGCTGCAGACATCAAAAACACTTCCAAATGAGAGGAAGAAAGAAAGAAAAGAAACTTTACATACAGTTTCAGCATACTAACAAATCCCTGCTTAGATCACACTTATTTTCTAATGTGATTTTTAAGATCATGTTCACTAAAGTTAAACGTATACAATTAAACAAAAAAACAAAACAAAACAAAACAAACAAACAAACAAACAAAACTAACAACAACAACAACAACAAAACAACACAAACAACACAACAACAAAAAACCGCCACAACATGTAAGTTAACTCCAGAGCTGTAAAAGAAGATATAGTAGTGCACTTGGAGGAACTGGTTGAACAAATTGTCTTCTGATGTGCTGGTATGCAGCATCATGACATGAGGCAAGGATGGCTGGTGACGAATTCTCAGTCAAAAAATACTGTAAATGCTTTTCTATCACAAAGCCATAGAATAATGAATTATTTGGGCAGGAAGAGAACATGGGAGTGATTTTCCTTGTCCAGTTCTTCATTTAAAGCAGAGAGAACCGTGATTGTATTGCATATTGAAAAGTTTGGAATGGAGGCAGTAAAAACAAGGACTCTTCTAGAAGCTGTAACACTGTAAACCCTAGCAAACACAGCTTAACAAGGGAGAGAGAGACAGTATTAAACTTCACATCACTATTAAATTTTGAAATCTGATTTTTTTCTGTTTAAAGATAAAAGTCACCCCTTTGATTTAAAAATGGAATAACACACTACCTCTTTTGTAAAGAGGATCATGTTTTCTATTTTTTCTGTTACCAAATACAACACACACTCTTTTTCTTCTATGTCTACAAGTGCAAGAAATAAAGGATATATGTGTTAGGTGGTGTATGAATATGAGGTTCCTCTGAGGCATATGTCAAATTCAAGCAGGAAGGAATTTAAAGTGAGAAATAATAACATATATGTATATATATAATATGTGTTACTGTAGCAACAATATTAATTAAAGATTTTGTTTAAGAAGACTAACAGACATTGACAGAGAATAATGTAGTAATTGTAAGCCAAGTAAGATGACTGAAATGTTAATCTCAGTAAATATCCCTGATGACTCCTTTTGACATCTTTTTTACTTAATAATGATTATATTTAGTCATAAAAAGCAGTCAGCTGATACATGTATCCAAATGTTCTGACAGTTGATGTTATCTAAGATGTGGTTGCATAAGTTTAAGATAGATACTTCAGATAATCAACTTTTTTTTTATATATATTTTATGGTGTAAATGAAGATATAGGTCATCAAACTGGCAAATTTTCAGAAATTTGAGTGATAATGATGATGATGATGATGATGATGGTGATATAAAGCATCAGACATTGACCTTATGAAACTCATAGTGCTTCAGCTCCAAAATGTTTGGCAATCATTTCTTGACTTCTAGACTTTTGCTAAAGCAAGATAAAATCAGTTTGAATCAAGGCAAAGCCCACAGATCCTAAAACTCTGCACTGTTGGATTGATCTAAAATTTTCAAAGAATCAACACTTGTAAAAGTAATACTTACTAGGGTTTGGGATTTGAAGAAAAAGTGTTTTAGGTTTTGGAAGTTTGAATTTCTTATTTTATTCTATTATTATTATTATTATTATTGTTATTATTATTATTATTATTATTTGGCTTCCAACAAATAATATACTTGGGTTTTCTGGGATTTCTGGTGGATTGTACTTAAAGTTTCATGTAAAATTCAACTCCAGTGCTTCTGAAAATATAGACCAGATAATCCTAAAAGTAGCCTTACTGAATGTCAGGGAAAGAGCCCAAGTTCATTGTGAAAGGATAAACTCATTAAGAACTTTCCTGTTCTCCTGAATATACTGTTCATCACCACTCATTCGTCATCCAAACCAATTCAACAAAATATGCTTACCAGCGTCTTTAGTCTATAAAGCGTGTATCTGAAACGTACTAGTGTAATCAGGCCAAATGTATCAGGTGTGCTCTAAGTTTCCTTTTGCTTGATAAATATTGTGAAAGGCTAGTTTAGTAGGAAAATAGGAATTATCAAGAAATTATGTGATTGCTAATAGATTCTGATTTGATTTCAGAAATCCTTCATCCTGCATTTGTAGTCCCTGAATGAAGAATGGTTATTCTACTTAAACAATTTTAAAGAGTAGCATAAATCCATGTTCAAAAATCACATAAATGGATCTCATTTTTAGGCTTCACACAGCACTGATAATTTTTGCATAGCACCAGAAGAAATACAGAAATCTAAATAAAAAGATCTGCAATTTATAAATTTAAGACCATTTTTCTTACCCTTACTTCCACTAAAAAAATCTACTTTAACAAAAGTTATGATTGAAAAGATTCTAATTTATTATATAACCCTAGTCATAAAGGTCTCTGGCTTATTTCTAGAATTCTTTGGTATTAGATATCCTACTCTGTCTGTTTTTGTGAATTAATCCAGGAATCTAAATTGGCTATTGGAAACACATACAAAGACCATCAAAAGCTACAGTAGTTTATATCAGGAATCAGAACAGCTTTTGTTTGCTTCCAAGAACTAGGGAATGGTGAATGTGTTACCCACTCAGAAGCAGCACTGAAGATGTGATCTGGAGTAACACCTGTTCAGATAAATTGTATGTATCTGTCATCAGAGAACTGACAACTAGACTTGCTATGCATGCAGTCCTTTATAATTTAACTTGAATGTAAAAGTTATGCTGGAAAGGATGAGAAAAAATAATTTCCTCCTAAACTAAAAAAAGTCCTCTCACAACATTATATACAGAGAAGATTTACTTGAGTGACACTTTCTTCCTTGTCAATGATAAAACATTGATGAAGCTCTTTTCAGTCATCCCATCATCATGGGTCTGTGTTTGACCCTGGCTGAAATTACCAGCACAGTCCTAACACCCACCTGCAGTCTGATTTGACAGCTAGAATTCAGTCTGGCCTTATCCCCACACAACTGGGTGATGTCCTACTCTGGTGCAACCTTCAGGAATCCCCACCACTCCTGGCCTCAAGAGATCCCCTATCCCACATAATACCCTGAAATATATTGTAGAATGTTAGATCATAGGAACAAAAGACATTTAACACGTTTAACACCTGTATTAATTATCTGGATGATAGAGAAAAGGCTCAAGCCAGATGCCATCAAAGTATGTACAGATCTGAAGAGAGAGTTTAAAGATGATGGAATGAGGCACTTTCCAGAGGTTTCTAGTGCCAAGATCAAAGGAAATGAGCAGAAACAGAAACACGGAAAGATCTTTCTGAACAAAAAACCCCTCATTTTTCCTTTTTGGGTATCAACCACTGAAAAAGGTAGACCAGAAATATTGTGGGATCTCTGTCCGTGTAGATAAAAAGCCATTCTAGACATGTATCTTGGAAACCTGGTCTAGGGACCCTGCATAAACAAAGGTTATTGACTATGTTTAATCCAGAAGCTCATTCCTTTTCTTATGACTGCTGACTGAATCCTCACTATGCAGTAATAGCTTTTGACATCATAGCTTTCATTCATTGTCTTGGTTTCTTCTATCTGAAAGGAAGAGGTAGTTTTAAATCTTATGGTTCTTCTAATATGGTAGGTGTAATAAACTGTTTCCAAAACCTTCCTTATAGTTTCATTAGGTAATAACTTGATCAAAATTAATTTAAGCCATTCATATGGAAAGGGAAGAACTTGCTGTGGTGCAGACTGAATAGACAATAGACTGAATTAATAGCTTTAAACACCAGAGCCTACTGCTCCATGTTTAGGAACATGCAGCAAAAAGTCTTGAGATATTTTATTGGTTTCATTTAGAAGATGGGAGATTAGTGCAAAATATGGAGTCCAAATAATCTGATTTGTTGTTAGTGTGAAAGTGACATATAAGTTTACTAAGACAAGGAATAATCTACAAAAAAAATTATTTTTTAATAATGGATGTGGAAACAAAAAGGAGATAGAACCGCTTGTCAGACACAACAACATTTAGTTAACAGATAATATAGCATTAGGTTTTATAGGCTTGTAGGCATTCAGCTATTAAGATTCTGCACTAAATCTAGTTTTGTATATAATATAATTCTTTATGAGTGTTTTCAGTGCATAATCTAATTATCAGTGTTTCATGACTATGCTATTCCTGATTGCATACCATTTTCATGTGAACATACATAAAAAATAATGTGAGAAATCAAATATCTTCACTAAATGGAGAAACTGTAACTAAAACATTTTAGAGGTGTAATATTTCTCCTCCCTAATTCTGACAGTGGTACTTCAATTAATAAAAAAGCTGAATGTTGATGCTATGAATTCAGTCATTTCTCACCTATCATAATACATTCTTAGTAATCCAGGTAGCAGATAATTGAATCTTTTTACTTAATATAGAAGACTGGTGTAAATCTTAGCATTAATTTTTAATATATTGAAGATATTGCAGATTCTTTCTGCTCAGACAATCAAACACCAAAGAGTAAACATGATGTTATGACTAAATCCAGATATTCAGCAAAGAAGCTGGGACTATGTTGTACCATATCAGATCTTAAAAAGCACACTTGCCCTAGGCTTTTCCATAATCTATCAATTCCATATTTTACACAATGCAAACTGTTTCGCTTCTGAACATATTAAATTACAGTAATTTCACGACTATAAGGCGCACCCTTTTGACTAAAATTTTCACTCGAACCCGGAAGTGCGCCTTATAGTCCGGTGCACCTTATCTGAGGGACCAAGTGGCAAAAGTTACCAACTCGGAAGTGCGAGCCGCGATGGGGAGTGGCCCCACAGCAGGGCTGGGCTGCAAGGGGGCAGCGGGGCTGTACTGGGCTGTGAGGAGGGAGTGGCCCTGCAGCAACGTCGGGATGTGAGGGGAGAGGGGCTCCGCGGGGCGGGCCTGCCGGCATCGAGGCGTCCCCCGCGCGGGGGCAGGGAAAGCCACCGGCATTGGGGTGGCCCCGGCGCGGCATCGGGGCAGCCCCGGTGCGGGGGGAGGGGGGAAGCCACTGGAATCAGG
>PYHW01009486.1:2449669-2463658 GCA_013186435.1 Turdus rufiventris | reverse complement strand
AGCGCACCGGCAGCGCGCGGTTCCTGGTGTGCCAGGGGGGACACGTGACACCCGGAGCGCCAGGGAACTCCCGGAGCAGCGGGGCCCCACGGACGCTGCACGGAGCGGCAGCGGCCGTGCCCCGGTCCCCGTGATGCCCCACGGAGCGGTGGCAGCCATGCCCCATCCCCAGGATGCCCCACGGAGCAGCGGCGGCCATGTCCCGGTCCCCATGATGCCCCACGGAGCGGCGACGGCTGTGCCCCGTCCCCGGGACACCACATGGAGCGGCGGCGGCCATGTCCGAGTCACCATGATGCTCCACGGAGCGGCGGCGGCTGTGCCCCATCCCCGGGACACCACACGGAGCGGCGGCAGCCATGTTCCGGTCCCCGTGATGCCCCACGGAGCGGTGGCGGCCGTGCCCCGGTCCCCGTGATGCCCCATGGAGCGGCAGCAGCCATGCCCCATCCCCGGGACACCACACGGAGCGGCGGCGGCCATGTCCCAGCCCCACGGACGCCGCACGGAGCGGCAGTGGGCATGCCCCTTCCCCGCGGACGCCGCACGGAGCGGCAGCGGGCATGCCCCGTCTCCGTGGACGCCGCACGGAGCTGTGGAGGCCATGCCCCGGCCCTGGGGACGCCCCACAGAGCGGCGGCAGACATGCACAGGCTGGCCCAGGGGCCAATGGCTGCTGGGTTGAGGCGGGGCTTCGGCCAGCAATCGCACAGGGGAGCTGGGGGCGGAGCCTCACTGCAAAAGAAGGTGCACCTTATAGTCCGGTGCGCCTAATCTGATCTACATGTTGCGAATTTTGCTGGCTGTTGGCGGGTGCACATTATAGTCCGGTGCGCCTTATGGTCATGAAATTACTGTACAAGTAATAAAGAGTTCAAACCTGATTTTTTTCCTAAAGCCATTCAAATGCAATTCTGCTTGTTAAGTACAACTTAAATCTGCTTCACTACATAAAACTAAAAAAATAAATATTCCTCAGGGTCTTAATCTCAAAGCACTTTATGCTGAACAAATACAGGGTTTGCTCAAATTTTCATCATAAATCCGATACCCATGCAATTTCCTTCTTCTCACTCCTGTAAAAATGCTATCGGATCCTACAGTATGCCTACATAGTTAGCTGTACCACTGAAAAGAAAGAAGAGTCAGCCGGGACTTTTTAAACCTAATTTTTCAGAACCTCTTTCACACCTTTCAGAATCCTGGTATCCAAAATGACTAATCTAAAGGAGAGTGAGGAGCTGGGGAGGGAACAAAACTAAAGCAAACCAGATCAAGACAAGCAAAACCTAAACTACCACTCTTCAAAGAAAAGATTCTTCTGTACTTGTATCTGTTTTTCCAGTTTCATTCGCCTCAGAAATTAGGCTATCTATACACAGATCTTTTTAGCCCTTCTTATGTTTTTAATCACCTGTCACCAAACAATGGCTTTACTTTTGCCACTTCTATCTTGAAAAAAATACACTTATTTCTGATTTCTGTAAAAAAATAAGCATTTTATTTATTGATGAAGTGAGAAATTGTCTGCATATGTCAGCCAGGTCATATAGGAAAACTTTCAAGATCCCCTTTTATTAAAATTCATTTCATTTTAGTTGTCATAAGAAAAAAGTGAAAAGATCATAATCAATATCCTTTGCCACCTCATTTTTGTTCTTTTTGTTATTATCATCATTAATACTACTAATATTATTTCCAATACACAATTTTTTAAGTACATGTGCAATAAACATTTTTCCTTTGAGATTTCATAATAACACATAGTTCAAACTGAAACTGTAGTTCAGCATATATGATTTTTACCAGGTTTGGTGTAAGGCCACAGGATCTGTACTGGCCTTGCAGTGCAGGGTCTTGGGACCAGATGTGCCTGCCCAAACCAGGATTTGTTTTAATTTGCCTTAACAAGTGCCTGATGCCCAAGTGTCCATTGTCAGAAAACTGTATTTCTGATCAAGAACTGGTTGGTCTCAGCAGAGTGCAGTCCTGACTATGAGCTAGTATTGCTACAAAGTACTCACAGGTATATGAGAGCTACTTCAGGTGTCTCACATTTTAAATTTTTCTTTGTTGTTCTTTGATCAGGTTTACTATCATGGTTCTCATTTACAGCTGATTTCCTTATTTTCAGTTCAAGTTACCTCCAACTCAAATACAATACTGTCTCAGTCACATCCCTGTGCCTACTTCATTCCAGAATACTTGCAGATAAAAAGGATGAGAGAAAAGATTTTTTACAATGTAATTAATTGGTCTTGGTTGATATGATTAAGTTCCATTTAATGAGTGATTCTGTCTTGAGATGTATTTGGTACTGCGCTCTAAACTTCTCGCAAAAACAAGTTACTAAAAAAGCAAATACCTATTAATAAACACTTCCTTCTAAAAAGAAAAAAAAAATAAAGTGGGATAAAATATTGAAAAAAACCCAGAATCTAATTATAGAAATTTAGGTAGTGACAGGATCATTGCAGAAGTTTAAAAAAAATATAGTAATAGGTAGCAAAATACATAGCAACAGTAGCTCATATTTGAGAAGTAATTCAACAATAGCATTTAAAAACTGAAGATAATTGGGGCAATATTTGGAACATAGTGCTGTTAGCAAGCAGACAAAACATGTTAGCTGCTGTTTTCCCAGCCACTACTTCTAAGAAAAGAACTACTGAACTTCAGTTATTTGATGTTTAAAACTACTATTGTCTATTCAAATTAAGCCAAGAAGGATTTAAAATTATTCCTGTTTTCACCAGCATGAAGGAATCACTGAAGTGGTTCTTGTGAGTTCAAAGAAATTGCAATTGCACTACCTTTCTTACAGAACTATTTAATTCCGGGTATGAAAAAAAATGGTTGCATATTTTGTACAAAAATAGTTTTGATTAATGTTTAGCCTAGACTTTGGAAAACAATGTCAGGAGGAGTTCTGGCTGGTCCCCATGGGGAGAGAGCCAGGAGCAAAAGGTGACTGCAAGGTTGTAGATTAGAGCCATCTTATGACATTGATGCAGAACACAGATGCAGCAAATCAGGGTAGGCATTAGACACAGAAATAGTCTGCTGGGGTAAAGTAGGATTGAGAGTAGGATTGAAAGCTGTGTCCAAGGATTCATGTTGGGTTATGACTTGAGGTGATATGACCCTGGACAAGGCACAGTATTGATCTGCTACATGGCTCAGACAAGTGCAGCAGAAACAGACTTTGCCGGAAAAGAGTTCCCCAGAGAAGGAGGTCACCACAAACTTCTGGCTTTTCATCAGTGATGGAGGCAAACCTTGACTAAATATCTTCATTCATTCCACTTAGCACCTTAACTGATTCCATTGCACACTCTAACTCAGCCCAGTAAACTTTTAAGAAGGGGGGATGCAGTCAGGATCCTTACAGAAATGTCAAGGAAAAAATGGCATGTGTCAATCATTTCCAGTAAAACTTCTTTGATTTCACTTTGTTTAGGCAAAATTTCAACTGAATATTATTTTAGCTAGTTACATTTCTAGATTTAAAGAATTGTGACTATTAAACTTGAAGAATATGTACAAAAACTAAGAAATGAAATTTTTGCCATTGGATTATTAATACGTATTTGCATTATTAATACTTACTCCTGGTATTTCAAAATAATAGCTCATTCTGTCATCTTGAAAAAATACTGCATAGTTTTTCCAGGCTTATTCATTCAGCCATATCCTAATTCTGCAAAAAATTGATTGACATATTCAGATTCCCATTGCAGAAAATGACATATATTATTTTAATCTACAAAAGTTAGTTTAAGTTACAAATCTAAAAAGAATTACACACAATTAGATTTATATGTTTATGGGAAAAACATATTTGAAATCTTTATTTAAGGTATTTAAAACTATTTTTCATGTCTTTGAAGGCTACTCGTGCAACAACTATTATTTTAATGAATGATTTCAGGAATGTTTTGCTCTTTTTTCACTTTTATTGGCCTTTCTGAAAACTTTTATGCCAAAAGTAAAAATTTATATGGAATTTTATTTATTTTTTTTAAAGTATATTTTAAAATTCTTGTCATGGTCTTCAAAATAATAACTTGGGTGTGACTTTGAACAGTAGGTTTCAGTTTTTCTGCATTGCTTATCTTATATGCATTTCATACTGAGATTCTGTATAAAGATCTGTATTATGTGTCCCTATGATATGAGGCAGGATGTCTTAAAATCAATGAAATAGTTACCATCTCCTGATGTTTTTGTCACAAAACTTTTTTGAATATACTTTTTTTTAAATTGCATACCTTTTCTAAATCTTAAGTTAAAAAATTGAGAGTTTTAGGTGACATCTGTGGCCCCACTACACCATTCCAGATATTAGTTTATGTGCTCTGCTCAGTATACTGCTATCTCAGTGCTCTGTGGAACAGTGTCATGATGTAACAAAGCAGAATTCAAAGATCATCCAGTGTTATTATAGGTTATAGGGTAGAAAGGACTGTGCATTGACAAATATAAGGCTACAATTCAAAAGTACTACAGACTTGAAATAAATTAGTAGCTGAGTACAGTAATTTCACGACTATAAGGCGCACCCCTTTTGACTAAAATTTTCCCTCAAAACCGGAAGTGCACCTTATAGTCCAATGCGCCTTATCTTATGTGCAAAGTTCAGAAATTTGCAACCCCGGAAGTGCGATCTGAAAGCTGAGCTGGGACCTGCGGGAGCTGCGGACATGCAGGGGGAGTCGGGAACCGTGGGAGTCGTGGCCACTGGGCAGGGGAAACCAGGAACCAGCACGGCTGGTGGCCGGGAAGAAGTGGGGGAAAGCGGCACGGTCATGGGGAAGCACCAAGAAGGCACCACAGGAAAGCACCTAGAAGCGGTGAGAAAGTGCCACGGGAAAGCGCAGAAAAGCAGCGAGAAAGCACCGTGGTAAAGTACTGCGAGAAAGCACCAAAAAGAGGCAAGAAAGCGCTGCGGGAATGCGCTGAAAAGGGGCGAGAAAGCACCACAGGTAAAGTGGTGAAAAGTGGTGAGAAAACACTGCAGGAAAGTGTTGAACATAGCGCCGCCCCAAGCCACCCTGAACCGTTGCCGCCCTGAGCCCTGCCTCGCCAGCCGGCACTGGGGGTGGGCAGGAGTGTCGGGCCTGTGCATGGGGAGGACTCTTGGGGCTGTGTTTAAAGGCTACACCAATCTGTGAAAAATGTTTCCAATTTGAGCACCTGCAAGTAAACTCCACAATTGTGGGATTCCATTACTAATTCATTACTTTGTTGCGCACGACAAGGATCTTCGCAGAAAAAAAAAAAAAAAGAAAAAAAAAAAGGTGCGCCTTATAGTCCGGTGCGCCTTATATGACCTACAATGTTTGCGAACTGTGCTGGCTCCTGGGGTGGTGCGCCTTATAGTCCGGTGCACCTTATGGTCGTGAAATTACTGGATTTGTTTTGTCAAAAATCTAGAAAACCATAAATGACTACAGGGTCCAAGTACAAAATCAAATTTATTGTGTGATTAACATTTGTCTACCAGCAGCATTTTTAGCTAAATTATTAAAGGGCAGTCAAAGATAAAATGTTTGAGGGTCTGAAGTGGCTGATACATGGGTAAGGCTGAAAGAAAAATTTATCTCTGCTGATGATGCTGGTGCATGAACAAGTAGGAAATACAGTAACAAGGGCTGTCAATACAACACATTCTCCAAACAATAAAATTGATGGTACAAACAAAAGTTGGACGCTGGCAGCACAAACTGGTTTTGCACCTTTTCAGCCTCAAGAAGGATGTCTGTTTTAGGAGGAACAGTCAAAATTTATTCCTAGACAGTTTGGAAGTGCTACTGTTCCATATGCTTGTGGTCTGTAAGAAAAATTTAATGTTGGCAAAAGCAAACAACCTTCTAGATTAATAAAAGGATCTTTTTCACTTGGATAGGCAACAAATCAATAAAATAGAAGGGTGAAAAGATGGAGACAAGAAAATTCAGAGAACTACTACTTATTTAGTAATTATAGTATAGTATGCCAGTCAGTCTCTGTAGGGAAATAACTTATTGCCACTAATTGACATTACTATGAATGAAAAATATATTGCTGAAAACTTTCACTTCAGGCAAAGCAGCTTTAATCCCACCCAGTCATGCAATCATGGAGCAGTTTAAGATACTCATGTATCATATGTATTTTCCACTGCCTTTTTTGTTATCTGAGGAATTCTGTTCAGCCTTCCCAGAATGCACTGTCATGACAAATAGCCTTATTTCTGTGGTTCTCTTGGTCTGTAAGGGACAAATTTTGATTCAAATTGTACTAGGTGTCTGTTTTGGGAGCTCAAAATAGTAAACTAAGAAAGGAATATGGAATTTCCCTGCATTTGTAGACTATCCTGATAATTCATTTGTTTCTTTCCAGACATACTCATCATATTCTGCAGCAAACAAAAGTTCAGTCTACTAGTTTTGCCTTTTTGTTGGAATGAATTAGGTGTCAACAAGTTATTATCTAGAACCAAGATAAAAATTAAAGAAAATTCCAATATACTGAGACCATGATTATTTATTTCTTCTATCAGAATAATTCATCTTCACTGAGAGTTACTGTAATCCATGGATATCCATTGTTACTTACAGTAATTTCACGATTATAAGCTGCACCATTTTTGACTAAAATTTTGCTCCCAAACCGGAAGTGTGGCTAACATTCAGGAGTGGCTTATATATGAACAAATTTTGGAAATTTCCCAACTAGGAAGTCTGAGCCAGCAGCAGCCCCGAGCCAAGGCAGAACCTGCCCGGCCCTGGGCGGCGGCAGGGCAGTGGCAGCACAGCAGCAGCGCTGCCTGGGTCCGGGGTGCATGGTGGCAGCACTAGCCAGGCATGCCCCTCTCCCTCCTCCCAGCGGCCCCAGTCAGGGACACCCCTCTCCCTCCTCCCAGCGGCCCCAGTCAGGGACACCCCTCTCCCTCCTCCCAGTGGCCCCAGCCAGGGACGCCCCTCTCCCTCCTCCCAGCGGCACCGGCCAGGCACGCCCCTCTCCCTCTTCCCAGAAGCAGCAGCCAGGGATGCCCCTCTCCCTCCTCCCAGTAGCAGCAGTCAGGGATGCCCTTCTCCCTTCTACTGGCAGCAATGGCCGGGCAAGCCCCACTCCATCCTCCCAGCGGCAGCAGCCAGGGACACCCCTCTCCCTCCTCCCAGCGGCAGCAGTCAGGGACGCCCCTCTCCCTCTTCCCAGAAGCAGCAGCCAGAGACGCCCCTGTCCCTCTTCCTGGAAGCATCGGCCGGGCATGCCACTCCCCTGTCTCCCGGTAGCAGTGGTGAGCGGGGCTGGGGCAGCTCCCTGGCAGTCGCCCTGAGCAGGGCCGAGCCAGTAAACCCCGTGATCCCACCATTCTATTACTAACTGGCAACTTTGTGAAAGTTGCACATGGATCCTCGCTGCGAATGAAAGTGCGGTTTACAATCCGGTGTGACTTATTTATGGAGGAAAAACGAAACTTTGCCGACAGCCCAGAAGTGTGGCTTATAATCAGTGTGGCTTGTAATCGTGAAATTACTGTATATTAAAAGCATTTTCTTCGTTATAAGTATTATGTGCTATATGGATACAAATCAGTTTGGGCTGAGTTAAACATTATTTGGTTTCATATGGAAATATGTTTTTAATCTTTTGTTTCCCTTCTGAATTCTGCAAGTGAACTAAATAGTCAACCAAATTCTTAGCTGATTAGGATTTCAACTAAAAATATATAGAAGTTTTTTTTTCTCATTTTCTTAAGTAGGGAAATCACTGAACTACTTTTCTATAGAATACACTGCAGCAAAACTTAAACATTTTTGATAACTAAAACATTTTGAAATCAAAAAAACTGGGATACGAAGGAATGTTTACAACGTACAGAGCCTTCAATGTAGTGCCTGTGTACCAGTATCACTGTTAGATGAAGATAAATCTTAGAATGAAACAGGGCATAAATGTAGGAGTGACTAACAAGGAGGTATAGTAAATAAAATGTAAAGTATTTCAACAAGATAATACAGTTTTGACCATCCTTGGCTACCATACAAGGTCCTTTCACTGAGAAAAAAAAAATAGGAGAAAGATACTAAGGCCCAGCAGCCAATAAATTGGACACTTGAGATTTAATTACTGGAAGATTGTTAGCCTAAATTTGTTCTTGGAAGAGATCATGAAAATATGTGCCTAAACTCACAAATTAGATTTGAACAGACAGAAAAATATTGCAATTCTGTTGTAGGTAAAGAAGATTTAGTTGAAATGACAAAGAGGAAGCACTGGTTAAGAACCAAAAACCTCGCTGTACCTTCTCATTAAGAAGAGCTGGGCACAATGATATTCAGCGTCATTGCACTACTCTGTGTGATGTACGAGCAGGACACTCTTTTTCCCTGATTGTGATGAGAAACTGAATCCTGAATAATGGTTTTGAAAGCTCAAATCAGGCATAGGGTAAGGTTTAAATGAAAGCTTTCAAAGTAAGCTATTAAAAATTTTACATTTAAACAATTTCATAATTTTGAAAGTCATGCAAAATAGCTTAAGATTGAAACATAGTCTTTGAAGGCCAAAAAGTTAGAAAAATTGTTTTTATTTATGAAAAAATGAAATTAAGTAGTTTGATTTTCCTTTTTTTCCTTAAACATTGAAATAAATGTGCTTGGAATGCATATATACTGACAGCATTGGCTGTGGGATATTATTTAATGCAGATTAAAGTTTTATAGCTCATGTAATGTTAAAGCCATCTTTTCTGGTAAAGGGACCTGACTCTTCAGCATGCTAGCTTCCTATCTTGGAGTATACAACCTTCTTTCGATGTAGCAAAAATGCTTGATGTAAAATAACATTGGATATTTTAATCCTCTTGATAATTAGAAAGTTGCTTAAATAAATCATATTATTTAAGTAGGCTGAGATTGGAAAATTCCTTGGACAAGATGGAAGATCAAAATCTGAAATTTTCAAGGAAAAGTCTGTTAAAAAAAAGAAAAAAAAATCAATGAAAGGACTTGTCATTATGTTGAAAAAGTAAACAAGCAAGGATGAGGCAGAGTATATGTTGAGCAAAAGAAGAAATACTTCTATGCATGCTTCCCTGTAAAAAAAAATCTCTGGAGAGAGCTTTGCTACATTTCAGGGTTTCCTACAAACATGCTTGGTTGCTCAGTCTGCCATCATCTGTGTGGGCTGCATTCCAGATGAGAACATGTGGGAAAGCACAGTGTCTAAGCCTCATGTTAGTCAAGGAGGTTAGCCAAATGTCTGAAACTGATAACTGGGAGCAGGGCCAGCAAATTCTTGGCGTTTGATATGTGGTTAGGTTTTTGGGAAACTAAGCCAAGGAAATCTTTATAGGACTCATCAAAAAATCTACTGAGTGTTTTCTAAATAATGCTCTTGCTGTACTGTTGAGATATGGTAAGGATGGGTGAATTCAGCAGTCCTTGTCTTGGTGCAACTGCCATGAATTTTTATGAAAGTTTTATCTAATGGAAAATGCAGATTAATCTCTCATTGCTCCTTTGAATTTATTATCTGGAGGATTTTTTCCTGTTAAGAGCTTTTGATAATGCCTGTTTTTTAGGAAAAAAAAAAGTAGTTATTGCTGCAAAATGAATGTAAACAAAATTTTCTTTTTAAAATCACGATGATACTATTATGTAAAAAAACTTTTATCTTCTGTACAAAATAATTTCTATACTAAAGTATTACTGTTATGATCAGTTGACTCTTGCAATTGATATAAAGAAAGGAAAAGGAGGAAAGCTGTGTGTTAGTATAACGAAGATTGCCCTGTTTTCAATTTTTTGGTATTCTTTTTTTCCCCCCGTAATATACTGTACTATGAAGATCATCCTATCATCATCCAAAAGGTAGTGTATATGTCATTCCCTTATCTTCCCTTCTTTAATCAATTAATGTGGTAATTTATGTGTGTGTTTTAATTATGACTTTTGTGGATGATCTATACAAAAAGGATTAATATGTAATGTATATTAATGTATGAGATATTAATTACAGCCAAAGTCTTAGTGGAAAAAAACCAGTTCATATGGACCTTCCAAGTTCAAATATATTCAGAATATGTAGGAGAAAAAAAAGGTAAGATTTTTAGTCTGCTGTCTTAAATTAGTCCTGATGTTTTACTCTAAATAGTTTTGGCTTCCCCCATCAAGACTACCTACCTTTCTTTAATCATACTATTGCTATAAACAATTTAGTAAATCTCTAAGTTTTGATTCTATTTCCTTCTTCATTCACAGATTATTTCTCTCTATACCAACACTAGAAATAGATTTCTTCTTCCCTGTAGAATCCTTTTCTAATACAGTTATTTCTTGGTAGAAGGAAACTGCTCCACTGATACTAATTTTTCACTTTTTCACAGTAAATGTTATTTATTGTAATACATACTGAAATTCAAAAATGCAGCTCAGGAGTAACATTAACTGCAGATCTGCACTAACAGCATTTCATTATAGAAATGTCAACACTTTACTTGTTACAAGAGAAATCAACAACCGACTAACAACAATTACCTGCTTTTACCAATAATTCTTGAAATTTTGGAACTCTCTCTGCTTATCATGTGTCTGCTATTTAATAGCATTAGTTATAATTTTAAAAATAAGGTCTGACTGGTTGTTTTTGTAGCTACAGATAATTTATATAGCTTGCTCTTTGGAGAAAAAAAATAATGAAAATTCACTTTATATGCTGAAAACAGTATAAAAATACAGACTGAAGAATGAATAGGAAGTAGGAACAAATTGTGAAGTCATTTGACATTGACCTACCTGAAAAATGTTTTTAATGCAAATATGTTTAATCTATTTTTTTTCCAACTGATGGTGTCAGAAAGCAAATCTTAGGTGAACACTGCTATTACATATTCCTGCTTGATAATCTTTGTTGAATCACTAAGTTCAAAAATCACTGACCCTGCAAAGATGCAGGTCAAGCTGCTTTTCTGAGAGCAGTTGATAAAAGAAATTCAATTATGTTAGAGATAACAGCCAACATTTTTCATGCTACATTAATAGGTCCACAAAGAACACAATTCCAAGGATTAGTAAATATGACTTCTGAGTCTACCAGTCATAAATATAGAAGCATTTATACACATATATTTAAAGTTTTTACCAGTTTTCTAGGAATATTGAATCTCCTTTGAACAATAAGCAATTAGAATATAGAAACAAGCTCAGTGGGAAAACAATTTTTAAAAGCAGTTATTTGCTTTTCAAAATTGCCTCATCATATCTTGGTGCTTATATACATTTTCTATAAAAGAACACTTACTGTTATTAGTAAGTGTATGTATGCTTTCACTGTGTTCCCTGGCCACTCAATAAGAAAAAAAAAATCCTGTAAGGACAGACACAGAGATTAACTTTGTGAGAATTTTCCATATCCCCAGAAAAAGTCAATGACAAATTTCTGTGCCCTTTTTCTTTCTCAAATTTCCATCACAAATACTTTCAGATGAAACAATAAACGGAGATACTGTAAAGTTTCCATGTAACTTATAAGAAAGCAACTTTTGGTGTTGAGAACATCTAAGTTAAAAAACAGAGGAGATAGACATTTACCAAGACCAAACACACACACACACACGCACACACACACACAGTTTTAAGGAAAAAAAAAAAAATTACCACTTTGCAAACTTTCCAGGTTGCACTCACAAGCAATGAGATGGGTGACATTTACTAATAGAAAGGAAAACTGTGATCTATTAATTGCTTTCCAGTCATTTTATAATGAAAATTTTGAACTGCATTTGATACTCAGGTCATAATGTTGTCACCTGAAACTTACAGCAATGTTCTCTGTTCTCACAAAAAAAATTTGCATGCCAATAGCTTCAATGCTAGCTTTAAAATATGTTTCTCTAAAAATACCTACTGATCTTACAGATGAGTTTTACCACACGCCACCACTGTGAAGTAGTTAAGAATTCAAAATATTAACTTATATCTCCAAATCATGATGTAAAAATTAAGACAGAAAACAGAGGAGACACTTTCCTCATTCACCAAGCCCAGGCAATATACTGTTGGAATTCATTTATCTGCATTCCAGCATGTGGCTTTTTGGTAAGTTAGCTTCAATATTGTGGTCTTATATTATGTGTTTCTAAACTAAAAGAATAGGAAAAGAAAAATAGATGTAGACATACAGAAATTTTGGAGAGGGTTGACTGTGGATCTTGCTACTAGTATTAATAGAAGAGGACAATGCAAAGTGTAGATCATCTCTAACACAGATACTCTTCCTGAAGAATCCTAAAAATATCCTGAGTTTTAATCAATCAATTTTCAGCTGCAAATTTTCACCATTATAGTATCACAGGATTGTTCCCATAGCTACGGAAAACTAAGTTATATATTTTTTGGGAAGATACTGATGTTGGTTCAATAGCATTTCTTAAAGGTTTTCTGAACAAACTTGAGTATCCTAGATATGCTTAAATACCTGAACATTCCAAAGATCATTGTCTAGTTTCCAGATACTGTCCTTGGACTTAGCATACAGTGAAAAGTGAAATCACTGTATATGAACAATAGCGATTGAATAAGATAGCACAAAGATTCTGTAAACCTTGTTTAACATTATGTCAAATACATTTCTTCTTATGTAAGGTATTCTTTTTCTATGCAAATAAAACTTAATGACATTTACAAAAATATTGTTCACCTGAATAACTGTTTATTCTATAGCAGTTCAAGCATCTGCATCTAATTTGTTTCTCAAATGTAAATAACATCAGCAGTAATAGAATTAACCCATTTTTATTAGGCATTTTAAAAATGCTGAAACAAAAATCTGGAAAAAAAAACCCCACAAAATGTATTTTATTTTTCAAGCATCTATACACAAAACCTTGAAAAGTATTCTTGCCAGCTAACTAACTAACTAAGAAATACCTTCTTCATAGAAGCTAAGAAATCTAAGAATCCTAAATTGTAGAGATCAATTGTATCAATTCTAGAGAACAATTGATCAAATTGAAATTGTAAAGGAAATCATACATAACACTAATGATCATTTAATTTTATGAAATTAAAAATACCTATCAAAGATAGTACAGGATTTGAAATTTTGTAATAGTACTACTAATAATAATCCTGAGAGAGCCCAATTATGTAAGTATACCTTTTATACCTAGGTAAAGCATAAAAAATCCCACCCAGATTTTCAGGGGAAGAGTGCTTAGCATGGGGTTTGTCTGATGATTTTAATCTTATGATTATTTGACTCACAAGATTTAATTTTGTATGTAAGAGTTCTAAAGAAGAGTGTCCTATTAGAGGGGTTAACTAGTATGTGAATGAAATGTTTTGCTTTGCAGAAAATAAATAAATATTCATCTGGATTTTTGTAGGAGTACTACTGCACTCATTAAGTCATTGAGTAATTTTTCATGCACAGAAATATATAAACAGATATATTGATTTCCCAAATGACTTCAAAAGGTGAAAACACAGACAACTGGTATGAGAATATTAGGCATCTTTCTTGTTTCTGTGGAGTGCCTTCCTTTCTAATGAGTGTCTTGACATTGTTGAGTAAAAGGAAGGGTTCTGTTCTTCATCAATTCCTCATAAGCCCAGAACTATCTCCCCATCCTGACCAAATCCCCTATTTTTCAGCTTTCAAAAGGCACATGTACAGCTGTGTAAAGTCTAAATTAACATCTTTTTGGAAAGAACTTTTTTCCTACCATTATAGAAGAGTAACTACAGAAATAGATTGCTCTATACTTGAAGATTGTATCTGATTTCTCCTTCGCCATTTCATTATTATATTTTAACTCTCTCTGCCCAGCATAGCCAATGAATAAGATAATTTTTATCCCGGTCAGTTTTGTGTCTCAAAAATAATTTGTGATTTTCTCTTCCCTACATAGGAAACCAAGAAAAACATATGTATATACAAGATGGAAAATCAAAGTGACTGACAGGTTAGAAAAGATAGGAAAAGAATAGCAATTTT
>PYHW01009486.1:2433973-2444367 GCA_013186435.1 Turdus rufiventris | reverse complement strand
GATCTACATGTTGCAAATTTTGCTGACTCCCGGCGGGTGCGCCTTATAGTCCGGTGCGCCTTATGGTCGTGAAATTACTGTACTTTAATACTATAAATGGGCCCTGAAATAGTCTCCTCTCTGTTTCTGATTATATTAACATAATGATTTTTCAAACCTAGTCAGCATTACGCTTCGTCATTGCTAGTGCATGCTATGCAGAATTCAATCATCTGACATCATGGGGTTTATATCAATATTCTAAAGAGCTGTATCATCAAAATAATTAATTAATGGCTTAAAATGTTTCATCCTAGCATTGACTAGCATATTCTGTTTATACTTCTTATTTATAATTACTGATGTCCCATGAGAATATCTTTTAGCAACTACTAGAAAGCAGATGTTCCATTTCCTGAAGTAAAATGAAACTATTTTGCCTTTTTGAGTACAAAAACACAAGGAAAGAAAAATATAAGAAATTTTGTTCACGCACAAGGAAGAAATATGCATAGAAAGATATAAACTCCCTACACACACAAATAGAAAATCCAGTCTCAGGGATATACAAGTTGTTCTTTGCAAAAACAACTTGCTCAGCTGTTAGAATAGCCACATAAGTCACTGGTGACCACTTACTTACATAGAATATGCCTAGCTCTTAACCTAGGTGCAGATCCATCACGGGAAAAAAAAAAAACCCAACAAATAATCAGTTAGGTGTTGATGATACTATTCTGTCTTATAATCTAAGCATATTAGATCAGAAAGAAAATGTACTCATATTAATAACTGTACTTTTGAAACAATGTTCCCTGAGAAAGGAGGACTGTGAAAACCCTAGTGCTTTGGAATTTCAGGTAGGTATTGGTCTGGGAAGCATTTTTATAAAAAGTTTTATCTAAACCATTGCTTATATACATAAATAAAAAATAAGTACTGCAGAAAGTTCTGCCACTAGATCTTAAGAGATTTATCTGGTATACAGCATCAAGGTCCAAGGATTTATAGGAGTGAAAAAATGGCCTCCTATGTTATGGGATCAAAAGAAGCCTATTGATATTTCAGCTTGAGTTCTAGCAGACTTCATGACTCCAGCTGAATTTAACCAATCAAAAGCTCTGAACACTAGCAGTATGAACAAACTGCTTTCTGTACTGCCTCTACACCACTGTTACGTGTTTCGAGGTGAAAATTCTTAGAACCCATAGGACTGTATATCTATCACTGTTTACCATCCCTACTGCTTTGATAATTTTTTCTTTCCATCCCACAAACTCTGTCCTGCTTATTGGCAAAAGGAAAAGTGTTTTCCTGCATATCTGTAGAAATTACAGTGAATATTGGAGAGATGTGCAAGAAGATATGGCAAAGTAGGATAGCATTTACACTTATAATTGCAGTATAATCCACTTTTTAAAAAGAGCAGATTAGCTAACAGAAATTTAATAAATTCCTTCTGCTCATTTATGATAGTAAAAGACTGCATCAGTGTGTAATTCAAAGGAACTCAATGATTTCATTGTACACTGATGAAAACTGAGTTGGCATAGTTGACTTATTGACACTAGCTACTCTCCTGCTGTCACTTTTAATTCTCTATAAACAATTGTCTCTAACATCCCCTACTGTCAGAGACAATTCACACTCTGAATGATGGGGACCACCCAGGACAATAATATGCATTTTCTCATATAATACCTGAAAACTCTAAGGTTTAAACCAATTGTGCAAAACGGCAATTTGAATTTGGGTTTCTATTAAAAAGAATGACCTCCAATTATAATATAGCTATAAAACATAGCTACATTTCTATGAAATAAAAAGTATACCTGTACTTTTTTTTAAAACCTATATATTTCTATATATAACTGTACTTTTTTCCCCTGGTTAAACATATTCACATTTTACTTGCTTGTCTTCCCTGCAGAGAACACATATTATGGATAAAATTTTATATACACATAAAAATAAAACTAAGTAGGGCCTGGTACTTCTTGCCAGAAGTATTTTGTGGCATTTGCCCCATATTTTTCTTTTTCTTATATTTTTAATTATATAGCCTTCTTATGGCAACCATGAATTTCAAAAAAAGTTTCAAATATTTTTTAATTCATTTTGTACATCAGGTAAGGCCCACAAAAAGCAAATTAGCCTGTCAGTGAAAAATATGCTATTTTTCTTAATAGTGTTTATAGATAATAGCAACCCATAACCTCATTCTCCATGCTAATTTTTCAGGTTTACATCAGAGTAAACTTCTTCAAATCAATGGATTTGTACAGAATGGACACACCCATAAAGTTAAACAGTTAAAATCAGGTTTACCATAGTAGATATTTATAACTTTTGAGAAAGATAGAAAGAGAAAATCAGAGTGAAATTTCAAAAGATATAAAATAATCAGGTAAGTTTTACAATTAGTCATTTTATCAGTCTGAACCTGATTTAATGAAGTGAAAATATGAAATCTGTAACAAATTATGAAAGTAAATGAGTTTTAAACAGCACTGGTCATTCTGTTAGAATATGTATATTTGATGTTTCCCTGCAATGACATGTAAGAGGTGAAAAAGGCAGCCCATACACACAAACTCACACAAAAGCAGCTGGGTTAAAAAAATCAACTGTAACTTTGAATATATGGTGTTATTGCTTCAGACACAGTTGAAGTCTCAGTAGGGACACAGCTATTAGGCAAAGGATATAGGCTGTAGAAGTGAAGAGGACCGTCAGGAAACAGTTTTAATAGGATGAACAGTTACTCTCAAGCTGGGGCTCTCCCTGCACATACTCTGCAAATTTTCAGTTTACTTGATGATATCCCCAAAAAGAGGTAATATTTTACTAAAAAAGGAGTGACTTCAAATATCTATTTATATTGTCATGTGTTAATTTATATCGAAGTACTGTTTTAATCTGCATATTGGCTGAGAGATTTGTTTCCCTGAAGAAATGTTTAAAGATACACAAAATCTCAAAAGACTGTGCTTCTCTTTAGGGGCAGTTGCGAATTACAACTGTAATAACCAGTCCCTGTTCTTTTCATGACATACTTGTGATGAGTTCTCACAAAACTCCAAAAACATAATTATCAATGAGAAACTATGAGCAAAAAGCAGTGTCTGTGAAACTGAGTTTCTTAGAGCAAAATACACCACACATCCTGGAAGTTGTCAATAATAGGCCTTACTAATACTAGGAGAAAGCTTAATAATTTATTTCAGCAAAATTATTTACATTTATGCAACATAGATCAGAAATATGCTGTGTTAAATGTGGTAATGTCATGCTGACACATGGAGGGATTGCAATCTCTTTGGTCCACCCCTTATTTTGATGTCTGGGAGTTCAGCCAAATATAATTTTATGACAGCTGCCAAATCAGAGGGAAAATATCACAATCAAACCTAGATAATTAATAGTCCCGATCTTTGGTCAAGTCAAGATTATCCACCCCATCCCTGAAACTGTTCAGCCGTTGGATGGGGCCTTGGGCAACTAATCTAGTGAGTGGCATCCATGCCTAGGCCAAGGATGGGTTGGAACTAGATGATTTATAAAGTCCCTTCCAATAGAGTCAATGATTCTGTGTACCACTACAATCAATTTAAGGGCTTCTTGTCCTGAAGCAGAAGCTGTCAACTGGATTGAAAACAGGAGCCGTTCTAGGTAATTTTCATTTGATTTTGATTTTCCAGTACAGTGTGTTGCACTGTATTTAGCTTTTTGGGTTTTTTTTTTTGTCTGTGCCTGTCTGTTACCTATCTAATTTATGTTTGTAGAAGTATCCTGTAAATATGAAGTTTCTCATTTAGCTATGTATATTCAATTATAAGACTGTATCATACTTTGTTTTGTTTCTCCCAATAAGCAACAAAAGAAAAAAGAATATAGGAAGGTCATTGGCATTTTACACATAAGAAAATCTCAACAAATACAATTCCACTTTAGCACTAATATTATGATGATATCTATTTTTGTCTCTCATTTCTCCTATGCCTTGGTGCCTCTACTTCATGACATTTAACATTCAAGATCTTTTTAAAGAGATTTTTTCTTCCCTTTTGACTTGTAAGTTGTCTCAGTCTCTTTTCCTAAACTCCTAATATGTTCTGATCTTGATTTCAGTAAGTATTATCTATCACTAGTTTGAAAGACATAAAAATCTTCCCATGATAGCTTAGTACATATTTCTCACTATTTCCCATATCAGATCAACCCAGAAAAAGAATATAATCTCAATTTTTCACTCCAGTTTTCAGGAGGAGATGTGCTCTAGCACCAGGATGGAAGCAGATTAGTGACTTGCATAAATACTATGATTGTCTTTTATGTTGTGCACTTGCAAAGTGGTGAACAATCTATGCTTAACTTTTTAACTTACAGCATCTTTTTAAACTTTCCCTTTTTAATATGATTGCATATCATATTTTCAATATGATATTAAAAAAGACAAACACCTCAAATATTTCCTAATTTCTTTTTGATATTTTTTGATTCTTAAAACAGATGAATTTTTATACATCCATAAAATTTTACATTGAAACTTTACTTTTCAAAGTCATCCAGGACAAGTGACCTTGACCCATGAAGGAGCATTAAAAGGAAAAGCAAATTATAGCAGTGGTTCACTTATTGCTGTGGAACATGGAGGCACTCAAGAGCTGAATTGGTTTTTTTTTGTCTAGGGAAGTTAGTTACTTCATGGGGATTCACGTGCAGGATGTGGTGGAGTGATAGCCAATGCCTGCCTGTCCCCCTGACTGTTAACTCTTGCTGTTCTTCCTTGTTGGAACCAGTTCTACTGAAAAAGGCAACCTGGAGCATAACAGAGGTTACTATAGAGATCTGGAAGAAATAACCAGCTCACTGGTTGTTAAAACTGGGTGGTATTATCCTGAATCCTGACAGAAAAGGGTGCAAAAGAAAGATACACTGCAAGAAATATGGCAAACACATTCCCAGTTTAAAAATCTGTAGCTCAAAATGATATATGAAAGTTTAGGACATTTTTGGTGGTCACAAATAAATTACAGAAGAAGACTCTCCGGTGAAGAAATTATGATTTTTATGCTTAATGTGAATTCTCATGAAAAAAGTAGTAAACAAATTGAAGGATACATTTCTTGAAAAACACTCCGTTAAAAACATTAGATAAAATCACCATCAGAAATCTAGGTAATAGTACATAGGAAAAAGAATATATATAAAATTTTATTTTTATATTATTTTGTTTAGGAAGAAGGCATGCTGATCAATTTGGTATTTCAAGTTGTTAGCTTTGTTTTTGCATCCTGAAGATAAGAAGCTAACTTCACTAAGAGGCCCATAATTCAAAAGAAAAAAAATTGTGTTTGAGCGGATTAATTTTAACTTGTTTCCAATTTCATTGTTATTTGGATGAAAAGAAATATTATTTGTCACCTATTTCATTTGTTAAAATTGCTGTGAATTTAGCTTTTGTCAGCTTGCAAATCTAGAACTACTTTACAGGAGATAGGAGGTTTATCTTATAACATCACAAAGATGTCTATGATAACATACATTGTAGTTGGCATTAAGAGAAAATTGAAGTATGAACACTTCCACAATTCCCACACTTTTATGAAAATTGATTACAGTAATTTCACGACCATAAGGTGCACCGGACTATAAGGCGCACTATTTTTTTGCAGCGAGGAGCCGTGCAGCGCGCAACAAAGTAGCGAATTACTGGCAGGTTCTCAATTTGCAAAGTTTTTCACTGCTTTTTCGCCACTTTTTCGCGGTGATTTTTCACCGCTTTTTGCTGCTATTTTTCGCCGTTTTCTCGCCGCTTTTTGCGGCGATTTTTCGACACTTTTTTGTAGCAATTTTCCGCCATTTTTCAGCGGCTTTTTGCTGCGATTTTTTGCCATTTTTCGGCAGCTTTGCATGGTGATTTTTTGCCGCTTTTTCGCTACGCTTTTTTGACGCTTTTTTGCCTCTTTTCTGTGGCACTTTCTCACCACTTGTCGGCACCTTTTCCGCGGCTCTTCTTGGCGCTTCCCTGCGGCCACACCGCTTCCCCCTGCTTCTCCCTGGCCGGCAGCTGCGCCGGTTCCCGGTTTCCTCCACCTGGCGGCTGCGGCTCCCGCGGTTCCCAACTCCCCCTGCACAGCCGCAGCTCCCGCAGGTCCTGGCTCAGTTTGCAGACCGCACTTCCAGGTTCGCAAATATCCGAACTTTGTAGATCAGATAAGGCGCACCAGACTATAAGGTGCGCTTCTGGGTTTGAGGGAAATTTTAGTCAGAAGGGTGCGCCTAATAGTCGTGAAATTACTGTAATTATATGATCTTTTCCCCCTTCCCAAGAACAAGCATATTAAATCTGGTAAAAAAGGTTGAATATAAAGCAGTCTTTTTTTCCCCCCCATAAATCCTTTGCTTCCATTATAAATTATTTGGAACTACTGAATTGGACAGGAAATTGTGTTGAGTCACGGTGGGATTATCTGCATAAAACAGTCTTTTCCATACAGATACATATCATTTTTCCACAGAGCCTGTTGAGCAGACTGGGGCATGAACCTGGTTCTGGCAGATGTTGACAGATCTACATCACCATGGTTGAGCTAGTAAAGCATGCCTCAAGGAGCAACAGAAAAAATATAGTGAGAGACTGCAACATTGTAAAAATATCTCTGAAAATCAGTTTAAAACATCTAAAGAGCATCCTATTTTATATTTGCAAAGCGATATCAAGGAATAGCCATCTAGCAGGGGTTTTTCCTGATATTTTGAGCTTTTTTAACAGTACTCAATTAAGCAGGGAAGTTAGACATACCAATAAATTACCTCAGGAGCTTGATGACTATTGAGGATGTCACTCAAAGACTGAAGATGATTGAAAAGATGAGGATGTTTTGACACTGCAGATAGTAGAGAAAGACAAAAAGCCCACAAAGTGGATAGGTTGTGTTGAATTGCATTCCTTCACAAAAACCAAACTATCATAGGCAAGAGAAGGAGGACAAGAGCAGTAACAGCCCTTCAGTTTTTCCCTATTGAAGAAGTATTACACTACCATACAAATGTGCCAACTCCAAGGAGGGAAGACAATTCATTACTTTATGCATTAAACTCTTTGACAGAACTAAGAACTTCAATGCAGTGTCAAAGTGTTTCCCCATTCTAGATGTACCCATAGAAATGTCCAGAATAATGAAAACAAGCAAAATGCATGATAACCCTTACTGCTTCAATTTAATAGATACTTAAAAAGAAGGTAGATAATCAATGAAATTGTTTTAACCTTTCAGTGTGATTCTGGCTGGAAAAAAAACCCACTGATTTTGAAACAATTTATTTATTGACAGTCTTAGTTCAGCTACATAGATTTATGTCCCAATTGTGTGTATGAATTTTCTCATAGGAAATAACTAATATATTTATGGTTGCTATGGAATTATTCCTGTTCGAACCAACTCTAAGCCATCACAGTTCTGTTGAGACTTTTTATCAGTTTCCAAAGCATAGAAGCATGCTTCTCTTCATGAACATGATTGTTAGCAAAAATGATCTAAAAGATAACCTAAGTATTCCCCTTTTCTTTATATTCCTTTAAAAGTCCATGATTTTTATTAGTAAAACTTCAATAGTAATCCTTTTTGTCATGAGTATTTGGGGCTCAGATAATCAATGAAGTCTCAAGGTTATTTTAGAATTTTTAAACACTCAGGTCTGTTTATCAGGTACAACATCTGCTTGGATTTACCACATGCAACAATTAAACTAGTTGTTTCAATTTTACACAATTGAAGGCACTGTTTTGATCTCCTTTTCATTTTCCAGCTAGCTGTATTTCCTTTGAAGCTGATGAATGAGCTGCAAATGCACAGCTGGTCTTTGTTCTCTATTTTCCCAATATATGCAGATTAGCTGGAGCTAATAGCTGTAGTTCTGGCTAGGCTTCTGATCTACTGCTGGATTTTGGGAGATCATGCACAAATTGCCCAATAATCAGATCTCACACCAGAAAATCTTTCAGTCCAAGGAACCCAACAGAGCAATAGGTGTAATTACTCTATTTTTCTGTCTTCTGTAGCTATAAACCAAAATTAAATGGAAGGTTCAATTATGCTGGTCAGAACAAAGATGGGAAGTATAAAGATTGTAACTGGGCATTTCTTTTCTTGCTTTTCCAGCACAAAGTTATTAATGCTATTATTTAAAACTTATGAAGATCAAAACATAAAATAATTATATATAATATATACATGAATAATGCATGATGTATAACTTAACTTCATTTGCAAATTAAGGTTTTTAAACTTATTATAGGGAGAAAATTAAAAATATATAATGAATATTATATTTCCTATACTCTTTGTAGTAAACCATACAGTCAAATATTTTTCACATTGAGAATTAGCTGAAATAACTTCTTGAAACTCTCTTGACAGGTGTCAGCATTCACTCCTACTGAAATTGAAAGGTTTCCCATCAGTTTGTATGGAATCAGTTTGAGAAAAGTTGCTTATCTATTTTATACAGTTTTCATTGGTCTAACTAGTAAAAGTCTTGAAGCACTCTTCAAAAATATGCAGTTCTATTGACTAGTTTGTGTATATTAAATAAATTCAAACACTTTATCCCCTTTCACAGTTTACTTAAACTTTGCATATTGAGTTTTATTCAAAACATGCTATTTTAGCTGGTATAATAACAGACATAACTATATGTATGTCCAAGGCAGTGATATATTTTGAATATCAGCATGTAGGTTCTCGCCTTCAATACAATGTTAAAACTTACATGTGAATTGTGTTATCTTACCACAATTAATTCAATTTAGAAATTGACAACTGGGTATTTATACTTTCATGTGAAGATTTGAACATCTACCCACTAATAAAGATTGACAAGAAGGAGAAAAAAATCCTCCCTTTTTCATTCCAAATCAAACTGCACCTAGCCTCCTATAACAAAAAATACTTCCAAACAATCACTTTTCTATGTAAACCCAACATGCAGCAACAATTTGGGAAAAAATGATTCCTACAGAATAGGAAAAACCCCACAACCTGAACTTTTGCACTTTAGAATCTGATATTGCTGCAATTCGTCAAAGACATAAGTTATGTCTAAAAAGGGAATAAATCACAATTACCAAGGTTAAAAAAATATTTTTATTAGATTTTAAAATTTAAAATCTGTTTATATACTAGAATAAAATGTATATTCAAATTCAAGTCCTGTGGTCTCTCAGTGTGGTACTTAGTATTTAACTACATGGTAGCTTTAATGTGCCAGAAACTTTTATTCCCTTTGAGATAGCAATTAATCAAATAAATGTTGTCATATATAAAAGCAAACTTGAATATGAAACTTGTTTGAAGTTATAAAGCTATAAATAAACAAGACTTTTAAAAAGGAAGCCCCAGACAAGAGTAAGCTCAACAATCAGCATCAGCTAACTCTATTAAAACAATACGAATGTCCGCCTTCTTTGAAGAAGATTATAGATTCACACTTCTACACATGAGCTGTGAAGCTGTTTTGGCTAACATGAGCTAAGCTACTGTTCTGCAGTAACTATTCTACATTTTTGTAGAAGCGGGGGATGAAAAATTGTTTTGGCAGCACCTGTTAATTCCACAGAGCTCTTTTCTTTCTAAGAGGTATCCCTGAGAAGAATAATCCTAATGATTATGTGACATTTTGTGGTTGGGTTTTCTGTTTGTTTCTTTTTGTTTAAGTTTTAGATCTAATGCACATTAGTTACCCATGAGATACTTCAACAGACACATATTTAATTTCTCCATAAAAAATATTGTGAAACAAAGAAAGAAGGACAGACATTTTATGTAATTCCAGATGAAAGATCACTGAAACCATTATGGTGCCTACCAGACTAACCTCAGGTGCATAGTAGTCCTTTACTTTAATAACCCTATGTGCTTATAGGGTTTTGATTATTTTTGACTAGTTTTTACTGACTTTCATTGTTATATTGGTTGCTGTTCAGAGGAAGTCTTATTCTGTTTTTTTATCAAAATTCATTGTTAAAATACTGTGTATAAAAACAACCATGATCATGTTCAATTCCCTACCTCTGTAGCTTTTCAAGCTCTTTTTAACTTCCACAAGCTGTTTAGATTAAACAAATCAGGGAACATGAAACCTCAGTTTTGTAGAATTATTAGTAGATATTACAGTAATTTCACGACTATAAGCTGCACCCTTTTGACTAAAATTTTCCCTTGAACCCAGAAGTGCGCCTTATAGTCCGGTGCGCCTTATCTGAGCTACGTAGTGGCAAAAATTGCCACTATGAGCCGCGAGGGGGAGTGGCCCCGCGGGACTGTGGCTGGCTGGGAGGAGGGAGAGGGGTTCTTCGGGGCTGTGGCTGGCTCGGAGGAGGAATGGCCCTGCGGGGCTTTGCCGGGCTG
>PYHW01009486.1:2416232-2429572 GCA_013186435.1 Turdus rufiventris | reverse complement strand
CCAAACCCGGAAGTGCGCCTTATAGTCCGGTGCGCCTTATCTGATGGTCAAAGTTTGGAAAATTTGCCTACCCGGAAGTGAGAGCTGCAAGCCGCGGGGGGAGCCAGCAGGGCCAGGGCTGCCCGGTGGAGGGGGACAGAGCCCCGGCAGGCATGTCCCAATCCCATGGAGTGGGGGAGGAGTCCCGGCCAGCTTGCCCCAACCCTGGGGAGGGGGGGAAGAGTCCCGGCAGGTTTGCTCTGGCACCATGGAGGGGGCACGGAGGGGCGGTCGCCACAGCCCAGCCCCAGGGAGGCGGGGAGGAGCAGCAGCAGGCGTATCCTGGCCCTGTGGAGGCCGCACAGAGCAGTAGCAGGTATGCCCCGACCCCGCCAGATACAGGCAGGCCCAGGGGCCCGTGGCACCCCACTCCCGGGTCCGGGCGGGCCCGGGGGCCCATGGCTGCCGGGTGGGGGCGGGGCCTAGGCCAGCAACCTTGTGGGAGGAGCTGGGGGCGGAGCCTCACTGCAAAAAAAAGTGCGCCCTATAGACCGGTGCGCCTTATCTGATCTACAATGTTGCAAATTTTGCCGACTCCGGGGAGTGCGACTTATGGTCGTGAAATTACTGTACTTTCTATATCAAAACATATTCCTTATCAGAAACATATTTCCATTCACCTGTAGAGATGAAAGCATGTGAAGACAAACACTTTAAATAAATTACTTTTGCTAAGTACTGATATTATTCTTCCCTCCAAAATAGGTAAAACCAGAAAAATCCACTGTTCATGATTTCTAGTACATCAATATGTCAGAGCATTCAGATGTAACAGCAACCTTCTTATTTTAAGCCATAAAAAGGCATTTTTATACTTCTAAGCTGTCATCTATATTACTATAGGAAATCAGAACTACAAATAATGAATTCAACAAGAGAAACTAAATATAGTTGTTTATACCATCAAAGGATGTTGAAAGCACAGAGAGAGCAGGCAAAGAAAAATAAAGGATTTTTTCCTTTTTGGAATTGAATATTAAGTCAATTGTTAAAATATTATGTGCAGATTTTTCATACAAGACTTCATAAAAAAGACAGACCTGTCTTACTGTTTTAACATTGTCAGCTATTGGGTCACTCAACATTGCTATTTGTGTTTACTGAAGGAATAGTGAAAATTCAGAATCTTTGATTTGTTTTGAGTGGTTTATAAAACAGAAAAGTTGATTAAATTTATTATATATTCACTAACATAAAGAGAGAAGAATACACAGTATTCTGCATTATGCTTCAGAATGGCATAGTAATGTATGGTTGTTCAGATTTATACTGTAATACTTAAAAATCTAAACAAAAGTTTCAGTTTAATAGCTGCAATAACACTGTGGGTAGCTTTTCTGCTATTCTATTTTGGAATGCCTGTTTTTGCTAAAGTTCTGCCTCAAATAGTTGCTTCAAATGTGCATATAAAACATAGTCTAAATGATAATTTAGTAACATTTGTTCCTCCAAAGAAAGTCCATTTTTTCCCAGGATCTGACCAAGAAATAACAAAAACAGAACATGTGGGAAAGTAATTGCACAGTCTTGTTCATGAATTCTCAACAGATGCAATGCTCTGAAGAATCAAAATAATAACACTGAGCATTATAGAAATAGTGAAAGTGTATTTGAATTCAAAATTGGAAAGATAAATGAAAAAAAATTACTCTGGATGCCTTGTCTTGAGAAGCTGCATATTGTATTTCATAACTTGTACAAGGAACAACAGAATTTTAGCCTTTGTCTATGGAAAGTACATCACTGTCCTAGATCACCCGGTAAATATTTAGTCTTAGTTTTACAGATAAAGGCTACTTTCACGAAGATCAACTGTACTAATCTAAAAAAAAGAAATGCCTTATAAATTACACTTCCAGCAGGTTCCTGGAAAACATCAATGATAACTTCCTGTCACAGGTAGTGAAGGATCCCAAAAGCAATGATGTGCTGCTGAAACACTTATTTACAAACAAGAAAAGCCCGGTAGACGATGTGAAGGTTGGGTGCAGGCTCAGCTGTAGCACCATGGGATTGTGCAGTCCAATATTGAATGAAGAAGTATCAGGATGGTGAGTAAGATTACAGGCAGTGACTTCAGGAGAGATAACTTTAGCTTTCTTGGGGTTCTTGGAAGAATTCCAGAGGAGCGGACCTTGCAGGGAATAGGGCTTCAAGAGAAACTCTAGATTTTCAAGGCTGTCTTCCTCCAGGCTCAAGAATCATGCATGTCAATGAGAAAGAAATCAGGCAAAGAGGGCAATAAACCTCTATGAATTATAAAAAACTCATGTCATTTTTCAAGAATAAACAGGAAATACACAGGAGATGGAAGTGAGGTTAGGTGACTTGGAGTGAATATAGAGAGGTGACCAATGTAGAAATAAGACTAGAAAGGCCAAAGCACAACAAGAATGACATATGGCCAAGAATGTAATGTCTGGCTGTCAGTAGAGGTGTCCCCAAAGTTCAATGGTGGGCCCAGTATTGTTCAACTTGTGTATCAATAACTTGGATGAAGGGACAGGTGCCTCCTCAGCAGGTTCATGGATGGCACAGAGCTGCAAGCAGTGGCTGATAACACAGAGGGCCATGCAGCCCTTCAGAAGGGCCTTGGCAGGGTGGGGAGATGGGCAGAGAGGAACTGTCTGAAATTCAGCAAAAGGAAAAGGAGGGTTTTGCACCTGAGGAAGAATAGCCCTGAGAATTACAACAGGCTATAAGGTCATCTTCTGGGAAGGAGCTCTGAAGAAAAAACCTGAGGGTCCTGGTGGACATGAAGCTCTGTGAGCCAGAAGTGTGACCTTGAGGCCAAGAAGGCCAATGGTGTCCTGGAATTCATTAGGAAGAACATTACCAGTTGGTCGAGGAAGGTGATCCTACCCCTTCACTCAGGCCTGATGAGGCCACATATGGAGTGCTGTGTCTAGTTTTGGCCTCCTCAGTGCAGGGGAGACATGAGAGATCCTGGAGAGAGTCCAGTGGAGGACTCTAAAGACGATTAAGGGACTGGAGCATCCCTCTTACAAGTAAAGGCTGACAGAGATGAGCCTGTTCAGTCTCAAGGAGCCAATTGAGAGGGGACCTTGTCCATGTCTGTCAGTATCTGAAGGGAGGTGATAAGAAGATGGAGCCAGGCTCTGCTCAGCGTTGCCAAGCAATAGTACAAGAGGCAACAGGCACAAACAGATGTGCAGGAAGCTTCACCTCAATTGAGGAAGAGCTGCTTCACTGTGTGGATGACCATGCACTGAAAGAGATTGCCCAGAAAGGCTGTAGGGACTCTCCTACAGAATATTGAAAAACCATCTGGATACAATCCTGTGCAAGGTGCTTTAGGATGACCCTGCTTGAGCAGGGAGGTTGGATCAAATGACCCACTGAGGTCCTTTCGATTCTGACCCATTCTGTGATTCTGTGATTGTCAATTAACTACATGAAAATGCATAAAAATTAAGCTGATTTAGAAGGATGTTGATTTTACACTCAGTTGCATGTAGCTACTGTTACTTTCAGACAATAAGATCTTTTTTTTAATGTATGAATTCTAATATTATATAAATATGAAAATTAAAACCAGAACAACAACAGGAAAAAAATTCCAATTTATTGAGCATAATAATTTTATAAGGTGGAGGATTTTTGTGGGTTTGTTTTCTGGTGGTTTTTTGTTTGTTTTGATTTGGTATTTTTGTTGTTGTTGTTTTGTTTTGTCTTTTAAAATGTTTCTAGACTGTATTGTTCTCTGCCAAAGAACACATGGAGGGAAAATAACCTCTTTTGTTACAAAGTTTTGGCCAATTGCACAAAAAACATTTCAGACAAAAAGGTGTTCTCTATGAATTATGAATTAATCTTTAGGTATACAGAACCCAAAGCAGGCAATAAAGTCTCTTGAAACAAGATCTTAAAATGGCTTTTAAGATGAAAGAGTAAATATTTTTTTTTAAATAATCCTAATATTTTGGAAAAAATGGTGAATATATTTGCTAATTTTTTGAACTCATGATTATACGATATATGTATACATATGATATTTATAATAGAAGATTGATATATGTGTTTAACAACAGGTTGTCCTAAAAATGTTCTTTAAAAAGTTCTGTCTCTCAATAAATTGACTTATAATAAAAGAGCAAGTACTACTAACATGCTAAAATTAGATCACAGATCCTGTGCAGAATGAGTTCAGAATTACCTGGTTGTGAAAAGTAAAATTCTAATTGCAAAGAAGCAATATTTTCTCTTTTTTTCTTTTTTTTCTTTTTTTTTTCAGATTATATTATTATAACCTCTGTTTTCTAACTCTAGATTGCTTTTTATGACTCATCTGCTATGGTTAGCACACAGTTACTGAGAAATGCTACCAGTACTATATATTTCCTTGCACTACTTTTTGCTGTATGTTGCATATTTGGGAGTGATATTAATATTTCCTTGGAAAGAAAAATACAGATTAAAACTGTTTTCCTTCTCATTTTACTGCAAATCATCTGTAATTAAAGAGTATGAAGAAAAAAAATCAAATACTTTCAGTAGATGCCTGACTAGTCCATTAAGATTTTGTTTGTTCCAGTTTCTATCTGCACAATGAAAGAATTCCGGAAGAAATAAATTGCTTGAAGCACATATAATTTTGTGGACAAAAATATTTTCATTAGTAATGTTTCTGTTCTGTTGAGATTTTTGCAATTCCATTAGACTGGTTTCTTATTTACTATTCCTTCATTAGAAATTATTCTTTGCCTTATGTTATTCTGTTTCAGTAAGAATATTTTTATGTCAGTACAGACTTTTATCCAAAAGGGTGGTATATTTTTCATAATATTAAGATTGGTTAAGTGATTAGGTGAATTTTGTGCTGAGGATAAGTAGTTAAATGAAGCAAATTTTTTAACCACAGCTACAGTACTTCCTGGGTGTGGGAGTGTTCATTTTTTTCCCAGGGTTCCTCATCCATCTTGAGCCACAAGACTCAAAAATGTTTATCGACTTTAGATGCAGTTGACTCTGCATAGATTTCTGATCTTTCAGCTTTCTGTTGTGATTGAGAGATGTGAGCTTTTGTCACAACATGCAATTTTTTTGTAATGTAGTTTTTTATCCTCACCATTTGAAGTCACTCTATCATCACATTTCAGCGAGCCAAATAACTGTCAAACTAAAAGAATGTTCAAACTGAACAAATCTAAATTTGCTTCAATAATATCGCCTAGAGGTTAAAACTTGAATATTCTCATTCTAGCTTGCCAAGCTATTGAACTGATAGTCAGCGTCAAGAATTTTAATACTCATATATTCTTATTAATAATATGAATTCCATCATAAAAGGCTTAAAAATAATAATTGCTTCCTTTAAGTCTGTGATCAAAAAAGTAATAGACAACATTTTATGTCTGTAGCTAGAGTTTTCATCTTTTTCATAAATCTCAACAAATTAGTTCAACAAATGAAGACATATTGTCTCCTCTTGCATGTATCTTAATTATTGTAAAAGTGCCTCAGACATATCTCTGTTCATCCAAATTTAAATATGAAATCTGAGACACAATGAAGTCTGAGGGCCATGCTTTATATTTCTGTGCTATCAAAATTTCACCCTTAAGGAGAATTTTATGTTGACATTTTCAGGGCTGAAATTGTGCTCACCAAGCAGAGGAAAACAAAGCACTGAATTTCTGTTTAAAATAAATCAATACATAAAAGAAGCAATGTGTAATCAATTTTCAGCAGGTATTTCTATGATTATGAAGTTTTACTAGAATACTTTCTGTAAGAGATAGTTTGCACAATTTGGATTTATTTTTTTTCATAACATCTGAAATGAAAATGAATGGAAGTTAAAAAAAATATATTGTTATGTACATATGCCACAAATACAGAATTTTTAAACTAACACAAATATTAAACCACTGAAAATTTACTGTAACTTTGGTAGGGTATTTTTTACTCATTTTTGATTTCCCATCGTTTTTCCATTGCTATTAATTCCTTCAAGGAAATGTGTTACATTTGATAAAGTGACATGATTTCAGGCTAGAAAATTGCATTTATTCCAGATTTAAATTTTGAAGATGTGGGAATCTAGCCACAGACAATCAAGAATTCTTTAACTGTGAAATATAAATATTAAAAAATAGTTCAAATTTATTAAAAAAAGAAACCCCACATACTGGTGAAAAAGACTGCAGAAATAAATTAGATATGTATTTATTAGATTTTACTTTAGGAGTGTGAATTTGTTCTGAGAATGGGTTTATTAATCTGGGTAAAATACATTACTGCATCTGAACTCCTTGTTCATAAGGGGATAATTTTATTGCTTACAATAAAAGAAAATGAAATAACAGAATGACCAAATGACATTATTTAGATCACACTTCAATCTGTTGTCCATTTCAAAGGCAAGGAAAAAAATCTTTGGAAAGGAAACTTTGCATCAAAATGGAATTTCATTGTTGGTATTCACTCCAATAAATAGACACTGCTTGTGTGACATCACTTCTTTTGAACAGCAGTGTTGTTAATGACATTATACTTCAATGATAGCACAGAGAAAAAGTCACTCAGAGGACTGATAAGAAGAAATATCTGCCTGGTTTAAAAGTAACAGATTATTGAAAATCAGAAAAAAATTTTCTTGCTTCCTTTGCAAATTCTCCATATATCAACAAGAAGAGAGCAGAGAATAAAAATCTATGCTGCATCAAGTGATCTTACCTCTGCAATTGATATACAAAATGTAATGACCATTTCTGTGTCTTTAGAATATGAAATAACAGACAACTTTATTCTTCTTAGGATCTAGAGTTTTGAAGGGTTTTCTTGCACTCATTAAGTTCTGGAACAAGAATCTTACTCATATAACAATCACATATAACCAGAATTGTAAAACTATTCTTGTACATGGTATCCAGCTTACCAAAACCCACATGGTGTTTCATTAAAAAAATGATGTTTTGGTTTTTTTTTTTTTTTTTCCCAGCGCACTCGAGCTCCAGCAGTAGCACAAACTTTGATTGAAAAAAAACAACAATGAGCATGGTATATTAAGGCTGAGAGGCAATTGTGTCTGAAACAATGACTCACAGTCATTGGGCCCTTCAATGAATTCAGAATTTTATTAAGACCTAGAAGTAAGTAACCATTGTTTCTGTTGTCTCCTCTTGGTATTTAAATACAAAAATTAAAAATAAGCCTATTTCAAATGAAAATTCCCTGTTAGATAGTATCATATAGTTTACTAGAGGTTTCTAAGACCAGCAGAAGCTATGATGTACAGTAATTTCACTATTATAAGCCACATCTGATTATAAACCACACTTCCAGGTGTTGGCAATGTTTCTTCTTTGTCCGTATACAAGCCGCACTGGATTAAAAACCACACTTTTGTTCGCAGCAAGGATCCGCGTGCAACTTTCACAAAGTTGCCTATTAGTAACCGAATCGTGGGATCACGGGGTTTACTGGCTTGGCTTGGAGCTGTGCGGGTCGACTCGGCACTGTCCTGCCACTGCCAGGCCTGTGCGGACTTGGCTCAGCGAGGGGCTTCTGCTGGCTCGCACTTCCGGGTTGGCAAATTTCTGAACTTCGTTCATATATTGGCCTCTCTGGAGTATAAGCTGCACTTCCGGTTTCGGACCAAAATTTTAGTCAAAATGGTGTGGCTTATAATCGTGAAATTACTGTAATTTATTAGCGTTTTGTAAAAGTTGCTTATCCAGGAAAATTGACAAGTTGCAGTGACCTCTTAAATCTATAAACCTTCTTTGCAGCCAGTAAAAGAAAAGCCTTTAGAGTTTCATCATACTCATATGAGTGTGGATATGGAATATTCTGGAAGAAGTCTGACAAGTAGTTGATGAATAGATTACTGAAATTTGGAAACCTGAAAATATCTAACATTCCTGAGAAACTTGTGCTCTGTTAAACTAATTTCAAGATTATAATCCACACCCTTTTGACTAAAATCTTGTTCCCAAACCCAGAAGTGTGGTTTATAATCTGAAGTGGCCAATATATGGATGAAAGTCAGAAATTTGCCAACCCAGAAGTGCGAGCCACGAGCCGAACTGTGTGGGGAGGGAGGGAGTAGGTGGCCGCAGGAGCCCTGAGCTATGAGAGGCGGCCACCCCAAGCCAACCCAAAAGTGCAAGCTCAAGCCACGGCCATCCTGAACCAACCCAGAAGTGTGAGTCGTAGCTGCAGCAGCCCCAAGCCAAGCCACGAGGGGAAGCGGCCCTGTGGTAGCACCGAACTGCAAGGGGCAGCACCGAGCCAAGCCTGCATGGTCCTGAGCTGAGCCAGGAAACCCCACGATCACAATTCTGTTACTAATTGGCAACTTTGTGAAAGTTGCATGCAGATCCTCTCTGTGAATGAAATTGCGGCTTATAATCTGGCGTGGTTTATATATGGACAAAGAACGAAAATTTGCCAACACCCGGAAAGTGTTGCTTATAATCAGGTGTGGCTTATAATCGTGAAATTACTGCACCCAGATTTCCATATGTGTAGGAACCTAGGATTTCTGGAAAATAGGAATTGAGTGTGTAGGAATCAACTGCTCTGTTCATATGATATAAAGTTGATCTGTAAATACAGAAATAATCTGATGCCTCTGTGATTCAGACTTCCTAAATATAAAATCAATCACAGATTTATAGTTTTGGAAATTTGCCAAGACAGCCTGGAAGACAAGTTTGTCAGATAGACACTAAAGGACATTGTTATAGAAGTTTAATCTGAAATGACAACTCAGTTGATCAAAGTAATAGATCTACACCAACTTACCGCCTCACCAGAATGTTCTCATAACACAGTTAATGACTGGAGGATCAAAAGTGTAAGACTCTTCAAGATTTCCCTGAAACAGAAAATCAAATATGTTTTATTTGCTTTTCTACAGCAATACCAATAAATTCTGAAGGGTTCAAGAAACAGAAAAATTAAATACACTGATGATAAATAACTTCTGCAAACAGTAATCACTGAAAAGTAGCAAAACGAAGTGGAATTTCTAGAGTAACTGTGATGTAAAAGAATATAAATCACAGTCATACACAGTTATTTATATTAAAATTATCTGTACTTGATTGAAGAGGTTATGAAACAATTGTGTTCCAAACACATTGTCTTAGTCACACTTTCTTGCTTTGTCACTGCACTAGACCAATCTTTTTTCAATGTACTATTTTTTGTACAAAATACTGTTTCATAACTGAAGTTACTCCATTAGCTCTTTAAATACACCAAGCATATCATCAAAACCTACAGTGCTTACACCAACAGAATGGCATTTGGTAAATTACCTTAGATATATGAAAACAGAACTGTAGCTTTTTCAATAATAAAGTCATCTCTTCACATATCACAGACCTGTGAAAACCTCTACTATACAGATATCCATTCAACATACACATTTAGCTCTTTAAGTCACTAGCAGCCAAGCTTAAGAGGTGAGCCTCGTGATGTTCAACAAGGCCAAATGCAAGATCCTACATCCTGACTGGGGAAACCCAAGCATAAGTACAGGCTGTGTGGAGAATGGATTAAAAGGAGAAAGATTTAGGAGCACTAGTTGATGAGAAGGAAAACACAGCCCAGTAATGAGTACTTGCAGCTCAGAAAGCCAGCTTCAGCCTGGGCAACACCAAAAGTGATGTTCCCAGCAGGTCAGGGGAGATGATTGTCCCCCCTTTACTCTGCTCTTCTGAGACCCCACCTGGAGTGCTGTGTCTGAGTCTAGGGTGCCCAGCAAAAGAAAGATGTGGACCTGTTGGAACAAGTCCTGAAGAGAACCACAAGGCTGGAACATCTCTTCGATGAAGATGGGCTGAGAGAATTGGAGCTGCTCATTCCAGAGAAAAAAAGGCTTTGGGGAGAATTTGTAGCACCTTCCAGTGTCTGAAGGAGGCTTTCAAGAGGGCTGGAGATGGACATTTGACTAGGGCATGTAGTAATAGGCCAAGGGGTAATGGCCTTAAGTTGAAAGACTGTACATTTAGGTCAGATGTTAACAAAGAATATGTTGTCCTAAGAGGCTGTGGACTCCCCATCTGTGAAACGATACTGGGCCAGGCTGGGTAGGGCTGTATACTGCTGGTCTAATGGAAGGACACCCAGGAAAGGGGGTTGAATCTAGATCTTTAAGGTCCCTTCCAATCCTAACCATTCAATGTGCCGATAATTCTGCGATCTTTCTTTGGGGTAAGGCTGGGAGAGGTAGAATTGTTTAGTCTAGAAAAAAGAACACTCAAAGGAAAATTCATCAACACGTACAAACAAATGAATGCAACATGCAAAGATGGAGTCAGGCTGGGGTTTTTTTATGTTCACTGACAGGACAAAAAACAATGGGGAAAAGGAAAGAAAAAGAGCTGTATGACTATCAGAAAACAGCTTTTTTTGTTGTTGTTGTAACTGAATACTGAGGCAGTTTGCCAAGAAATGACTATTTCATCTTGGAAATACTGAAATACTTGGAATATTAATCTAGGAAATGCTGAAAAGCCATCTGGACATGGTCATGGGTAACCTGCTTTTAGTAGCTCTGCTTGAACATGGAGGTGGGCCCAGATCCAACCTTGACACTCTGTGATACTGTGATATTTTATGCACAGCACTTGTGAGTTTGTGTTTTATTCACTCACTAGGCAGTCTGGAATTGATAACCACCTTCTGCCTTCTTATATATCTCAGTCATGACATTCAGAAATCACAATATTTCTAAATGATTTACAAAATAATAAAAGTAAATAGCAATAAATGACCATTAATGATCAAGAATGTTTCACCCTAAAAACTCTTTTTTTCTGAAACCATTCTAATTTTGTCATAATACAGTAACAGTTTCAGTGGCTTGTTTTGTTGGGGGGTTCTTGTGTGTGTGTGTTTTTGTTGTTGTTTTGCTTTTTTTTTTTAATTCACTGCACAAGCAACATGAAGAAAATTGTTGAAAATAGGCAGGTAGAGAACATTTTAATAAGCAAATCTTATGTAGTATAAAATACAAGTGGAACATAGGTCTGGACCATTTATTTAAAATGGTCTTCTTTGAAGGCAGGGCCTTCAGATATGGTGAAACATGGTTGTATATGACAATGGACTGAGTCAATCATTTTTATGTAAGAACCATTTCATTATCTGCTTTGTTTTCCACAGTCAGACTGGAAGAAGAATTAATAGAAACACACAAATAATAATGTTGTCAGTGCTGAATGTTTAATGACATGGTTCAAATGGCTACCTTGAATACATTTTAACATTGCTGCGTTTATGGCAGAGATTTATTAGGCTGATATTACACACCAGTTAGTATTTGCCTTATGCCTATAACAGCATCAATTTTTTTTTTTTTTTACTGAAGTTGCTTAACTAATCATCACATCATAGGAATGCTGATTAAGCAATATGAACTCATAAAATATGTCCTGAAAGCTGGTGTACTATGCATTCTTCCTTTTTCATACAAAACATATGCAAATATAAGATTCTTCCATTCTTTTATCCAGTCCCTTTGTTACTCTATACTATGTATTTTAGTTGCCCATATTGAATTAGTTTGGTTCAATTACATGAGCTTTCATCACTGGAAAATTGTGAACCTGTTCTGTACACTAGAAGACTCTTTTCATATTCAGTGCTTTCCCTTTCTGTAAATAGTACAATTTTTCATCAACTTTTCCTTATAAAGAGCAGCAATTCCAACACTAAAATGTAAAAATACTGTTTAAAAGATATTCTTGATATTCCAACTTGTTAAGTCCAGTCTAAAGAGATTAATTTGTGGTCATTTTCTTGAATAACAAACACATTCTATGTGCGTTTAAAAAAAAAGAGGGAGATCTATTTCAGAGTTGTAGTAGAGGGACAGAAGTTGAGTAAGATTAACTTTTTCCTATATTTGGAGGCTTGCATATCTTTCATCTCCCTCTTCCACTGAACTGTTTTCCTGTACTTACCATTCTGAGACTCTTTTCTATTAATACTCAATTTCTTTTGATATTTTCAAAGTTAGGACTCATTTAGTTTTCATCTCAGTATCCAAGATATCATTATATCAGCATGAATTTGAGTTTAAATCACAGATGACTAAACTTCAAACATTGACAAAATCAACAACATATCTGAATATCATAGGGTAGCTCTGGATACTCATCTGTTTGGTTTCCTAAACTTGCCAAAATGGAAAAATCTCTATGGCTGGCTGTTTATTTTAAAAAGAGAAAAAAATAAGGTAGATGGTGGGTTACATTGCTAAAAGTATCAGGGGAATAATGTTGGTATACAGCCCCACAGGATCAATAGGTTGTGCCTGCATCAAAATAAAATAGCATAAAATGACTGTTAATAATTTACAAAAAATACTTCTTCCCCTAACAAATCTCTTGTGTCTCCAGAATCTTTTATTCCCTGTATTTAAATGAAAAATATAAGAAACCAGATGTCACTGTTCCCAAACTTTTTTTCTATGTCTGTGTCACACAGTGCTAAAAGTTCTTGAGACAAGAGATATGGTCTGTGCTGAGTGACTACCAGTGGGCTTTGGAGGCAGACATTGCTGTTAGACTCTGTATGACCACAGCCAGGCCTGTGTCAGGTTTGTCACTGGTAAATTGAGTTGACAGTCTTCTGCCATGTCACTGACATGCCATATAAATAAATTCATTGAAGAATACTGTGAAAGCATGCGAATCTATGGGAACGAAGGTAACTCATTTCAATTTGACCTCATTAAGGCTAATTCTCATGTGGTTGTCCTTTACAATCACTCACTTTACAATCACTCTTGTATTGAAATAATGAAAATGGACATTCATTGTATTCCATACCTTAGGTAGGCAAAACCAGCAGCTAACATGGAACAGATAGAATGTCTTCCTGTCATGTTTTTCTGCCCTGCCTGCTGTTATTCCCTTGACAGAGTCCATGAGTCTAAAGACCTCAGCACTGTTACTTAGGAAAAAAAAGAGTCCAATTTTCTGCAAGTTTACCTTTTTGATGGCAGTCTGATAGATTTTACATCTGGACAGGGAAAGGGGTAGAAGCATATGATTTGATACTTTTTATGATAACTAGAATGTAGCTTGGGTTTTTTTAAAACAAACAAACAAACAAACAAAAAACCTCTCTCACGCATTTGAAGGTCACAGCCAGGTACAAACAAATTTCTTTAACAACTGAAAAGTCTGTCAGGACAAATGATACTGCAGCCAAACCTTTTTTATATATTTTTTTTTAATTTCTTCTTTTAGGGAAACAGTCTGGTTGTATATGTGGATATGGCAGAGAATAGAAAATGAGGTTCTATATGGACTCAT
>PYHW01009486.1:2393897-2411517 GCA_013186435.1 Turdus rufiventris | reverse complement strand
TTTTTTTTTTTTTTTTGTATTTGAAAGTTTTTGCATAATGATCTGGGAGCATTGACATCAACTTATGTCTTAACTATTCTATTATCAAAGCCCTATCAAAATTAAGTACTTTTATTTTTTCTTTTAAACAAAACCTCAAGATTAATATATTGTCTTGTCAGTAAATGAGGTAGGGCTCTGTATACAGCTGAAGTTATTCTTTTATGAAACCCACCAATCTTCTTGGTATAGTTTAGAATTTTATAAGTAAGATGCATATACAAATTTCCTTCTGTTAATATCCTTTTTTTAAATCCATTTAAAAATATTCTGGTTTTGTGGCTGTTTTTGTTTTCAATGGCTTTTGTTTAAAAATTCTTCTGCTTTATTCTTTCCTCTATATATCTAATGAATCCAAATAGTACAGAACAGCATTTGGCATTTACAAAAATGGCATATTATCACACAGAAATTGTTCAGCAATGCCTAAAAAATAATTAGAAAATCTGTTATTAATAGGTCAGCTTATATATCTCCCAAAATCTACAAAAACAGGTATTGGTCAAATAAATTCACAAAAAGATAAAAATTAATGGTGGTTGGAGATAAACCACAAAACCCCTCCTAAAACCACAAAAAAACCCCAACCCCCCGCCCACCACCACCACCACCAAAAGTCACAATTAAAAAAAACCCACAACAAACTACCAAAAAACCCTGGAAATTTTGTCATTATTTCTTTTGGTCACACACAAAGAACAAGTTATAAAATACATCCTGGAACAGGACTGCAGTAAATGTTTCCCTTTTGTGCAATGCTTCTGCCTTTTATTGTTGCTCTTATTGGTTTTAATTCCCCTTTCTTCTGCCTTTTCTATTATCTAAATAAAACATCTGACATATTATATAAAATTTCAAATATGTGCATATCAAAAAGTTATGTTTTGTAGAAAAAAAATCATATATCTATTAAATTTACTACAACTAGCAGTGTATTTTTTAAAAATCCAAATATATTAATAGAATTCCACACTGCAAAAATTCTTGATGAGTGTTTGAAAATTGAGAACCCTACTTTAATTCTTTTAAGCGATTGTGTGGTCCAGCACTGTCTGAGTGAAGCTGAATTTCCCAAGACAGGTTGGCAAATAAAAGCCAAAGCATTCAAAGTGTTATTTTATCTTCTCTTCTCACATCATCTCTCTAGTCCTTTTAAATTTAAGAGATTTCAAATAGACAATTGATACAGGTGATCTTACACCACAAATGATAGCAAACTAGGGTTAAAAGGAAAATGGCCAGGAATCCTCCAAAGTCATCTGAATCTACGTGGCAAGAAAAGAACATTCTTCTTTATTGAAATAATAATTTAAAAAAAAAAGTTGCATTGTTTTAATGTAATCAAAATATTTTTATGTCTCATATTTGTCAAAAAACAGTGTATGATGGGACTCTTACATTTCTGCATCATTAGCCAGCTTACTTATGAGTCCTTTAAATATCATATAACAAGGAAGTTGATGGCAGTGGAAGAATTATATATATAATCCTTGGATTACATATGTATGTTGGATCATGCTTTTTATGTATGAGCATAATTTAATTGTAATCAGACACATCTGAATCCTAGAGTGACTTATTAATGTATTAAAGTATAGTTAAGCAAGAATCTCCTCAGAAGAGAGATTATTTGCATGATCAAGTTAAGTCTATACATAGCTGAATAACTGTAGGATAGTCCCTCAGGCAGTTGCTGTCTCAGTAGTTGATGGGTTTTCTCCAGCAGAAGAAAAGAGTCACTGTAACACTCTTTTTAAAAGACAGATTTAAAATAAAATCAGTTGATTATTTATAGGAAGCTGTAGCATACACTTGAGTTAATTGGATTATTTTTAAATATCCAATTTAACAGTCTGCCTTGAACGGTAAGACCTTATGATCTTCTATGAATAGAGAAGAATGCCTGAGCAAGACTCTCCTTTAGGGAGGCTGTGTATATCTTGTCCAATTCCACTTACGCTACAAATGGGCCAAGTGAGAAAAATGACCGAGTGACAAGTCCACTGCAAGAAAATCCTTACAGATGCTCAGTAAAAGCCAGAATAACTTCAGATTCTTGCAACCATTTAAGCATGTTTAGTTTAAATTCAGTTTAAGCAGTGCATCCTGTAACCTAAATGGAAATTTAACTACAGCTTCGGTTTACCTTCCTTTATTTCAGTTGTCAATATGGTAATCTAATTGTAATGTAACAGATGCCTCTTGGCTTGACTGGTTTCAGACAACTTAGTGATACCAATTGTCTTGGTCTTGAAAATTAAAACTGGAAAAGAATAGTCTGTGTAAGCAATTCAGCCACCATCTGGAAAAAAAATTTCTTTACAGTGTTTGTGCTTAACGTTTTTAGTCAGAATTGGGGTAGGTGGAGATTTGCTGCCATCTGCTGGAAGAATTCCTTTCCTGAATTTAAAATAAATAAAATTGAAGAATTTTTTTAATGAGTAACCTAATGAAAGATTAAAACTATTACCATTGATGAAATTTAGGTGCTTAATACCTGTACATACATCTAAATGATCATTATTCTAATGGCATTAAGAGTGTAAAATTATGAAAATGTGGACCTAAATATCCTTACAATTCGCTGTCTGAATGGAGGACTATATAATTAAGCTGTATTCTTAAATATAAAATAGCATAAATCCTTCCGAAATGGGAATAATAGAAGATACAAAAAGAGAGGGAAATTAAAGACAAAGAGGCCTTTGCAGACAACCATTTGTTCAATTTCATAGTATAAATCTCAGTGCTACAGTTTTATTCATTACGATATGTAAAGATATTGGTCTAAGATCCTGATGCTATGTATAGGTAGCAGGAACCTCACAGTAAATACCCAGATTTCTCTAAGAGTTGACAATTTCAGAGAACAAAAAACAAACAGAAACAAATTCAAATCGCAATAGTTTTGTCCGCTTGCCAGGAGACGGCTGCTTCAGTCCCAACACACACAGAGTAGTTAGCACTGCAAAAAAGTTTGATGCTGGATGTTAGAATAAGCAGTACTAGGTAGCTTACAGGGCACTTGACAATTTTGAAGAGATTTTCTGTCTTCATTCTCAATTCTGTTTCACCTATGCATAGTCCCAAATTCAGACAACAACTCGGTATTTCTTCCCAGCTAAATGCCTGTAAATATCAATTTTATATCTGCCTGATGAGGATTTTGAGATAGCCAAGTTAGATGTTGAATGATTTTGATGGATATGTGATTTGGACGTGAGTTCACAGCCTCACAGATTTGCAAGTTTTAAAGTTTTAGCCAAAACACCTATATTCTGGAAAAAAAAAAAACAAAAACAAAAAAAAAAACCCCACAAGATTATCCTGGGTAGTCTTTTTGATGTCTTGAGACTACCAGATCTATACTGGCATTGTAATTTCATTAGCCTATTTTCATTTGCTTAGAAATAATGCAGCTGGGTAGAAATTGTCGAAATTGCGTGGCAAGACAGAGCGGAACCACTCAGAATAATATAAATACACAGTGGAGGAATATGGTAAGAGGACCTATGATTACATAGTCAAATAATAGATTGATATCAGGCTATCGTGCCTGAAGTATTTGCTGTCCCAAGAAAACTTACACCAAATTACCAAATTATACTGTAATTTACATTGCATGAAGAATCATATATTTCCACGTAGTCTGGGATTTACATTTCATGTCTTTTACATCTCACCACTGTTACCAAATACCAGCTGTTAAATTCAGCCCACTGGATTTCAATCTAAGGATTATTTATTGTGTCTTACCTTTAACTTTGTCTTTAGGTCCAGTATTCATTACCTTGATACTGAGAACTTAAAAGTGATTAAAACATGAAAAGTACTGGAGATAATTTTAAAATGTACTCACAGAGGCACATCTCCACCTATTTAATCAATTTATTCTGATTGGCAAGAGCAGTATTTTTTCCATCTGCATAAGCTAGGCTTTGGAAAGCAGAAAATCTGCAGGTATACTTCTGTGGTTGGCAGCTTCCCACATATTTATTGTATTCACACCATATTCTCATGTCTCTACAGGGTCACACTAGGTTTTCCAGGAGTTATTTGGATAATTGTAAAGAAAAGCATTTCTCAAGGAGTGGGGCACATCTTAATGGGAAATGTAGGACAATACTGATCAAGAGATGTATCAGCTAACTGGAGCAACTACACCAGTGTCAGTGTGATACTCTGGCTCACTAGAGAGAAGGACAATGAAAAGCAGACATAGGAAGATGCATTAAGAAATGAGGTAAGGAGAACTACGTGCAATGATTAAGATTAAAATTCCACATTCAGGTTAAATTACTAACCTTAATTTTAACTATATATTTTTTGAAGTCTAGAAGACTTATAAAAGATTAAATGTCAGACCTTAGTTTCAAGGTATGCACAAACAAATGTTATGCAAAAATTTTGTCTAGAAATGTCAAGAGGATCAAGGGTTCTGAAAAACAACTTTGTGTAATTTTATGTAACAATACAGTGAATTTGTGACACGCTTTTGCAAGAAATTGAGAAATTACTCAGTCAGGAAAAAATTGTTCCTTGTAAATAAATGTAAAAATAATGTGCAAGGCACATATCTCTTTCAACATAAAGAAAATGTTGTCTCTTTTAAAAATAACTTTGCATTTAGATCCTCCATCTATTTTTAAAGTTCCCAGTCCTGTGAGAAGCCATGCATGAAATACAAAAAGAGAAGCACTCAGACTTTCTGTACCCTCTGTTCTTAGTCATCTTAATCTAATACTGCTTAAGAAAAAAAGACAAACTTGTTGCCTGCTAGGAGCCACTAGTCTGCGCTGTTGTATAAGAAATCTGTATTAAATCAAGTCCTTACAAACACAACTGTAATCGTTTCTATAAGCATGTTTTGTACCATTAAATAATATGTACTAAACTGTTTGTATGAATTTGAGCTTTTATTGTCCCCTATCTGCTATATCATGAAAATTTTGAGTTAGAACGTATATCATATTCAAAGCCTCACATTTGTTTTCATTCCATTTTGATATTTCACTAGAGGTAAAAAAAAATACAAATTTATTAGACTAATGGGTAAATCTTCAAGCTAGGAACTCTAACAATTCAAATATGCAATAGGAAGACTTATGATTAAGCTAAAGCTTCAAAAGGGTGTTAATGCTATGGAAATGTTCTTCCATTATTATACAGATATTTTAATGGAAAGGGGGGGAAAAAAACCCACTCATCCCAAAATTAAAATATTATTGATACTCTTACCATACTAATACATGAGTAAGAGATTTTTTTTTTCCTTATATTTTGTGTCTTTTCACAAACTGCAATCTGATTTTTGCCACACTTTAGCAACAGATTTGTAATGGAGACTATGGACTATTTTTGTTAATGTGACTGTTGTCTTTAGTCTTCCCTTTTATTCTTAAAGACTTTAATGTACCATATAAAATAAGGCACCATAAGAATATAAATGTGAAATAAATATCCTTCTTTCTGACTAAAAATATGAATTTTGCATTCTACCATAAGGGAAATTCTTTGCTGATGACACTTACAAGCAACTTCCCAGAAAGGATGGCCTTGAGCATTTTCTTTTATTATCTCTGCAGATAATATCTTTATCAGCAGATAAAGATAATCCTTTCTTGTCTACGATAGCTATATTCTAAAACTACTTCCACTTCCCCTGTAATTTACTCTGTCTGTGAAAAATTCGGAGAGTATAAATGAAGTGCTTTGTTTATATTTTCAGTTTTTAAAACCCAAAAGTATCTGTAACACTTAAGATAGTAATCCTGGAAAATAGGTGCATTCATCAGATATTTGCTAATTAAACAGGATAATTAGACTTTTTCGTCACATCATCATGTTGATTCCTTTTCAAAAGAAAGTATTACCAGAAGTCGACAATTCTGGACTGTCTATCCATTAAAGTTTACATACTGTGCAATTGGTTTTTACCTTTTTCGGAACTACGGCCATTCCCGTCACACAGGTCCTTACCTTCAGAAGTTTAATAAACTCAGATTATAGCCAACCAATCTAAAATCTATTTGCAGACAATAAGCAGATCAAATATTCATGAAAGTGGGTAATTCAATTTAAAATATCCAAGGCCAGTTTGTTTCCATGTTTGTATTACTACCCATGCATTGCTGAATGTGACATGAGAAGTGTTTGAACATTTTACAGCAGAAATCTGGTTTTGAGTGTCAGTCCAAACTTAACTTCTGTATAATTTGGATAGCATCAGTTATTTAGCAGCCTTATTCAAATACTACACATACGAGAAATAAATTTCCATTCCAAAAATTCTGAAATTAAACAATGCATGAATTTTTCTATGTCCTTATTTATACATGGTCATTATAGCTACCATTCGCTGGACTAAATTTAAAAGATACTTATCATTAAAAAGAAAAAAAAAATAATTAAAGGCTGTAAAGTTTTGATTTATTTGGAGAGTCTAATAGAATAGTCAAAAGGACAAAATCCAGTCTATCTCTCTCCAATTTTATAGCAGGAATTCTCACACTCTGTATATAATCCAGTTCCAACATCAAGGAGAAATGTCAGTCCATGTGGAACTTTAACTACAAAAGTGTCATTAACCTTAAATGTGTCATGCTGGAAATATTCTCTATCTACTTTGAATTCCTGTATATATATAAATATATACATATGCTGTAGTCTCACCCTTGTGGAAGACTCCATTCCCAGGTCTGCAAGGAAGGATTCGCACTTCCAGCCTAAAAATTCTACTGAAATAAATTGATTTTCTGAACCATAATCTGGCACACTGATCTGACCATGAGTGTGTTATTAACAACTTCAGAGTATATTTCATTATTTTACAGCAATTTTTAAAAAATATTATAATTCAATAGTTAAAATTACATATTGTAGATATTGCAAAGGTATTTGCTCAAAGTAAGCCCATTTGCTAATATTTTCAAGACTTGCCACTTCAAGTTGCAAATGTGACAGGACATAAGCATAGTATGGCAGCTCACAATGAGGGAAGCCAAGTCTGCCATTGGAGTGGACCTGAAGTGAAGCAAAATGGTAAAAGGAAAAGTTTTGGGTCATGTAGGAAGAACACCAGGTCTATACACTGTATGTCTTGGTTCAAGCATTTTGATTTGCCTAATCTCAAAATTAAACTTTTCATTAGTGAGTTTAGACAGGGGGAGAATAATTTTGCCTTCACTTTCATGTTCATGTGTTCATTGCTTTATAGAAATATGTACTCTGTGACATACTCAGAGCTCCTGGAGGATCACATTTTGGAGCAGGTGGATGTGTACATTTGGACACATAGGATGCCTGTACTGCAGCAGGCTCTGGGCAGGACCTAAAACAATATGGAGAGAGGAGGCCACACAGAGCTGGTTTGGTGGCAGGACTTGTGACCCCATGGAGAGCCCACACTGAAGCAGCCTGTTCCTGAAAGTCTGTCCAAAAGGGAAGGGATCTATGCTAGAGCAGTTAATGAAGAACTGCAGACTTTGGGGAGGACTGATAATCAGAAATTTCATGAAGGATTGTCTCCTGTGGGAGGCACTCCACATTGCTGTAGGTAAGAGTGTGAGGAGGAAGGAGTTGCAAAGACAAGGTGTGATAAACTGGTAGCAATACCAGTGCCTGTCCCTCTGTACCACTAAAGAGGAGGAGGTACAGAAATTAGAAATTTAGTTGGGCCCTGGAAGAAAGGAGGGAAGATTTGGAATTATTTCTCATTACTATATTCTGATTTTATTGAAAATAAACAAAATTACTTTCCACAAGGTCAACTCTGTTTTGACTGTGACGATAATCACAGAGTGATCTCTCCCTGCCCTTGTCTCAACCCATAAGCATCTTGTTGTGTTTTCTCTCTCACGTACAACTGAAGAGGGTAGGGACAGAGAAGTTTTGGTGAGCACCTGTCATCCATCCATGGTCAACATACAGTATATACCACTAGTCCTTTGGAAGGGCTTGGATATTAGTTTCATACAATTTTTGAAGGTTTTAAGCTTTAATGTCTGTAAATTGCATGGGAAAGTCAACAGGAATGAAGTTATTGGATTTATAAGGATTCAGCTCACTGAGGTCTCAGACCCCTCAGTGTCCTCTGAAGTGAACATCTGTATGAGGTCAGGACCTACAGTGCTGTAGATGAGCAAAGTAAGACCTGCTTACAGAGTACCAATTTTATTTCCTTTGTTAATCTGTGAAATTCTGAATTAGACACATACTTCTAAATTATCTACTGTATGATAATAAATTATTGCATGCAAAATATGTCAAAAATGCAGGCAGATTCCCCAAGTAGATTTTACTAGTGAGTTACATATATATCAGGTATTTATGGTGGCAAAATTCATCAGTTTAAGGAAATAGTCTTCATTTTAGGATACATGTCTGTAAAGACCATAAAAATTCATAGCGAGGGCTCTGACCATTGTCAGTGCTAGTAACTATATGAATTATAATATACAAACAATATGAATATACAAATGCTGCATTAACTTTCATGAATTTTCACAGCAGTGTAACAGATCAGTTTTTTGTGTTCAATATCTCTAAAAGTGAGAATGACAAGAATTTTCTAAAATTCCTTTAATGAAGATTAAATATATTGCATTTCAATTGTATTTCTTAGCTATCAAACCAAGAAATCAAAGAGGGCCAATAAGCAACTTGCATTGGTTGAATTTCTCTATCTAACTCAAGTAATTTCTCTGCTTCTTCAAGGCTTCTACCCAACTGCAGTGACAGCGGCAGGGTCCTAAGAAAATTAACATGTTAATCTATTATTTATTTAATAGTGACTTTTCGTTTTCAAGGCTAGTTTCTAGCTCTTGAAGGCTAATTGGTAATGCTTAGGAAGGTTTTTTTTATATTTTCAAAATGAGTTTTGTGCCTTTCACAATGCTCCCAGATCAGGGAACAGAGAAAAAAAAAAAAAAAAAAAAGGAAGAACACATTTCTGTCCACAAGAATGAACATGTGTATTTTATCATTGTACTCTGCTCTCAAGCCTCATTAGCAAAAAGAAATCCTCCATCTTCACTAAACCTCCCACTCCATTAACATGTTTTTTCTCCTTGTTTTATTACAAGAATTAAAATGAGAAAGTAGATTTTTAGTTACTATTTAGATATGTGAGAGAGGCATAAAATCTGGATCTATAAAGTAACAGATATTACGAGGTTTCTTAAAGAAACATTATAAACCATAGGCCTAATTTTTATTGAAAATAGGAATCTCAATATTACCCAGAACACAGAATCTTTATGTAGAACAGCAAGAAAATGATGTCAATAATCAAACTGGTGAAAAGTGGAAATTGAGATAAAGCACTGATCTTACTCTCAAAAAGCAAAAAAATATCATATGCTTTGCTGAGACAAAGATTTTAAATTTTGTGTTCTGGAAACTTCTTTTAGGAAGCTTCCACAAAGGACTGAGGTATAAGAAAATTGGAGTAATGATGTCAGGAGCTAGAATGGACAGTTTTAGGATTGAAATCTTACAGCCACAAGCACATAAGCAGACATATTTTGAAGTTGTCCAGCATGTCTTCAAAAAAAAGGCATTCAGCTCAGATAGATCAGAAAAATACAATTTTCCAACTGTGGAAAACAGTTCCCTATCCAATGCCCAGGACAGGTGCAAAGCAGCAGTTGCAGAGCTAGCAGTAATATAATGCAAACAACTTTTCTGTTAGTTCAGCTCTATGCAGTGTAATAAATTATGTCAGTGTTAAATTGTTCTATGCTGTGGGTTGGGGTTTTTTTTGTTTGTTTGTTTGTTTGTTTTGGTTTTGGTTTTGGTTTTTTGGTTTTTTGTTTGTTTGGGGTTTTTTTTGGTTTTGTTTTTTGTTTTGTTTTGGTTTGGGTTTTTTTGTTGGTTTTTTTTTTTTTTGGTTGTTTGTTTGGTTTTTTTTTTTGTCAGAGGAGCATTGCTTCCACTTCTCTGGACGGTTTAAATAAAACTTGGGGTAAGGAGGATCCTAAAACTGACCTTTCACTTCCTGGGACAGGAACTGTGCTCTGGATTTTGTCCCAATAGGATAGATTAAAATTAAATTCTTCCTTCATCATTACTATTCTTTTCTGTTACAGTTGTGTCTGCAGTGCAAAACTGATACAGCATTAAATGCTGAAGTCCTAGTAACTAATAGAATTGGAGTCTGGTGGTTAACAGCTTCTAAGTCTCCTGCAAATTTTTTTTCCCCTCCTTTATTCCTTTTTGTCCATTTGTTCCAGCTTTTTGAACTATTTTATCTGCTTGCCTTCTTTTCATCAGGATGAAGTGAAAAATACTTGCCTTTTCTTACTAATATGTGTGATGTGCCCAGAATACACACATTCTAGCAACAAATTTACAAAATTACTTTGTCAATATAGAGAATATCTAGCACAGAAAACACAGAAAAAGAATGTTTAATAGAAAATTATTTGCTTTGTGAAGGGAGTAATGGAAGAAAAAAAGAATAGCCGTGATGATTTATTTTCTAAGTTAACAGTCTCAGAATGATGAAATAATTTTAGTTGCAAGAGACTTTGGGAGGCCCACAGCCCAATCTCCTGTTCATAGCAGGCTCAATCCTTAATTTGGACAACTTTGCTCAGGGTTTTGTCTAGCTGAGTGTTGAAAACCTCCAAGAATAGAAATGGTATAGTGCCTTTGGACAACCTGCCTCACTGCTGGGCTGTCCTCCTTGAGAAAAGGCTTTTCCTTCTTTCCAGCCTGAGCTTCTCACGTTAAATCTTGTTTCACTGCCTTTCAACTTCCTGCCACTCACCACTGTGAAAAGCCTGACTATATCTCTTCCCCTTCTAGTGGTGCTGACAGTACTTTTGGTGCCCCAAAGCCATCCTTTCTCCCAGCTGAACCAGCCCTGGTCACACAGCCTCTTCTCAGGGCAAGGGCTCCAGGCCTCATCATCCTAATCACAGTCCCTGAACATACTCTGTCCGTGCCCTTCACGCATTTTAGGGATCAAAATTGAATGAAGTATCCAGATATGTTCTAATGAATGTGATGTAGAAGAATATAATTGTTTCCCTTGATGCCCCTATTCATAAAGCCCAGTGTATTTTTGGACTTTGCTGCTTGGGGTGCACTGCTGATTTCATACTATTGTACTACAGCCATAATATTAAAATATGGGTGCCTTAATCCATCTTTCCCATTGTATTTTTTTTTCTTGAGAACAACTCAATTCTTGTGTTACACTGAAAAAAATTAATTACTTCCTGCACTGCCAGTGAAAAGCAGTTTTCTTTACCTTTTCAAGGGATGTCGTATTGCTTACACATCCCAAACTTCATAATCCTTCTCTAAATGTTCTAATAGCGATCTTCACTCTCCTGTATCAGTTGTAGTAGTTCAACTTCTACCTACTTCACTGTTACAAAATAATTTCTTTTTCCCATATATGAACATTATAGGCATCCTGAACTATCTTCTAATTAGATTATAGATACATGGAACAATTTTCTAGTTATCTACAGCTTGCAAAGTTATGCCGTAACTACTTCACTTGTGTTGTTATTTTTATGTTATTTTCAATGTCAGTGGTGATTGTCGGTATAAAATACCCCAAAACAACATTCATGTTATGGAGCTTTACCACTCAATAAAAAAGAGCATGCAAACTAAAATAAATCTTTTAAAAAGTAAAAGGGAGAAAGAAAACATAGGTGTATAGATTTGTATGTTCACTAAAACAATGCAAGGCTACTTTATGCTTTAAACTGTAAAGAATATAAGGAAAATTGAAATAAATTCCAGACCAGAGCTAACATGTTCCTTAAGTCTGTCTACAGTAGAAATATAGCCAATGCCTACTTTTCACAGAAAACAGATATTATATTAAAAGAGGATCACATAGAAATTGAACACAAGAGCTAATTATTTAGAATCACAGAATCATAGAATATACTGAGATGGAAGTGGCCTGTCAAGATCATTAAGATGAACTCCTGGCTCTCCACAGGACACCCCAAGAATCGCACCATGTGTCTGAGAGCATTGTCCAAATGATTCTTGAACTCTGTCACACGGGTGCTGTGACTTCTCTGTTCCAGTGCCCAAACCCCATCTGGGTAAAGAGCCTTTTTCTAATATCTAACCTAAACCTCCCAACTCTGCCATTCCCTCAGAACTTATCATTGGTCACAACAGTGCAGAGATCAGTGTCTATCCATACACTTCTCCTCAAGGGAAGACTGAAGACTTCAGTGAGGTCTCCCCTCAGTGTCATCCTCTTCAGGTTGAATTAATCAAGTGACACCAGCTGCTGCTCATAAAGATTCCCCTCCAGATTCTCCACCATCCTCATGACCTTCCTCTGGAAGGTGTCTAATAGCTTAATTTATTTTTTAAATTGCAACATCCAAAACTGCCCCTAGCACTGAAGGTGAGGTTTCCCCAGCTCAGAGCAGAGCAGGACAATCCCCTCCCTTGCCTGGCTGTGATGCTGTGCCTGATGCCCCCCAGGACAAAAATGGCCCTCCTGGCTACCAGGGCACTGCTGACTCATGTTCCGTTTCCTGACCCCCAGGTCCTTTCCTCAGTGCTACTCTTCAGTATCTCATTCCCCTGTCTATCTGCACAACCAGGGTTGCCCGTCCCAGGTATAGAATCCAGCACCTGGCTGGTGATGGACCATCTCTAATTTGTCTCTGCAGGGCCTCCCTGCCCTTGAGAGAGTGGACATCTGCTTCCATTTTACTGTTGCTGGCAACCAGACTTAGTATTTCTTCAAGTCCTGAATCCAATATCTAGCATTTATTCCATCAAATGTTCTACTACCTAAATACTCAGGAATTTTACATCTATTTTCTACTAATGAGCACAGTATCCACGCTACACCGTAGAGATAGCACTAATAGTGTATAATTCTTGATTCTGTTAATTGAAAGGTGACATTTCCTGAGAATACTTTGAAGAATCACTTTAGAGGAAATTGCTTCACCTCATCATAAGTTCCAATTATTTTTTCTTTTCTTCTAAAGAAAGACAGGAAAACATAACTTTATATCATATGCAATGCAGTCTCCTCTATAGCTGTCATTTACAGAGTTTGATACTGCTGTTTTAAATTGACTTATAATCTTTTAAACGAGATCTTTATAACAAGAATTTGCCTTAATTATATTTTTCTTTCATTTTTATTTGTGTTAGTCAAAGCAAATAATTACTTTAAAAAAACAAGAAAAAAAAACAAGAAACAAAAAACCCACAAGCTTTAAGATGTTTATAAATTCATCATTGTAGAACTTAATGCTGTATCTCAAAGAAATTCCCCCTTTGGATTGTCCTGAAACTGACAGTGAAATGTAATCAAGTTTGGGTCACAAACAGTCTGAAATTGTGACGCATGTGATAATAGGAAAGATTCTCTATGCACTTCAGTACTACCAGAGAACACTTGTGACTTTATTAAGTACAAGGAAAAGAAAAAACCCGAACATTACACCGAATACTGATGGCATGAAACTGTTTGAAGTGTGAGTAGACAAGACATCATCACTGAAGATGAACATGCTTTATCATTTTATTATGTGGTTCTGTTTCTCCTAAGTGCTTTTATCATCCATGACATTTTAATTTATATTTCAAATTACCTTTATCTGCCATGAAGCTACTCTGAGCCTTTGTGTGAAAACAGTCTGTATTTTTTTTTAGGCTTATGGACTTAGGGTGCATATGAAATTCTGTAGGGAGGGGCTATTTTCAGAAAATTTTCTGGCTATTCTAAAGATACAAGTGCACTGAGTTTTGAGACAATACAACAAGCTCAACAATGTGATTTCATCAAAAAGTAATTGGAAAAAAATTTAATTATTTTGTCCTTGGTTGTTTAACAGTCTGCTTGACCCAGTACACTGCAATGTGGACATGAGGATTCATCCATGCAGCTTGAATTTTGGGACTCCTAAAAAATTCTCAAGGATTTTCATTTAATCATTCACTTACACTTTTTTAAAATCTTCATTTAGCCAAATCAACACTGAAATTGACTTGAGGATATCAGAATTCAGTGGTTTTACTATTATTTTTATTTAGCCTAATATTTTTCCAAAAAGACGATTTAGATTTTTAAATGTTTGTTAATGGTTGAGTCATCTCAAGGAAAAGCACTTAAAATATGTGATAATGCAAAATACAGTGAATTTCATAGTAAACAGGGAAAAGTTCTTTCTTCAGAGATTTATGAGTATTGACAAGGTAAAAAAAAACATGTTTCACTGTCAACAGTTTAGTTGTAAACAAATAATGGAAATTATTAATGAGAAATGTAATTTTCTTGCAATACTAGAGACAGTTTTATGGGCAGAACTAGCTGCTAATTTCTCAACATAAAATTTTTTTTACAAAGTGAAAAAGTCTTATCTTGAACCACTTAAGCATTTCATTACTATCCACATGTTTTAGATACATATCTTTTGGCATAACATTTATAAGATAAGAAAAAAATTGCCACAACAAAACCCCCATTAATTTTACTAGCAATTATTTTTTTATGTCTACCTAACAGCCAATGAAATGCTCAAATGTATACTCATGTACCTGATTTTGTGAAGTGTCTAAAACCACACAGGTCTTGCTAAATGTCTTGGGTTGCAGTACAGGGTGTGACCAAAGCTATCTATTCTATCACCATCTGTTGAGGGTGGGAGCAGTGATCCTTATCTCCGTGGGAGATTTTCTGCTAATGGCCCATTGAGTCCCACTGTGGGACTGATAAAATTACTTCACCCCATTGGAAGTTGCTCCAGCCAGGGGGAAGAACCAAGCCTTTCCTACCGAGATAAAACTGACAGTAGGGACACTAAGGAAGTCCTTTTTCCACTGGATTTCAGAGGAAAACTGGACTTCTACACATCACCGCTGGACCTTTGGAGGGAAACTGCATCTTCTACAGAACCACTGCTTTAACTGAACCACATCTGTCATTCCAGGAGGACTGCAACCACCATTTAATGGGACTGCTACCAACACCCTGCCTGATCGGGTGTCAGGTCGTACTCTGATTCTGTCAGTGTTTGGGGTTTGTTCTTTGTAGTACTGTATTTCTATTTTAATTTTCTTAGTAAAGAACTGTTATTCCTAATTCCCACACCTTTGCCTGAGAGGCTCTTGATTTCAAAATTATAATAGTTTGAAGGAAGGGAGTTTACATTCTCCATCTCAAAGAGAAGCTCCTGCCCTTCTAGGCAGATACCTGTCCTCCAAAGAGGACACTAAAATCTACCTATATCTATTTTCTGTATTTTTAGCCCAACAATTCCTACTACAACATGGATGCCATCAAACTGATATTTAGTTTCTAGAGATCACGGGGAAATATTAGAAAGTTTATTTTAAAATATACATAGTTTCAAACACCTTAATCAGTAGATCACTTGACAGATCAGTTTTGGAATAAAATAAATGCGTTTGTTTAAAAATATTTTTTTTTCTGGAGAGCTTGATTTTTTCACAGTAAATAAGAGTCTGCTTCCTTTCATCATAACACTATGCATTTAAGCAGACAGATTTTTCATAGCGTTACTCACACAAGTAGATAAGAATAGCATCAACTTTGTTTACAGCCCACTGATATTTTCATACTTGAAGGGGGAACACGGGGGTCAGAAGCTTTCACTAAAACACTATATATCAGTTCCAGAAGAGCTAATTACTTTATCAGGGCATCAATGGAAAATCGTTGCTTCTGAAGAAATCAGTGCTGTTTCCTTTTTTCTCTGAACATCAAATGTTTCCTGAACTCAAGACTACCCAAGCTGCTCATTGTCCCTAGCAAGTCACTGAAAAAATTCAAAGCTGTACATATGGATTTTGTCTCTTCTGTACCTCAAGGAAAAAAAAAAAAAAAAAACAAACCTATTGTTCATTATAATGCCTAAAAAGTCCTACAAAATTTTCAAAATGTGTAGACATATTTCCATAATTTCCTGGATGCTTGGGGTTTAGGGTTCTTTTTGTCTCCCAATATGCTCTGTGGTTATTCAGAAAAGAGAATGTTCTTCTGCTACCATTTCTGATCCCTTCTGCACACACAATAGTACAGGTAACGTGTTAGCTCAAATCACAGCACTCAGCATTCCTACTGTTCCCACAGAAACAGACACAGATATACAGAATGCTTTCTATTTATATTCAGCCAATAGCCATTTATTGCTTCATGAAGATGCACATCTTCGGCAGCTTTACACTTAAGTGCCCCTATAACTGTTAGCCCCCATTATCACTACCACAATTTAGGCCATTAGGGTGTAAAAAAAAAAACTTGATAATTTTTACCATAATTTTTGGTATTTTTTTGTGGTCACATATCCTATACCTTTAATTGATTCAGAATTGTGTTAAAACATACAACACAAAATATTCCTAATCCCTTGGGCAGATAATTTTTACACAATCTAATAAGAACATTCTCCTTTATGTGAGTACCTCAATAAGACCTTGAAATGAAAACAAACCTATTTCACTGCAGAACCTCCTTCCTTCTTCCTTGTTCATCAAGAACTAATGTCCTTACATACTTTCTTTGCAAGAACACAACAGACAACCACAGAAAGTGAACAGAGTTGATAATAACTACTCAGTTTGGGAAGAATGAGGGAAGAGGTATGGAAGGGACTTTAAAATTCTTTTGATGCCTGCTACTGGACTTTGACCAAATAAATCCAGGAAAGACAATACTACAAAGTAGAATCATGGCTGGTAAAGCATATTTGCTTTCTTGTCTTACTTTGTATCTATAAAATTTCCTGATTTAACAGGCATTCTCAGGAACTGTGATGCACAAATTAGAATCTGTGTCTCTTGTTTGCATGCTAAGCATCTAAAGAGTGCTGAAAAGATTTAAAATCTGAGCAAAACTCTTATGGATTACTTCCAGACATAAAAAACAATTACAATAATTTCACGACTATAAGATGCACCCTGTTGACTAAAATTTTCCCCTGAACCCAGAAGTGCGCCTTATAGTCTGGTGCGCCTTAACCAATGGACAAAGTTCGGAAATTTGTGAACCCAGAAGTGCGAGCCCACAACAGTCCCGAGCTGAGCAGAGCCTGCCTGGCGGCAGCATCAGGGCTGCGCCGGTGCAATGGAAAAGCCCGGGGGTTTGCGGGACTCCCGAAGCTACACGGGGCTGCCGGCGCACCGTGGGAAGGGAGGGAGGGGGCTGCCGCAGAAGCCGTGAGCCACGGCAAGCCCCGACCTCTCTGTGCCGTGGTGCGCTGCTCCTGCTCTGTGCCGTGGCAAGCCCTGACCTCTCTGTGCCACGGTGAGCCCCAACCACTCTGTGTTGCGGCGAGCCCTGACCACTCTGTGCCGCTCCGAGCCACAACCAGTCCATGCCGTGGAGAGCCCCAACCGCTCCGAGCCACTCCTAACCACCGCCACCCTGAGCCCTGCCTTGGCAGCCAGCACCGAGGGCTGGTGGGAGTGCTGGGCCCTGTGCACGGGGACGGCACTTGGGACTGAGTTTAAAGGCTACACCAATCTGTTAAAATGTTTCCAATTTGAACACATGCCAGTAAACTCCACGATCGTGGGTTTCTATTACTAATTTGTTACTTCGTTGCACGCA
>PYHW01009486.1:2365396-2382754 GCA_013186435.1 Turdus rufiventris | reverse complement strand
ATTTCAAAGAGAGGATCCTGCCTTTCTCAGCAGACACCTGTCCTCCAAACTAATGCAGCAACTTTTTGTTCTTTGTCCATATATAAGCTGCACCTGATTATAAGCTGCACTTCAGGTTCAGAACAAAATTTTAGTCAAAGTGGTGTGGCTTATAATTGTGAAATTATTGTATTTTGTTGCTTTAGTATGTAGATGTTTTCTATTTTTTTAAACGAACAAAACTGAAAATCGTCATCTGTATCCATTTTACTTTGATTTCTTTGTATTGGTATTAATTACATTTTTATAAAAAATTTTCTCACAGATTGTATTATCCTAAGAAAAGTTATTAGGGATTCCTAGGGTTATTCTGTTATAAAACATTTTACCAATTATTTTACCTTTTTTATTTTATAAGATGCCAAAATACTCTTATGTCAATATGATTATTTACTATTCTGTTGAGCAATGAATCTGTACAAGAATTAGCTCAATCTCTACACATTTTGGTTTCCCAAAAATATTCAATGAGTTTTGTTTATGCAGCAAAACTCCTGAAAACTCAAAAGTTTTCATGACAGAAGAAGCTCAACCTCCAGAGAGCTCTTTTTATAGGATACAGGAGCCATAAAGTCAGACCCAACATTAAAATATGCATTTAAAGCAGAAAAAAGATTATCTTGTTAAGAGAGTTCTTAATTATGATAAAAACAGCACATGCTTTGAAGACCCATATAACAGATCTAACCTTTAAAAACCAGCACTGATTTATCTCTCCACTAGCACATTTTAATAATGAATCTCTCTGATAAATGTGCATCTTTTTAAAAAGACACACAAAGGTCCATACGTGCTTACCTTGTGTGACTTCCACCATTGATTTAATGACATCACTTACAGAAATAAAATGGATAGGACTGCAGTTTCTATATATAAATGCTGAGCATTTATTTTTTTAGAGCTAGAACTGGTTAAAGATGCACTATAATGATGGAAATGTATATATATTCAAAGAAACAGTACTGACCTACTATCTGCACTTTTCTCAAGCTATTTTCAGCACCCGTGCACATTTACATTTCATAAGCAGGAAAGGAACATTTCTCTACATTGCTTTATAAAAAATTGGGGCTGACTTTGGTTTCTGTCTGTCTAGAAGCATGCTTTACTGAATATAATTTCAAAGTCTAATCATTCATAGCTTGACTTTTGACTTGTGGCAAGGATATGGTTTAGGTCAAACTGCTTGTTTAGGGGGGCTTATTAGTAAAGCAGTGTCATTTTTAAGAAAAAGGTTGGAAGCAGTTCACTATCTTGTAAATCTCAGAATTCCTCACACGGGCTTTACAAACACATATATACCACTTATGTGCAAATCGTACTAAGCAGAAGAAACAAGGTGATGTTTCCCCAGGTAACAAAATGTAGATCTTCCTTATGAAGGTTTACATACCTTCAACATATTTCCTATGAAAAAATATTGTTCTGAAGGTTGTGTCTTATCAAGTATGTTAATCTTTTGGGGATTTCTTGCACAATCTTTAAAGTAATCTTAATATTATTGTGGTTTGTTTCATTTTATAGTATGTCTTTACGCTGCTAATCTGGAAGCTCAAGTTATTTGAATAAGTAAATTAAGCCTTTCAGGCAGAAATGTGATTGGACTAAAATCCAATCAGATAATTATAATCACTGTAATCATACAAGGTCAACTGAGGTCCAAGATGGCTCATACACAGTGGAGGAATAGAAGAGGCTATAGAAGTACCACAACAGAAAGTGATTACCTTCAGTTCAGGTGATGATGAATTTCTCATCAATTAACACAAAGTCTACATGCAAATAGTATGATACAAAGAATAAACCTAGAGCTGATCCAGTTTAAAATTTTGATTATGATTTTTACAAGTACATAAGCCAAAAGCAAGCTAACAGCATAAATCCAATAAATGAAATAATTACGTGTATGAAGGCATCATACAAACATGGATTACCTATTCGATGAGAACCCATAGACATAAAGATTCCACTGTATTTAAATACAGCTCATAGTACACAATAAAAAAAAGAAAGCTAAAATCACAGAACTAGAAAATTTAGACATAGATGATTATGAGAAGTGCAAACTGTCTTTCACTTGATAATTTTTCTTGTAGCAGTGCTACTACTTCATGGGTTAAAGACAGACAAATATTCATGGACCTCAGCTGACTATTATAATGAAACTAATTAAGAGTAAAATAGAAAGACTAAAACTAGGTAAGATATATAACACCAATTTCATAGAAGGTATGTAATGTAAACAAAATGCTGGTGAAAAACTTGGATAGATAAATCAAAATGAAGACATAGGATTATCGCAGCATGCTAAGTGAAAAAAAACAAACCCAAAACCAGAAGTGGATATAGCATTATGGATAAATATGAAAAATATGTCTAAACTTAAATGTAAGCATGAAATTTTAATACAGATGTTAGTATGAGTAAGACTAGACTTCTGAACTACTTTAAACTTTAAAGTTTAGGATGGCAAAGAAGAAATGAACTCTGGACTATGTTCACTACAAGATGTATTCACTCTGTCATATTATATTTATCTACACACCTGTTTAAGACTATCCAATAACCCTGAGAAGTCAGAAATAATTTAAACAAAGGTATTAATTTTAAACATCACTCTTACTAGCTTATTTTCAGAGACATGTGTGATATTCAGACTCTTATTAGACCTATACATAAGCATGTATAGTCGTATCCCTATTTATCTCTGACTCTCAAGTTGTATTCACAAAGACTGGAGAAAAAGATCCCCCTGTATAGTTAATATGCTTCTATGGAGCCAATATTTTGCCATTAGAGAGTGATGGCATAAAACCTGAGAAAATGGATGCTGGAACAACTATTTTTCTGGGTAAATTTTTTTAATATCTCAAAGAAATACTACAATGCAGGGATTCCTTGACAGAACTATTAGATGCAGGAAAAAGGAAATGTTTATATATAGTCAGCTTAGGCACAATTTGCATAATGTTAGACATGATAACACAAACAAACTTACAAGAAGTTATATACAGAAGAAAATAATTTTAAAAAATGTGGTAATATAAATTAAACTTCAATAAAAACTGCAGTGGAACAAAAGTTACTGCTGTCCTTTCTTCTTCCTTTGAGCACTAAATTATTGCAAGACAACAAATCAGCCAAATTCTATTTGTTTTTAAAAGCCATGGATGGATTTGATCTAAATCAGTGAATAATGGGAAATTAGGTGGTCTGAATATCTGAGAAGAAATAGTCATTCCCATTGCAAATCTTATACAAAATACAATACCCATATACACTTCCAATACAAAAGCTGTACACTCTTTCTTTCCCTGAAAAAGGAGAAGAGAAATCTCTAGATTTTCCAGAGATGAAAGAGAATTCAGGAAGACACAGACGGTTCAAAAATAAAAAGAAAATAGAAGTTTTTCAAAAACACTTGACCTACTATCAAAATATAGACAGGAAAGAAAAAAAAAAGTTTCAAAAAGAGATTGTGGAATATGTTAAAAATGCAATACAAATTAAAATTAAAGGTTATTAAGAAAAGCACCTGTTCTTTGAAAAAGCTGGAAAAAAATAAAAAATAAAGGTATTGCATTCCGCTTTTAACCCAAAAGAAGAAAAGTATAATTTGCATTTTATCCTCATACTGCAGTGAAGTTTAAAATTGCTCTAGGAAAATATCCCATTCATAAAATCTCCTAGTCATGCAGAACTTAATTTTTTTATTAATAGTTTTTAAATTTGCTTAATAGAAATAGGTCTTATTTGGATTTTTGTGGGGTTTGTTTTGTTTTGTTTTGGGGTTTTTTTTGGTTTTTTGTTTGTTTGTTTTTGTCTGAAATTACTCCAACTAGTCTTAATTTATGGTTTAAGGAACATCTAATGTCCTACCAATTTCTCCTGGGAAATGCAAAGGCATGCTGCTTTTGTCAAAATTAAAATGGCAACTCTGTCAGTTTAGTATTCTTGTGCTCTGGAAAAGCTTAGTTTCATTTGAGCCATTTTGCATACCAGAGATAATGCTGGAAAACTACGGGGGTTTTGGGGGGTTTTTTATTGGCTTTTTTTTTTTTGTTTTTTCTTAAAGAACTTTTTTTTAAGATTACATTTTTCAGCATTCAGCATGGTTTTTTCACAAATGTATATTGTAAGCATAAGGGATTGCAAGAAAACATATATTTAGAAGGAAAGGTCATAACTTAGTAGCAAAAATACTACCCAGAGATGCATTTTCAGTGATGGATTGCATGTGAAAGTGCATGTCACAGACAGATCTTACATACCTGGCTGCAAGAAGAATAGGAGCAAAAGGCTGTCACTAACTGGGAGGCAGCCTGGCAAAGTAAATCAAATCTATCTGAACCTGTAGCGACAGAAGAGCTGTTAAACATACCCCAAGGGGCACGGCTGTGAACACCTTCACAGCAAATAGAACAGGTTGATCTTGAAATAACCATAAGAAACAGTCAACTAAAATCAGGTCTGTAGCATCTGGTAGGCAACTTTCCTACAGTCAGTGCTATTCACACAGTAATCTGTACTGAAATTATACTGGTAAATAAAGGAGGAGGAGGTGGTGAAGGAGAAGGAGGAGGAGGATGATGAAAACATATACATTTTTTTTTTTTAAATCAGAAACAAAGAATTATTGTTCTGCATGCCAGAAAAATTAAGCTCAAATTACTGTACAAAAGGATTTTACTGTTCTTTGAAATAGTTCTGAAGTCCAATGACAGTCTAATAAGGACAAGGGCAATTGGCCTGGTTTACGTGAATAATCCTATTGATTTCAAGGACCTGTGTGAGTAGGCCAATTATAATTCTGTTCTTACTGAGTATTCACTTATTATTCCTTTTGAGCATTGTAGTAATTTCTGAAGCTCTTAAAAATGTGCCTACAATTATTTCTTTTTAATATTATGTCAACATCCGTATCGTCTATCTTCAGGATACCTGTTTTGTTTTTTTTTTCCCCTTAAACTATGTTAATACTCTCTGATAGAATGATAGCTATAACTCAAATAACGCATATGTGAATACCACAACAGTAGAGCAATTAGTCTAAAAAACCTAAACACATTGTATTACTTTTTAGGATAATGCAATTTTATTCTAAAACATATGAGTTCTATATCCTACCGTTATGACTCAGTCAGTTTACAGCACATGAAACCTTGCTGCTTGCAAATACTGTCTTTGTATCTTTTTCCTATTGATTTTAGCACTGATTATTCAAGTCATAACACAAATTATTTGTTTTATTTAAAAATAATAATATGGCACACAATGTATATGAACAATGTCTCCCTTCTTCAGTCAGCAGATGATTTCTACTCAATTTTTAAAAAATGTCCAATAAGGAATATAATATTAAAATATGACTTTTAAATTTTTCAATATTTTCCATACAGTTGTGCCCAGTTATTTTATCAGGAATAATGTTACTGCAATAGGAATCAAAGAGGCAATGATTAGCCACTTATTGCAAAGTGCTACCAATTTTTTATTTGATATTACAAAATTGCATTGCAATTGTTATGTCAGCAATGCAAATTTTACATTCTTACAATCTTGAACTAGAATAACAACACTGTGGCCATGAAGATGCTGATATGCATTCCTCGCACAGTGCTTAGCAGGGAAGAAAGAAGGTCACTGCAATTCTCTTGTTTTTGAAGTTTGAACATCTGTGCTCTTGTTTGCTCATTTGTTAGCTACTGTAGAAAAGCATAAAATTCTGAATCAAGGTGAACTGGTGGAGTGCAAGTATTCTTGATGAAGTACATGGGGAGATTTTTCATAAGCAAAACTCCTACTGATATGTAAAGACTTTTCTTGACATGCAAACTAATTGCCATAGTCCTATCATGTCACTTGTTTTATTCATAGACTATTATATACTATTAAATTGCATTAACATGATTGCAAGCTTAAAGTCTGATTGATTGTAAACATATAATAAACAAGATTACATTGCCTTATGTTACTTTGCAATGAATCAGCATTTATTTTGTGTGAGTTGGTTAATTCATTTCGCCCATTAGGAATGATCTATGGGCAAACAGAACTCAATAGCAGAACTTTGTTCTACATTCCTTTTCTGAAAAGAACAGCAAAAGCATTGATCAGAAACTTCTATAGGACTACATTTCATGGTCTGAAATTTAAATCCTAAACCAGAACTCCATTGCTGATGTATCTTCTGTTCTTGGGTGAACACTTAATAAAAATTATCTAAATTCACACACAGTACATAGATGATTCCTAGTTTTTACTGCAGCTATGCAAAGAAACACTGTATGGTTTCAGTCATGTTGAATTTTCCTGCAGGTAAAACAAGAATTTACTACACTTCACAGCTGTAGTAAATTAGCAGTGCCCATCATCCTTCAGTCAATTCATATTCATATGAACACATACACAACAAAACACTAAATAAAAATGAAAATTCTCAGCCCATTGAAATTTACATCAGTTCTAGCAGACCTAGCATTTTAACTATAAAGGTCAATTTCTTAACACAGAAAGAAAAAATCAAGGGGTCAAAAATAGTATAGGATATTCCAGAGGCTTTTGCCTACTCTTAACAGGCTTCCCAAGCACTGAGTTATTATTCTGAGATACACTGAAAAACTTATACAGCAGTCATATATTTGATTTGCATTTTACATTAGGTACGAATAAGGAATCTAATAGTACCATATTTATCCCTCTTTCCTTACATAATTTAGAAAACAACAAATGGAGAAGAAATTTCATCTAAGAACTAAGTATTAATACGGACATCCATGGTATAAAAAGAAGTTTTTAAAAAATCCTTTCTGCTTCAAAATGTTGCATCAAATATATGGCCTTAGAGATGGAATCTTAGCATCATAAATATTAATGTCTATTAAAAACATATGGTAGCACAAGTAAATACATGCCACTTTTGCACTTTTTTTGTAGGGGCTCACAATGCAATTTTCTTTAGACAGATGTCCAGCATTTCTGTGTATGCTAAACATGCATGAGCTGTCAAACAGACAAAGAATAAAAACACTGTTACCAAATCTTTTAGTGAGATTTATGCATTTCCATTGTAGCTTTAGGCCTTTCCTCATCAATGTCTAAATGAAGCAGTATGAGAAAACTATATTCTGAACTTATTCTAGATGACTCTTACAATTCACATCATTTTACTTCACCTTGCTAGTATTATCATGTTACAAATATATGTGCATATATAATATGTCATGTTTCATATATTGCAATATTTCAAAAATAAAATCAGGAAAATCCAAACAGAAAGTTTTATGTTAAATATACCGCTTTACTTTTAAAAAAACCCAAAAAGTATTAAAAAAAAAATAAAAAGAAAAAGAAAATATGCAGCCATATTTGTTGTTAGAAAAAAAGCATATTTCCTGTCATTATACTTTCTCCTTTCAAGACAACCTCTTTCTCTTCTTTCCAATTTATCCTTCTTACTAGTTTTTCTTCTCCTCACGCTGAGAAATCTCCAAAGAAAAATAATAAATCACTACCTGTAGTGCAATTGATTACAGGAAAAAGATTCTTAAGATTTTATACTCCATCCTACCGTTTTTTAAAATAATGTAACAAAATTTTAAGTACTGCTTTAATAAAAAACCCCACATAATATGTGCCCTGTAAGGTATCTAAATGTGAAGTCATTATTCTCCATTAAAAGGTTTTTGCACCACTGACCTTGCTGGGATTAGTTATTTATACAGATCCATGAAAATGCTCTCTATATATACAGTAAAACATGAGGTCTTTATATCCTTGGTGGATACTCTGGAGGGTGACTGAAAGGACTTACAGTAATTTCACGACCATAAGGCGCACCAGACTATAAGGCGCACCCCCTGAGAGTGGGCAACTTTCGCAACTTTGTAGCTCAGAAAAGGCGCACTGGACTATAAGACGCACTATTTTTTTGCAGTGAGGAGCCACACGACGCTCAACAAAGTAGCGAATTACTGGCAGGTTCTCAATTTGCAAACATTTCGTGGCCATTTTTCGCCACTTTTTCGCTGCCATTTTTCGCCGCTTTTTCGGCCGCTTTTTGCTGCGATTTTTCACCGCTTTTTGGCCGCTTTTCGCGGTGATTTTTTTGATGCTTTTCCGCCGCTTTTTCGCCGCTTTTTTCACCACTTTTCTCGCCACTTTTCTCGACGATTTTTTGCCGCTTTTTTGCCGCTTCTCGGCACTTTCCCACGGCGCTTCTTGGCGCTTCCCTGCGGCCGCGCCACTTCCTCCTGCTTCTCCCTGCTTGGCAGCCGCGCTGGTTCCCGGTTTCCCCCACCCGGCAGCCGCGGCTCCCGCGGTTCCTGACTCCCCCCTCACGGCCGCAGCTCCCGCAGGTCCTGGTTCAGTTTGCAGCTCGCACTTCCAGGTTCGCAATTTTCTGCATTTTGTAGATCAGATAAGGCGCACCGGACTATAAGGCGCACTTCCAGGTTTTGGGGAAAATTTTAGTCAAAAGGGTGCGCTTTATAGTTGTGAAATTACTGTATTTGCCAAACAGACTGTCTCTACTGACTATGTAAGAGGTCTGTATTAATCAACTGGCTGTCTGCATTACTAGCAGGAGAAGCAATAACCTTTTCTCAGTTCATTTAACATACACCTGTTTGTACAACAGTGAGACAAGTCCACATGGGAAACTATTCCATAAGGATTTGGTATTTAGCTTGTATTTTGGTTTTTGGCCTTCACTGATAACATCTCCTTAGTTTTCTATCCACTGGCAGACTGACAGGGTTTAGTTGGACCACTAAGGGCACATCTACCCTGCCAACGATGTCAAACAGCTCTCATCTGTAGAGAGAAACACATGGTGCTGAAGGTCTGGAATTCATAGTAGACACATTTCAGGTATTTTGTTTGTCCATTTTCACTTTGGATTAAGTATACAGTTCAGTTTGTGCTTTCTAGTGCACTTGATCTCAAAGCAGCCTAAACTGATCAGGAGATTTGCTTTGGAAAGCAGATCTGGTTTAGGTATGTATACATACTCTTTATTTTTTTCATCTGAAATATAGTTGATCACCAGTATTCACTTAAACAGACAAAAAATACTACTTTTACTGTTAATTAAGTACTATCGGTCTTAATAATGTAAAGACTGAATAGTTTTTGGACACAACCACTGAATACATTTGATCTTAAGATGATGTAACACATTTTTTTTTAAATACATCAAAAATGAAAGCCTAAAATAAATAGAAAAGTAAATTAAATCTTCCAATTCCTAGCTAAAGATTCATAGTAGCATTTCCAAAATATAAGATGTTTTTTGTTTATTTTAACTTAGTCCATTAAATGAAAAAATGAAAGTATTATTTCAGCTCAGTAAAAATTTTTAATAAACAGAAAAGATTTTGAGAGTTTTCACTACCAAAGGGAGAAAAAAAGTAATCTTATAATGAAAAGTAAATTTATACTTAAATAAAGAAATACTTAGTTTTTGTTTCAAACCAAAATATTTCCCTTAATTTTTATATTTGTGTTCACACAAAATAGGAAAATTAATTAATGAGATGCTTTATTCAGATTTATCAATTATTTTCAGCAGAAAAGAAATACATTTCTTGTTTAAAACCCCTAAAAGTTAAAAAACTATAAATAAAACATGCTTAGATACACTTGTAAGCACATAAACAGTTTACAGTGATCCTGGATCATCACAAAGTAAAACAAGTCATTTTAAAAGCCTCAAATAAAAATCTAGAAAAAGAATGAAATAACTTAAAGAGTAAGGCACCATACTTGTCTATTATTTCTTTTTCTTACTCCATGTCATCAATGTAGTTTGCTGGCTAAACTGCATATTGGCCTAATGGGCAGTCAGCAAATTAAAAAAAAAAAAAAAAGAAAAATAAGAAAAAAGCAAAAACATATTTTGAATAAAAATTCTTCATCAGCTGCCTCTGCTGAAAAGCCTCTATTGTCTGTTTTTTGGCAATAGCATTGTTTCATGAAGTAATGTGAAAACCAACACATTTCATCTGAAAAGAGAGTGTCACATCTAAAAATTATTATTTTCATGGTATAGGGCATCAGTCACCCATTAATTGAACTGAAACACAGCAAGAAAAAGAAGTGGCTCACAACACCAATAAATTGCTATGCAGTAGCTTTGGCATATACCAAAGTAACACCAACAAAACTGAAAAGCTGTTTTTTGATGAAATGCTAAAAAGAGATCATTAAGGAATGATGAATTTGACAGGCCTTGTATAAATGATTAAAACCATCTGTAAGATGAAAAAAAAAAAAAAAAAGAATACATAGCCCGAATTTTTTAAAATTGTCTGTGGGACTTTAGAGGGAGCTAGGTATCCAGTCTTTGAAAATTCTGCCCTTTGTGTTTCCCAGGTTTATTTATTTATTTATTTTATTTTTTTAAGGGAGGTTGAAATAACTCTCTTACCGTGTTTTGTACTTTTGATACAAAATAGAGATAAAGTTACTTTCATGTACAAATGTGTTAGCTCCCATGGAGTTAACTGCAGCAGGGGAAAGGGACTGTGATGTCTGCTTTATGAGACAGAATATATCCAGTGCAAAGAAAAAAATGTAATGATACACTTCTACAGGAAACAATGCTGTGTGCTACTGCTAATTTTATCATAATACAAATAGCACTTCTATTTCCTGTGTGCTGTGGAAGTGTTTTCAAGCAATTAATTGTTTCGAAATTTAATAGATAGAGCATAAAAGAAAACATAGAAAATTACTACAGAATGTGTTTCAATGAAAGGATAGCTTTGGACAACAGCTATGTGAACTGAACAAAGCCAGGTTCTTAGATCCCAATAAGCAAAACAATATTTATCACACTTGCTGTCTCTTTTATTAATATCAGTCAAGTCAGTGCTAAGATAGTTTTTATTGTGTGTCAAAGAACAAAGCCATTTTTATCAGTTCTATTCTCACTCATTACATGCAAATCAAGTAACTATATTGATCCTATCTAACTGCATCTTATCTAATTAGCAGTTTAACCAGGCAATCAACATGGCAGACCTGGATTCTTTAGGAAGCAGAGAAGAATATCACCTGCCAAAATGACCTAGAAAATAAAGGAAAATATTTCTAAATTGCTGGGGAAAAGTCGTGTGCCGGGAAGAGAGCACTTGACATAAGCCATGTTGTTTCAGCAATGATCTGAAATCTGAGTAGAGGTACAGAAGAAAGACTGTAAGCACAAGGAAAGATTTGGGCTGCTATCCTCTCACAATGATAGAGTTCTTGGTAGACTTTGAATAAACCTGAAGTATTCTAACCTTCCTGAAACTGACATTACAACCATCATTCAGTTCTGCCAATATTCAATCATTTTTTGAAATGCAATATAAACTCATTTTTCCATCATCCTGTATGAGGCTCATTATTTTGAAAGTAAAATTTTCTTAACTAGTTGAGTGTCCTGCAGAATGCCTTGCAGATTTAAGTGCTGCTGAAGAATGTTTTTAAGCTATTTGATAGATCTTGGCAAGACTTGTGACCCCATGGAGAAGGGAAACAACACTGCAGCAGGTTTGCTGGAAGGACCTGTGATAATGCTATAGGGGACCCACACTGGAGCAGCCTGTTCGTGATGGACTCTCTCCCTTGCAAGGGACTCAGGGTGGAGCAGTTTGTGGAAAACTGCAGTCTCTAGGAAAGACCTACACTAAGAAAGGTGATGGAGGAGTGTCTTCTGTGGGAGATACACCACACTGGAGAAGGAAAAGTGTCTGAGGAATCCTATCACTGATGAGGAATGAGCAGTGCAAACAATGTGTGATGAACTGGCACTAGCTTCCATTGCCCATCCTACTTTGTCACTTAAAGCAAAGAGGAAGAGAAACTGGGAGCTCAGTTAAGCCTGGAAGGTGTTTTCAAGATTTGGGTGAATTTCTCATTATCCTACTCCAATTTGATTAACAATTAACTAAATCAATTCCCTAAAGCAGAGTTTATTTTGCCTGTGATAGTAATTGATAAGTGATCTCTGCCAGCCCTTATCTTGATCCATGAGCCTTTGATTGTATTTTCTCCCTGTCCAGTTGAGGAGTGGAATGTTAGAGCAGCTTTGTGGACTCACACACCCTTCAGCTAAGGCCAACCCCACTCAAAGCGGGTCTGTTCTGAACACAACTTTACAGAAGTGTGCCTATTAGCAACAGCAACACTAAAGACCCAATTGCACCATCACCATCAGCTTACTCAGCAGTGACAAATAACTGCTTCAATAAATATCTTCAAAATACAGAGCTTATAAAAGCATAACAGAAAGAACTGTAACTGTGAATTAATAAAGTGGAATAATACACTTCTGTCACACCAGCTCTTCTGTGTAAGCAGGTCATAGTATATTGTGGATATGTCACTACCTTTCACAAAATGCTTAGTTGTCATATTTAAAAGACTTTATTGACAATTACGTCTGTTTACCAAGCATGCCTTTTATAATCTCCAATTATATTAAGTCTATGGAAATACTGTGTTCTTCTAAGCTCCAGAATCACAAAGCACTCACCTTAACAAGCATATTTTTTAAGGAGTGTGACCAGAAAATTACTCTTTCTTATTTCTGAATTATAATTCTCTTTCCACAACAGAGATTTATAACATTTGAGCATATATAGCACATATAAATGCTATCTTAAGCTGTTACAAATCCATGAATAAGGTTCATATTCACATACTGAAGACAGAAATCATTAATGGCAAAAAAGCAGTGATACTAAGTAAATTGGTTATGAGGCTACTGCCATGTGCTGAACAATGAAGAAAAACCTTTCTTACTTTATTCAAAGAATAAGACATAGATGGAACTGAAATATTTAATAGATAAGAAACACACAGTGTAATTAAAAAATGTAGTTAACATAATGTATTTGTAATTAACTGATCTTTTAAAAATTTGTATTTAAATCATATGTGCACCTTTGGTTAATTGTATCACATGAGTGCATACTTAATGATCTCACTTAGCCTACCAATACAAACATATTAGCTAAATAGAAAACATATGGTATAATTTATTGGAGTGCCACAGTTATCTCTTGGGTTTACAAAGCTCCTGTGAATGCTTTGCAGACATTTTCATCTTATTTCAAGATTTTTCCAATTTCTGGGAAATATTTCCATGTACAAAATAAAGAAATTATAAAAATGCATAATAAATCATCAATCAAACACAATGATATATAAAGTAGGTAATTGTTTATTAACAATTGTTATTAATTGTTTATTAACAATTACAGTAATTTCATGACTATAAGGTGCACCCTTTTGACTAAAATTTTTCCCTGAACCCGGAAGTGCGCCTTATAGTCCAGTGCACCTTATATGATGGACAAAGTTGCGACATTTGCCACCCTGGAAGTGTGAGCCACAATGGGGGGGCGGTGCCGCAGGAGCGCCGAGTCACGAGGGAGGTTGGGAGGGGCCAGCCCCTGGCCAGCCCCGCCACGCGGGCTGGGCATCCTCTGGCCAGCCCCCACTGTGCGGGTTGGGCAGCGCCGGCCGGCCCCCGACCAACAGCAGCTGCACAGGGAGAGAGGGAGCGGGCAGCGCCGTGCCGCCCTGAGCCATGGACGGTCCCGAGCCATGGGCCCTGAGCTGCCCTGAACTGCACCAACCCCAAGGTGTGAGCCGTGGCTGCCCCGAACCGCGGCCGCCCCAAGCCCCGCCTCACCAGCTGGGGGCGGACGGTAGTGCTGGGCCCCACGCATGGGGAGGACGCTTGGGGCTGCGTTTAAAGGCTACACCAATCTGTGAAAAATGTTTCCAATTTGAGCACATACCAGTAAACTCCATGATCGTGGGATTCCATTACTAATTAGTTACTTTGTTGCGCGCGGCACTGATCTTCGCGGCAAAAAGAAGTTGCGCCCTATAGTCCGGTGCGCCTTATGTGATCTACAAAGTTGCGAAGTTTGCCGACTCCCGGGGGGTGCGCCTTATAGTCTGGTGCACCTTATGGTCGTGAAATTACTGTACTCAATGTTTATAAGAATTTAATGCAAACAATTATTTAGGAAAATCTAGATGAGAAAATACCCTCAACTGATAAGCTGCTGTTTTCTGAAATTAGGAAATTATTAAACAAATTTTATTTTTTCAAGTTTCAAATTTCTTTTGAGAATTTTTCATATAATGAACAGACAAACGCAAACACACACACAATTCTGTCCCAGCTCTGCATCCTTCAATGAACCAAGATAATATCAGCTTACTCTGCTTTCACAGGCCTCAGTGTAATGGTCCACCATGAGCTCTCCAAAAGCTGAACTTCTGGCATCTAACCACTTTCCACTAAATATAAGAGGAGTTTTTCCAATATTTCTTCTCTTGGTGTCCTGTATTTTCCTAAATAGATTTGACTTTCTTTCTTGCAGCTGGTATAGTGCTGCATTTTGGATTCAGGATGAGAAGAATGTAGATAATGCATTGATGTCTGAGTTTCTGACAAATAGCGCTTACCATAAGACAGTGACTTTCCACTTACTCACATCAGCCCTCCACCAAAGAGACTGGGAGAACACAAAAAACTGGGAGGAGACATGACCAGGACAGATGACCCCAAGACACCACAGGGATATTCCACAGCATACAGTGTCATGCACAGCATCTAAAGTATGGGAAAAGCTGGTGGGAGTGCTGCTGAGGAACTGGCTGGGCATCCATCAGCACGAGTGGGGAGCAACTGCAGTGTGCATCCTTCGTTTTGACTATTATTTTTACTATTCTTGTTGTAGCTATTCTTAGAAAAAGATTAAGATAGTACTTAGTCATTGTAATATTTTGGTCTCAAAGCATTTCCAAACAAGCATAAACATGCATACATATTTATATGTATGCAAGTTTACATCCATACACATGCTAAAAAAATCTACACAATGATGTTTCTTCAGAAATAGAATAACACTCAGCATTTTGTCAGGAATAGGAAGACAAAACTGAAACTTTGTATTAACTTTAATTTTGTCTTGTCTTACCAGTCAACAGACAGTCATTTTCAGATTTTTTTTATGTGTAGGTAATTCTACTTGATTCCCAAAGGGATTTCTCAAGTTTCTTTCTTTTTGTAAAAAAGGATATTAGACTTTGAGGTTGAACTGAATGCTGACAAGGTGCTCAAAAGACCACATTAGTTATTAAAGACTGTGTTAGCTGAGATTTTTATTTTTTATGAATGAACAAAAAATTTGGTACAGGATACTCTGTGAGGAAAAGCTGTTGTGTATGTCCACACAGAGATCTGCACATGGGTTTGTTCATGCTTTTGTTTTTATATTTTATGTCACCTACTCTCACCTTGTTTTGTACAAATTCTTTTTCATAAAAACACAAATACTGAAAAGACCTAGAACAGCAGCAAATTCATTAAGGATTTTATTAAGTCAGCTAGTCATCAGGTACAATTCATCAATTGCACACACTTTTCTGCTCTATTTTTGCTAAATGCATCTTCTTTAGAATTTAAATTATGACGAAAAAGTGGCTGACTAATCTGAATTTCTCAATTTATTCATGTTCAATAAAAAGCTGTTCATCAGCTTAAACTCAGCTATGAGTTCAAATCAAATTTAAGCCACCTGGGAGTAAACAAAATTGCTCTTCTTCCCTGGCATGTCAGCTATGGATAAAAATAACAAGCATATTTCCAAGGAGCTCAAGATCCTAAACCTCTGTTTCTACCAACAGATTTTACTGAAATGGTTTAACGATTAGAAAGAAGCACCCTGGGTGCATTTTGGATTAAATATTTTGATCCATGATTAACGAGAACACAATGAAAAAATAGATGTAGGGTCCTATTCAGAGATTACAAAATAGGTTTGCTTTCCACTAAAGTCAGTATTAACTAAATATGAATTGCACACAAATTTTAGGTATGCTGTCGCGTTTACTTGACTATCTTTCAGTATCTTTATCATTCTTTTCTCTCTTCTCTCTTCCTTTCATTTTCAGACTTTAACTGGAATCCAAAGCTTTACCTGAACAAGATTACTGAGATTATTGGAAAAGCCACATGCAAGATGTGAGGCCTTGGCCGTAAAATGCATAAACTTTAAAGTATTTTTTAGCTAGCTACGTATCTAATTAGCTACTATGTTGCCTGAGTCCTGCTTTATTTTGACAAGACAGCTCTGTTTAAAACCCCAGTGAAAGGACTCTGGGATTGGGAAAACGAATTGTCAGGACTGTTTTAGGCAGTTAAATTGCTTATTCATCAAGACACCTCTGATACAGTGCAGCCCTCTACACTGGACTCTTGCTGCTGAGTAATCACTATGTGTGAAAGAGGCAGGAGGTGCTCACTTACTGCAGGAGCTGCTCTTAAGCTCAGACCTTTATGTTTGGGACTTGCCTGAGCTATGTTCAAGGTGTGCCTGATCATGTGCTCTGTCAGTCTGAATTGACAGAGACAGCTGAACTATTTTGAGGCTTGACTTTGGATTTACTCTGTCTCTGTGGAACTGATTGGCACCAAACTGTCACCAGTCCTTCTTTCCTCTGCATTTGGATGTTGTAGAACTCAGCCCTTGACCTTACAGGCATTGTCCTTCTGTCACTACTTGCTCTCACCATTCTTACTGCTCATATATTGCAGATTGTTAAACTACAATTAATGTACGTTTAGGTAAAGGATTGGGATTATGAGATTTTATTCTTGCATGGAGTATACATGTGACGAGCATCATTTAATCTCACCCGTTGTAAATAATTGGTTTTGTATGTCTTGGTAATAGATGACAACAAAGTCCACACCTGAGCTGCTAGCTAGCACATGAAAAGCTGCTGAAAGTGAGTTGCAGGAGACTCTCCTATGTGACCACACTCTGTCATACCTAATGAAGATGTAACATAATAGCCTTTGTTTTTATCTGGAATGCCGTATCTGCCTCAGAGTCAGAATTTTTCTTTGCTGTGGAATCATATTCTTATAAGAGAATACAAAATACATTGCTTTCTAGAGGTAAGAAGTGAGCTAACAGTTGCAGCAGCTTTAGCCTCTGTGTCCTTGAGTGAGGAATCAAGAAAGGAATAGGATGTACTACTAAGAAGATTATATGAAAGAGGATGTGAAATGAAGAAGACTCCTTTTATTTTTTACTTTTTATAAAATCTATCTGATTGAAATTTTTTTAACAAAGGAGCAATCTGCTATGCTTGAGATGTAAAGCTGTATTTCTAATGGAGTTCATAGCACTGCAGCTCTGAAGGATTCTAGTAAAGTTCTCAAATCAATAATCATGAACTAAATGTTAAAGGACATTGACTATGATACTGGAAAAATAAAATGAGGAGAGGAGAGGAGAG
>PYHW01009486.1:2335556-2355243 GCA_013186435.1 Turdus rufiventris | reverse complement strand
AGGCGCACCGGACTATAAGGCGCACTTTCCGGGTTTGGGGGAAAGTTTTAGTCAAAAGGGTGCGCCTTATAGTCGTGAAATTACTGTAGTTGAATTATAATATTATTTAGAATGCTGAAACCTTCTTTTTTAACACGATAATGTGCTTTGATTTCTGAGCTATTAAACAAAAAAGAATGAAAATAATATTTCATAAGAATTAAAGCAGATGCATATTAAGCTCTGGTCACATGTAAAATTATTCCACTGGGAAGAATCTCCAGCGCATATGGTAGGCATATTTTGTCATAAACCCTAACCCATTTTATGTGCTATATTGTACACCAGTATGAATTGAGACAAAATATGATTTCTCCCTTGAACTGGCTTTTCTTCCCTGACTATTAGATTAATTTTACAAATAATTTATCAAGCTTTATTTACATTTAATATGGATTTTGTTTAAAGAATATAAAGATTTTTTTCTCATTTAGAAAAGAACACTAGAGCACTTGACCTTTTACTCAAGAACTGCAGTACATATCTGTTGGGGAAAAATAGCTACTATTGCCTAGTATAAATTATTCCTCTTTAGCTTACTAGTTCATGGGTCACAAGGATAACACTACAGGGTTTCCCCTTGAAGTTAGTGGAATTTTGTTTACGATGAAGAAACATTGCAGTTCAGGTATCTCTCAGGCTTGGAATATTCACTATGATAAATGTTACTGATTATAAAGTATTTTTAGAAGTATTTTTGTTTCATTGTAGAAGAGAAAATAGCTTATTCCATCGTGTAGTACTGGGTATTTTGGGTATGGCAGGTTTTCTTACAATAGAGGTAAATGGGTTATTTTAATAATTTATATTAACTTCTTAATAACTTAAATTCTACAAGAGTGGTACATTTAAAGGTCCACAACTGGACACAAGAGTGAAATGCCCAGTTCACTTTTAGTAGAAAGCAACTGACTGATCTGAGACAAGATGGAATATAAGATCTGTAAGACTGCTGAAGCAGTTTAAACAAACCTTGAAAACAGATTGTAACCATTTTCCTTCTTTTACGTATCTTTCTTTTATCTGCAGTTCAGAACATAGGTAAAGATATTCTATATAAACTGGGGTTTTGACAAACTACTTAAGATATCTTATAAAAATTTATTTCCCAAAACAGTAACAGATGCATATTATACAATGGACAGAGCAGGTACAAGGTCTGAACTAAATTGCCATGAAATGTGCAAAAATGGAAAAAAACCCCAAAAAACTCCTGCAGAATTAATATTCTACAATCATCATGATATATGATACTTTATCTATGCATCAATTAGGGTCAACAATGCCTCTTCATAGGCCAGACTTCAGATTTTTTTTTTTAAGTCTATTAATTTTAAACACGAAAAGTCCATTGGTTTAAAAGCAGTTAGAGGTTTAAAAAATTTTGCTGACAAGGACTTTCAGTTTCAGTAAGACAAATTAGGTCAGCTGTCTTATTTTACAATGAGGAAAAGAAGTGGATCTAGTTTAACCCATACTGGATTTCTAGTTTTTGATTTGCACTGGAAAAGACAGGGGAGGGAAATTCTACTTTAATCTTGTTCTACTGATTCCTAGAAATTTGCTCCATGACTAAAAGAGGCAAATATTTCTTCCAAAGTGCAGGTCTCAAATGAAATCAGACTATGAAATTATTCATAACTAGTTATTTTCATCTGTAAATTTCAAAAATCAGCATAAGCTTAAAGGTAAATTTAGCTGTTAGTGGATAATCGTTGTGTTATTTTACTTGTTTTATTTTGTATAAATGCTGGCTAAAATAAACTTCCCAGTTTTTATGGATGCAGTTCAATTACTTAGCAAAGGAGGCTGTCAAAGACATTTTACTGTTACTAGCACATACTCAGAATAAACCAGAATTTATTTTATCTTCACACCTCTTCCAGTTTTGTATGCACTTGTCAATGTAACAATAATTTAATTAATCTCCAGTTATTTTCATATGCTGAGGTTTTTCCCCAGGTAAACAAAAAAACTAACAGTTGTGAATTCTGCCAAAAGAAAAAGGAATTATTGTGGTGTCATTTTTCTTTAGTTTTCTTACTTGTCTTTAATAATTAAAAGTCTTTCAGATTGATAGTCACACAGGCATTTCTACTGAAGTCAATAAAAATGCTCACATTTGTAAACTATTGTGACAGAAGCATTTTTGATTGTCTTACAAAAAAAAGTAACAGGTTGTGCATAGCTGAAGTGCAAACTTGTCAGTGTTCATTCAAATGTTTTACTACTGGAAATTATTAAAAAGTGCACCTTTTTAAATAATGGCTTTATTTAGGACTATAAACTTGTTGGACTCCCTTCTATCACTAGATTCTGTTGCAGTTGGTATAAGCTCACAGATGGTCTTTAGTTGAATACAAAACTTGGGAACATTTTGGTAGTCAAAATATTATCTAATCAGAATATCGCATTAGTTAAAACTTTTATTTTTGTAGCTGGCATTCAAACAAAATACATTTCAAATTGATTTTTTTAATTGGATTTTAAGTTCATCATTGATTAAACTGGATGGCTCAATCCGATCTAACATTTTGATGACACATTATTTCAATTAAATGGAAATTGAAGACATGGAAACTGTAAAAGTGTCAATTACAAAAGGTGAGAGAGTGAAAGAGGTGAGGGGGCTGGGGAGGGGGTCCACAAAACAAGACCTTTATAAGAGTCACAATTCACCAGGAGCTGGGGAAAGGATTTTTTTTTTTTTCCTAGGAAGATAAGAGATTTACCAGTGACAATCAACAAGACTACAGATAATGGTTAAAAAAGATATTTAGTAGGTATTTCAGACTGGTTGTACATGAGAGAGAGAGAGTTGCAATCACAATACAGCAGCAGATTGAAAAGAGTGAGGAGTTCAAGAGGGAGGTAAGGTAATAGAGGATGAAAGGAGCAATGACTGCTTGAGGACATGGGTTGGAAGGAATTCAGAGAAAAACAGATTCCTGAAGGATTAGCATTAAAAACACTGTTTTGAGCTGAGAGTGGCAGGATACCTTTGGTGAGATAGAGATACAAGAAATGGCTTCACATGGGTCACAGGGAAAATTTAAGGCATAGACACTAATGAAAAACAGGCACAGATGAATTGTCTTTTGGGCTTTTTTTTGCTTACTTTTTGTTTGGTTGAGTTTTTGTTTGTTTTGTTTGTTTTTAATAAGACTGTTCTCAAAAATGACAACATTTCTATTGTCAAGCCACCTGGATAAAGGGTAATTTGCACAAGTGCAAAGAAGTGGGCAAGCAATGTTGGCAGCAGATGTAAGGGCAGAACAAAACAGGATCCCCAAGCATACTCCCAGAGTCAGAGCAGACTTGGTCCTGTGCGTCCCAGGGGATCCCAGGAAGCTATAAAAGTGTTTACATGTTTACACATTTTCCACTAGTGATCTTTCATTCTACCAGAGCATACTGACTTATTCAAATGTAAATTAATTCAGAGTAAGCTTCTAGGACTTTTGTCTTTAGTGATAACTTAAAAACTAAAGAGCAAACAACAACTGTTTTCATCAGAATAACATCATTCTAACATTAATATAATTCTAGCATTCTAAAAGGCATTTTTTTTTCTCATAAAAGATGATGAGTCAGCTGCTGTTGACATCACTTTAAGTTTCCAAAGCTGTAGCAACAAGATTTCATATGTTTTTTCTGAAATATAAAAGACCCAGAAAGTCACATAAGGACCAAGATTATTCATGCTCCAAACTAATTGCATGTAATTCTATACTAAAACAAAGGAATACATTTCATAGATTGAACTATTGACTTAATTTGCAAAGGAAGAAGGGCTGGGCTTGTGAAACTACTGAATTTCTGATTACAAATAATCTAGACTAAGCTAACAGTGAGATGAATAATGCTAAATTGCATTCCCATGATAATGAAAGAAGCCAAATCAATCTTATTTATTTATTTATGTATTTATTTATTTGTTTATTTATTTATTTGTTATTTATAGATATTGTTTATATGTATGTAATCATATGCACTTTTATCCATATATGTGTAGCATTCCTAGTAAGTCATACTCTCGCTTTCCTCTTCTATTCCTTACCCTCACCTGTCACAGAACTTACCAATAGTCAGGTCTTAAACAAAGATAATTTTAAAAAATAGTGTGACTGGAAATCTGAGAGATCAATACTTATTAGTAAGAGACAAATATAGTAACTCAGCAAATATGTCAAGGAGAAGATTTTCAGCTGGACAAGTGTTTTAGCATAAAAATACTTTATGCATCAGCTTAATTAAAGACAGAGCAAATTAAGACCAGTCAATTACTGAAAACTAGTTATTTTGAACATGCAATCTATAATGTAAATTATAATTTTAAATTTACATCTGAAAAACTAAAGAAAGTTGGAAATTAAATTCAATTCCCTTTAGTTTAAATATTTTTCAAAATTGTCTGAAAAAAATGTTTTCTGGGGCATAATATGGAAAGGAAATGAGAGGCTATGCATTATTTTCCCAATAATTTAATAGTAATCAATTTCACTTCCATATGAAGATCAGAAACTGTTTCCTCATGTTTTTATGCATTCTAGCATGGGAGATAGTATTAAAATCTCACAAAAATTACTAGGATTCCTACATATGATGTAAAATACAGATTTTTTTCTTTCAATAAATCATCAAACTGTATTTATCAAACTCAATCTATACTTTCTCAGTTTAAACCAGAACCTGTGTTACTCTAAATCCTTGCAAAAACATTGCAATAAAGTAATGCACATACAGTTATTACATATTTTCTACTGAAACCAAATTTCTCCAGAAACATTACGGAATAAATGAACAGCCCAGCACTTTTGAGGGGCTTTTTCTTGTTCATGCTAGGAAAACAATGAAATAAAGCTGGTCAGCCTTGTTAGTGGGTGATTTCTGAGACTGAGGTGATACAGAGGCATAAAGGAAGACAAAGACGTAGCCAAATGCAACCTAACACAGAATATTATTGTCTTGTCTAAGACAGACAAATGAAGTGTAACTGGAAAACAAAGGCTGGAGATTGCAAAAAGAAGCTGACAAATCCTGAAGGGCTTGAACTCATGTTGATGAACAAAATTGATTGACTAAGTACAATTCAATACATAAAACTGCTACAGGATTACAGTAATTTCACGATTACAAGCAACACTGACTATAAGCTGCATCTCTGGGTGTTGGCAACATTTCGTTCTTTGTCCATACACAAGCCTCACCCAATTATAAGCCGCTCTGTCATTTGCAGCAAGGACCCACATGCAACAAAGTTGCCAACAGAATCGCGGAATCACAGGGTTTACTGGCTTGGCTCGGGCCGTGAGGGCTCGGCCCATTCGGGGCTGCCGATGGGGCCAGGTGGCCCAGCTCAGTGCTGCCACTTGGCGGGGCTGCTTGGGGCCAGCTGCCGCCGCCACTGGGCATGCTTGCCCCAGCCTGGCGCTGCCCTGTGGTGGCAGGGTGGCACGGAGCCCTCTGGCACCTGCAGTGGCAGTGGTAGGAGGGGATGGAGCCCACTGGCATGCACAGCTGTGGTGGCAGGAGGGGAAGGAGGCCCCCCGCTCCCGCGGCGGCAGCAGGCGGGACAGGAGCCCCTGCTTACCCCCAGGCCGCGGGGCAAGCAAGAGGGAGCCCCTGCCTCCCCCCGGGCTGCGCTGCCTGAAGGAGGGAGCTCCCTGCCTCCCCCACAATGTACTGCCTGCACGGAGCCGGGCTCCACCTGCCGCGAAGGAGAGTAACCAATTTGTAATAATCATGCTGTCCCTGGTTTTACTGGCAGGTGCTCGACACCTTGGTTTGCACTTCCGGGGTTGGAAATGTCAGAAAATTATTCACATATTAGCCACTCCTGAGTGTAAGCCACATTTCCGGGGTGGGAGCAAAATTTTAGTCAAAATGGTGTGGCTTGTAATCGTGAAATTACTGTACATAAAAATTCCAGGTCATGGTCCAGAGAAACTGACAGAACGTTTATATAAGAGCCATTTTTTTTGCCTTAGATGAGAGTGTAGTGTTGACCAATAGGTTTTGGATATCTTTAATGATATCAGAATCACTACTGTACCTCACAGATATTTGAGATGCCTTCTCCAATCTCAGTCTCTTTTCAGATGATTTTCAGTCCTTAAAAGCTAAATGCTGGCCACAACTGTGTATGCCACAGGCTACTACTATATCGTACCACTGAAGAGAAATACTAAAGCATTAAATAAATACCATTTGAAATACACGATATGGATAGCTTTCTCAACACACCACCTTAACTTCCAAATAAAAAATCAAATTCATAACATTAAAAACAGTATGTCCATGTAGCTTTGTGAACATAACTTGTGCAACAGTTAATTTTGTATATGGGTTATTTATTAAGATATGGAAGCTTTATTAAATTTTAATAAGTAGATGTCTGCAATTGGAAATTTTTACACAACAAAGTATTAATTTGACATGTAGTACACTTAGATTCTTCAGGATTTTTTTTTTATTATATGTGTTCACCTTGCTATGGAGTGGTTCATACTTGTTCAAAAGCCTTCAGGGAGGGCAAAAAGTCCTGCCAATTTTATTCTCTTCACATCTAAAGAAATCAGCATAAAAATACGACTAAGTCCCACCATTTCTGGAAAAAAAAATCTTTTAGAGAAATATTCACCTTTTTCCCAAGCACAACAGCTTTCTGTACAAAAGATTATACAAACTGAACTCGATTGCAATTCTTGCTCTCAGGGGAAGCTGCCTGCTATTTGGCAGCTCTTTGATTTGCGATGCTTTGATTTTGTTGCCTCTTATCTGTTTCATAATTCACACTCTCCTTGCCTTCCTTAGCAGCAAATATATTTTATCTCAATGGCAGACCATGCTCAAAATGAAAATACAAAAAACAACAACAAAAAAGTGTCCTTTATGTTTCCCCTTACTTTTTTGCTTAGTACTGGTCCATTGTTCATTTTTATTTTTGTTCAGTTAGTACTCAGGCAGTGTCACCCTGTATGCTTTTCGCACAACACAGTATTATACAATTTGATGCTTATATTTCTCCCATTCTAGATAATTTTGAACTCTCCATGTGGTTTTGGCATTTTTTCCTATGGGTATGTAGACAGCAAGATTGAGTGTTACATCTTGGAAGCTCAGCATGTGTGTTGAAGTTTGGTGGGTATTTTGTAAAACATTCTCAGGTATCAGAAGGGTTCCAAATAAAACACTTCAGTTCCTTTTTCTCTCTCAGTTGTGAACTTTAAGGAATTGCTAACATCCATACCATTTTTTTAATTGTCTTCTCATCTGAGTCAAAGCAAAAAGCCTGCTTGCACCAAGCAAAGATTTTCATAATGTTCCTTTATCACAGAGCAAGAACAAACAATATTACTGAATTATTTTGTCCTTGCTGCCATGGAATGAGCTGGGCAGTAGGTAGTCCTTGCAGAAGTGATAAACTCTTTTAGACACAGACACAACATTTCATTGAAGGAGAAAACAAATGTTTTCTTTTCTCCTGTAGGAAAGACAGAGCTTTTTATGTTCAAGCTCACTGTTCCCCAACTACTTACCTTGCTAGGACCATTAGGCAAATAAGTATTCTAATTTTCTCTTTAAAAAGCAGTCATATATGGAATGGTTTTGATAACTACTGAATTAATGATAAATTCCTAGCAATGACACCTGAAGAAAGAGCTATGCACCTGGTTTAGTAATGAAATGGTTCTCCTAATTCATTTATTATATAGGAACGATTGAGAAATACATGAGGTCTGTGGCATTTTGAAACAAATGTTCTACTCATTTTGAAACAAATACTCTCTCAACTATTCATTGCTACTTCAAACTGATTTTATAAATCTCAGAAAAAAATTATGGAATCTTATCCTGATGTCATTATTCAAAACCAAGGAAACAAAAAGCCCATCAACAGCAAAAAAAACCCATCAAAAAACCATCACCCATGTTTCTAAAGGTCAAGATTTCAATAATATTAAAAATAGTTTAGTAAGTGTTAGTATGTTATACTTTCATCTTTAATTATTAAGTATGGATTAATGCTGGGATGATAAACAACTCAGTTACTAGAGAATTTTTTATATGACAGATTATATAATTTCTTCCAGGGGGAAACCATGAGAAACACAACAAACATTTTTTGCTACCATGATTCTTGGCAACACATACAAATTTAAATTAATGACACAGGACTATCAAGACTGAACTTGTGCTGGAAAGTAATATTTACACGTGCAAGAATGGTATACAATATGGAATAGGCATTCTTGCAATAAAGCTTTAACAAAATTGTAAGAAAGAAAGTCTATCTCATGTATCTGTGTAGCCACCAGGTTGAGGTAGAGGTAACTTAGCATTTTTTCAGATAAAGTTGTATCATTAATATTTTTTGCTTGTATCCACCCACCCATTGAGAGGATAAATGCATAAATAAGGTAAGTTACTAGCCATTAGCTTAAATATAAATCCATTGTGTCAGATTTCATGCTTTTCACTGACCAGAAATCAAAATATGCACACATCTTTCATGTTTCTAAAGAGAAATAAATTTACTTGTAAAGTGTCATAAAACATAATAAAATAATTATTCAGATAATATGTTTGTTTTCTTTTTATCTACTAGAATATAATAAAGTACCTTCCATAACAGGAGAACTTTCTGTTAACACAGCTGATATGTTTACATATTTGTACCATGAAACCATCACTTTTATTTCTTTAACAGAGCTCTACATTTCAGTGTGCTTTTTTTTCCTAATATTCACAGTAATAATTTTTGAAGTGAGAGAGGAAGCATCTTGTCACAGATGGAAAAAATCAAACTTATGCATTTTATTTTTTGTCTTGTGTAAATATGAGAATGAACCAGATGCGTATTAACTAAGTGTGGGCAGATGACAAGGCACAATGGTACATTGCACCAGCTGTGAAGACTGCACACAGCCTTCCCCCTCCCCCCATCAGTCAATTTTTGTATTGCAGAGAAAACATTCCAAGTGTCAGAAAAGGTGTTAAAAGATAATAATAGTGAGAAGTAAGAATTCATCATTGCTGAAGCTTCAAAAACTTTTACCTGGTTTGCATTGTAATCACACTTCTAGGTGAGAGAAGAAAGAAGTTTAAGAAGTTTTACAGCTATGCCAGTTAGCTTTTATCAGTCCTCACCTTGCAGACAATGATTGACTAAGATATTTATCACCAAAAACTGCATCACAAATAGTATGCCACCATGATAGAATATACTGTTTTAAATTTGAAGGACACATGTACTCTTTACAAAACAGCCATACTGGAAATAAACATCTTAAGGTTTAGATAAGGTACAGGCCAAAAATATAAAAATAACACCAAAAAAAACCACCTAAAAAAACCCACCAAAAAACCAAACAAACAACAAAAACCGCCAACAAACCCTAAGCCAAAACAAAGCCAAAATATTTCCGTTAACTAGAGTGGGTTTTGTCTTCCTTGCTCCTCCATTATGAAGTGAATGTGTTTGTTGGCCAAATAGATTATCATTTTAGGAAACAGTGAAGATAGTAAATGGGGACATGATTCAGACGTCATCAGTAAGGAGAGATTACAAAAAAGAAAAGAAAGCTAATTCCCCCTAAAAAAATGAAGTAATGAAATGGTAATGAAATAGTAATGTAATAGTAATAGTAAAACAAAAAGATTTTGTCATAGTTTCTCTTCAAAATTTTGATGTTTGGGACATGCAAAACCTTTTGGCATGTCTAATCTCATAATTCTATTGACTATAATACTTAAAGAAATCAAAAATGGTAAGACAATAGTATACAAATACAGGAAAATATATCATCACATTCGGGTACTTACAGAATGTATTTTAAAAATTATTCCCACTACCGCCTGATTATTTTTGCGATGATAGCATTCCTCATAGGACTCATTGACACTTTTCCTTCCAGAACCTTTCAGAATTAAATGTTCTTCTTCAGGAAGTTGGCTCTATACAAGCTTTTCCATTAGCTGTAAGCAAAATTATGGCTGCATAGCAGAAAAAAAACTAGATTGAATTACTTCTAAAAATTCCTTCTTCAATCAATAGCACCACAAAATACCCTAGTAAAAAAACTTTTAATCGAAGTATATAAATAATACCAGAAAATGTTTTCTGATATTACCTCATTTACTACTTACTTCAGTGGCTTAGCTGTTTGGGGTTTTTTTCATAAACTTTAAATGGCTCATTAAGCTAGTTTTCTGTGATTTTACTTGGTTTGGACAGGTTAACCAAATAATCTTGAATTCCATTTACATGCACAATGGAATTTGCTTTAACTGCAACCCTCTAAGGAGAATAAAAATTCCAATAAAGTAATAATTTTGATTAGTAGAGACTCCTAAATGTACTAAGGTTATTGGTAAACAATTTTTATTTATATATTTTTTATAAGGATGCTGTATTAGAGAAAAAAGCTAACATTTTCTTTTTCAGTAAATGGACAATTAAAACACCTCCAAATACACATTTTTTTGCTTCTCTTAAATTGTATTTGCAAATTCAGATCAAATGGGCCAAACAAGTTTAATAAAAGTAGGCTTGGTAAGATGTAGTCTACAGACAGTTTTGTTTTCAGCTTGCTTCCTGATACATAACAATTTTGTCAGTGGTAGAAATAGATTAATTAATCTTGCTTCACTATTATAACCACACCTGAAATGCCCACTTTCTATGGAAATATTTACCTTCCACATATCTGCTTTGAATTAATCTAGCCATTGAATTATACAAAAACATTAAAGAAAATGAACACTCAGTGCAATCATTCTGTGTGGACAGACCATGGTCAAAATGCCCAGGTGAAGTCACACTGAAGTGAAAAAAATTCAGTTTTCTCACCTCCTTGCCAAGAGACATATTTTTTGGAGTATTTCTACTATTTTGAATTAAATAAGCTTCATTTTGCATAAAATAATTATTTAGGTGAATATGGCTTCTCAGAATGTCCAGTAAGATGTTATTCTTAGTTGTAGGTTTAAATCACCTAAAGAAGAGGAAGATGACCTTTTTTTTTTTTTTTTCCTTTTTTTTGGAAAGAGGTAAAGGAGAATAAAACACACACAGAGATAGGAAAAGCATTGAAAAATTTCTAAACCTGCTCCCCTTATTGAAGAGCACTCAACTTATACCTGTGATCTTCATGGTTATGAAACTTCAGGGACCACAACCTGTCCTCTGAGATGATTCATATTGGATCTGTGGCATTATATCTCCACAGTAGAAAATCCTTAAGAGACACATGTAGTGATAGAGATTGATACTGGCTTGATATTGGACAGTCTAGACCATTCCCCTAACAGCAACCTCTCAGTCACAGATATATCTTTTATAAATACATCTATGTATACATATATACACACGCATACATTTACATGTAGACATATATACATATATATCAAATGCAATATAACTGTGCATATTTGTGTGTATATGTGTTCAATTCCAAGAGAGATGAAATAAATCAGTACATTATTTCTAGCTCATATAGTTCAAATAGTTTCAAGTTCTCCTTGGACTTTTAAATATACAGACATACGTTAGCTAAAAAAACTACGGTGATATTCTATCCATGCCTTCACACATAGAGAAACTTTTGCATAACATATAGCACAGGGATTCTGATACTGCACAGTGCATTTTTCCTTTCTATTCCATCTTCATCCAAATTCCTAGATGTTTTCATAGAAAAATTAATAATTTAAGGACTCAGAGTTCATATTGCAACAAAAACACAATGGTAACCTCAATCTTCTCTTCCATGCTTTTTCATCTCAGAGGAAGACTGAAACAAGAGCAATGGTTTGAGTAATTTGAAAGCATAGCTCCTTCAGGAATCATAATGTCAGTGGCCAACCTAATAGTGTTGAGCAAAAGAATTATGAAATTAATTATTCTTTGTGCCTTCTGATTCCAATAAACAAGTTGAATCACTTTTTTTTTTCATGTTGAAAAGATCAGTAATCAAAAAGAAACACGTTTCTTCAAAAAGGGAAAAGAATAGTTCTAATTGATAGCAATTGAGGGGTAAAAACTTAAAATTAAGGTCACTCAGATGTGAAAAAGGACTGATACCCTACCTAAAGTAAGTATCCTACATTTCTACTTTTATGACAGGAATTATATTAGCTTGTCTATTCTTTAAAACTGACATTTTTATGAAAGTGTATCCATTAGATTGCCAATGTCACATTTTCAGTAGCTTCCTTTTTCTTACTGACAAAGTGTGAATGATAGGATGACTCGGATTATTAATTAAAACATCAGATGTGAATGATAAAGTTCTTTATCACTTATGAACCGCTCTTCCAGGAACACAATAAAGTTATTACTGAAATTTCAAATGAAACATAAGCCTTACAAGCCTTTTTCTAATAACTACTCTTCAGAAAACTATTTTGAAACCCTCTGATAAAATGTTTAGCTAGGAAATATTTGCTAAAGAGACTTTGATATCAAAGAGAAGCATTTAGACTTTCGCTTGTTGTAGCACTGTGTGAATTCAGTAGAAAAAAATTATTCGGTTTGTGGTTGCTTACACTAGATGGCACTGATAAAGTATTGCCTGATTAACTAAACATCATAAAATATATTTCTTTTATTTGGAATATTAAATTTCATTATTTTATAAAGAAATTAAATAAGATAGCAACATTGTTTTGCCACAACTAAAAGTTAAAAGGGAAAGTAAAGGGATAAAGGGAAATAATTAAGGATTGTCCTGCATATTTTATAAACCTAGCAGTTTGTGAAGATAGGCTTCCTCAGGCATTTGCACAGACACAACACCGTGAGAGACACTGCATTTTTGTTTCAAATGAAGGGAGCATAAATGTACAAAGCAGTGAAAAGCATGGTTTGGGAGGGTCCTTTCTTTTTTATAAAATTTAGTTTTGGTTTTGGTTTTGTTGTACACTAGGAAGGGATGGTATTTAGAAGAGCGATTTCCCTTTCAATTCATTAACTCAATCAAAGCAAAGCTTTTTGCCATTCTGATTTTGACTAATGCAAGACCCTCATGCAAGGAGTGCACATCTAATTTTGTGGTCTCTCCAAGAATATTCAGAAAGGTTATCCAAGAGCATGGATAGCACATCTGTAAGGCTTATCTCTGCTTCTGCGGGGAGAGAGGCAGGCTTTTCTGGATGCAATTACCAGAGGAGGAAACCCAGCCGAGTAATCTGTGCTGCCCTGCAGCAGAGCTTTGTATCCACTGGTACAGCAAAAATAGTCCAGAAAGACTAGTCTCACACATCTAAAATTGGTCTCTGTGATGACTCCCTGAAGTATACATTTTTTATGTACTCAGCCAACATACATCACAATTCCATTTAAATAAGATGCTGTCCAAGAATCTGAAAGAGTACTGCTGTGTGCATAAATGTAAATCATTACCTGTTGCATGTAGTTACCATATTTACTAAGGACAACCAAATGCATTATTGAATTTCATGTCGCAGATAAGGTTTTCTTTATAAACTAATATTTTATACAGTAGCAGAAAATATGACATGATCTCTAATCTTTGAGGCTAGGTAAAGTAATAACTTAGTATCTGAGGTCTATTATTTCCCTACGCTTTTTTGTACTCATTTTAGCATAAACAATGAGGCATTTCAGAACAAGCAAGCAGCTATGCGATGTTGTTTTTTTTAATTAAAGAACCACAAAAAATCCCAAACCGAAACACCTGAGCTGTAACTTCAGTAATTACATATTTAAAAGCTTTTTTTTTTTTTTAAGTACCATACAAAGTAGCTTCTCTAACTCCACAGAAGTCACTTTACACGTACAGTACCTATATCTAGGCCAGTTTTCACGTAATAACAAGTAGCGAAATGCATTGGCTAAATGTCATTCTTAAAAGGATATGATCCAAATTCTCTAACGCACCCTTTCAAGTCTTCACCCTGTCCTTTGTTCTTTCTAGCTTGAAGCACATGCTAATTGTAATTCTTGTTGTTCAGGAGTTTCTGAAGACACTAGAAAATAAATATAAATAATATATAAATAAACAAAACAAAGGTATTGTCATGATGCCATGATGCTCATTTTCGGTCCTTGGGTTTTAGCTTTTACATTTTTCAGAATCTCTGCTGCTTAGTGTGTAACTCTGAAACTTCATGTTAGGTGTTAGCAAGTTCTCTTCTCAGGATAGTTCAACAAAGCAATCCCTTCCCAGATAGAGAATCAAGGACATCAGTACCCAAAAAGTATAAACAAATGGCAGGGGAAAGGGGGCAAGCCAAGGGGGCTGAGACTTCATAGCCTGGGTTCAACAATTGACCCCAATATGCAGATGAAACAAAACTTCTAAAAGTGTAAAAACTTAGGACTGGGATCCATCTTGGATTTGATTTGCCTGTAGCCCTGGCTGAGCTTTTGCACTGCCCAAGATATCCTTTCAATAAATATGTATTTTATTCCTTTTTCTCTGTCTAGTCTCTGTTCCAGGTCAGCTTTTCTAGGCATCAACACCACATCTCTGCTTACACAGACTTTCTGGACACAAAACATGCTCTCAGAATATTTGGTATGAACCAAAAATAACATTTTAGAGCCTGAATTTTTTGTTCCTTTTCCTTCTATATTTCAAGCAGATGCTTTCATATTATCTGGTCAAATACAAAATTCAGAATTACTCTTATGCTCAGCATTGAAATTGAGAAGGTTTGTACAATGAGTTCAGAATAATTTCTTTTTCACTAGTTAAAATATGTTGCTACTCATCCCTCTACTGGAAAATGATTGACAGCATCTGCTCTGGAAAGCACAGGGCAACAATACTGAATTAAATAAAGATAGGGGTATAGTCACAGAAACAGTCAGAAAAAAATTATATATTTATTAGTTGTATGCAATGTGCACGATTTCTAGGGATGTGTCTAGAAATTCCATTCCCAAAGAAGCATGGAGATAGAATGTGTCTCAGGGAGGTTAATTATTCTTTAAATTTCCTTTATAACAGACATTAGCATTCATTCCTTGTAATAGCCCTGTTCTATGTATCTAAGAAAGCCATTACTATAGGCCAAACTGGAATCAATAAAATGAATTGTTATTGCATATGCATGTTTAAAGTATTAAAAAAAAACCAAACCCTCAACCTACCAAATATTTTTGCAATTACAGCCTTAAATCACGACTATAATGTAACCTGAGAAAAAAATCAAGCCTTGTACAAAAAAGAAAAGGATATTTTAAAAATGTTAGTTAGCTTTGTTGAAACTGATTTGAATGAAAAAGAAATAGAACCAGAATTCTTCAGAATTTTGAAGAAAATATTGCATCATCCTGCAAGTTCTCTTACTTAATTTTCTAATCCGTTTAAGAGTTACAAAATGGGTCCCATTTAAGCTGCACACACTCAAACCTCATATTATGTTTGCACTACAACTTGCTTATCATGTCAACAGGTTTATGATTTTTCCTTACAGTTCATAAATTGACTCAAGAATGAGAAAAATAACTGAGATTAAGATTTCTCCTAGGTCCAATACCTTGAACTTCTCAGATGTCTTTGTCCACAGTACAGAAACAAAGCTCTCAGACCTTCATGCATTTCAGCTACTGATATCAGGAACCAGGTAGTTTTGTCATGAGCAGTAGAAAGAAAGCATCACCATCAGAAAGTGTTTTGCATGTTTTTCAGGAAACAAAGCATGATAATTTGGCCTGTCATGTTTCTGGGACAACCACAGAAGCAAATATATGTTCTGTCTAAGGGTACTGGGCAGTATGGCTGAACTGGCAATAAAGATAGAAATAATAAAATTTTTAAAATAAGCAAGTAGTAAAATAAAACAAATGAAATATTTTGCACAGATTTTACACAAGGGCATATATTTTGACGTGGTAATGTGAATAGCAAATGCTTCAATAACTAAATGGACAGAGCATCAAGGAGGGCACATAGTAAGCTTATCACTCTAGACTTAAACAGAGAAGACTCTGGCATCTTCAGGGATCCACTTGCTAGAGTGGATGGGATAAAACCTTGGAGGAAACAGTGACCCAGAAAACCTTATTAATATTAAAAAATCACCTATTTCAGGCTCAGGAGCGATGTATCCCAAAATAAGGAAGTCAGGCAAAAATGCCAGGAGACCTGCATGGATTAATGAGTTCTAGGACAAACTCAAACAGAAAAAGGAACCACAGACAGTGGGAGCAATGATGTAGACTGGAGGAAATACAGAAAGATCTTCCAAGATGCCAGGGATCAGTCTAGGAAAACTAAAATACTGACAGAATTAAACCTGGCCAGGGATGCGAAGGTCAACAAGAAAAGCTTCAGTAGGTACACTGGTGATAAAAGGAAGACTAGATAAAGTGTGAAAACCTTTCTCACTTGGTTTTCACCACCAAGTGCAGTAGCCACATCGACAAAGTTGTCAAAAACAAAGGCTGGGCCTGGGATAATGAAAAGTGGTCTGCTGTAGAACACTGAGTTTGAGGGGATCTAGGGAACCTGAGGGCACACAAGATGATGGAAATTGATGAGGTGCATTCTTAGGCCTTTGAGGGAACTGACACATGCAGTAACTAAGCCATTATCATTATATTTGACAAGTTGTGGTAGTCTGAAGAAGGTCCCACTGACTAGAAAAGGAGAAAATAACCCCCATTTTCAAAAAGGGAAGTATGAAGACCCAGGGAACTTCAGGCCTGTCATTATCACTGTTGTCCCTGGCAAGATCATGGATCAGATCACCCTAGAAAATTATGCTAGGGCACATGGAAAGCAAAAAAGTAATTGATTACAGCCAGCAAGGCTTCACTAAGTGCAAATTGTGTCTGAAAAATCTGGTGGCTTTCTATGAGGAGGTTACAGTGACGGTGGATAAGGGAAAAGCAACTGATGTCATCTACCTGGACTTGTGCAAAGTGTTTGACACTGTCCCATATGACATCATTGTCTCTAGAGTAGAGAAACATGGATTTGGTGGATGCACTGCTTGGTGGATAAATAATTAGCTAAATCACTAGACTCAAAGACCTGGGGTCAATGTCTCAATGTCCAAGTGGAGAACAGTGATGAGTGGCATTCTTCAGCATTTGATACTAGAGCTAATGCTTTTTGACATCTTTGGTGACATGGAGAGTGGGATTGAGTAAACCCTCAGCAAGTCTCTTGACAATACCAAACTCAGTGGTGCAGTTGACACACTGGAGGGCAGGGATGCTATCCAGAGGGACTTTGATGTGCTTGAGAGGTGGTCCTATGCAAACCCCATGAACTGCAACAGAGCCAAGTGCAAGGTGCTCTTCAATGGGGGAGATTCAGTGCAACATATAGGGTCAGCTGAGAATAGATTGAAAGCCATCCTGACGAGGAGGGCTTGGGGGTGTTGGTTGACAACAAGCTCAAACATGAGGCGGCAATGCGCGCTCACAGCCTGGAAAGGCGACTGTGTCGTGGGCTGCATCCAAAGCAGTGTGGTCAGCAGGGTGGGGAATTCTGGCCCTCTGCCCTGGGACACCCAATACAAGAAAGATGTAGAGCTCGTGGACTCAGTCCTGAGAAGAGGCAGAGGTGATCAAAGGGCTGGAGCACCTTTCCTTTGAAGAGGTTGTCTAGCCTGGAGAAAGAAGTTTTTATGGAGATCTTATTGTAGCCTTTCGGTGTCCAAATGGGGCCTACAAAGAAGGTTGAAGAGGCACTTTTCACCTGTAGTGATAGGTTGAGAGGGAATGGCTTCAAACTGAAAAAGCACAGGCTTGTATTAGATGCTAGAAAGAAATTCCTTACTTTGAGGGTTGTGAGGCACTGAAGTAGGTTGCCTAGAGGAGCTATGGATGCTTCATCCCTGCAACTGTTCAAAACATGGGTGGATGGGACTTCAGGCAGTTTGGTCTAGTGGAAATTGTCCCTGTCCATGGCAGGGAGGCTGGAACTGTCATCTTTATCATTTCTTCCAACCCTAACTATTATGATTCTATGTTTCCTGTGGGGAAGGATTTTTTTATAACTAATCTGATACTTAATCGATAACTGATATGTTTTTAATTAAACCCACAAAGTTTCATGCTGATATCCATTTTTTTTCGCCCTCAGAATAGGATAGCATAGTGACAAAAAAAAAAAGATGCTTTGTGGTAAAAACTGAATTTAATGTGACCTAACATACATGTGCTTCATTTTTACATTCTGCAACTGAATTTATTTTATAAATTGCTTGCCAATTATGAATTTTTTTTAAAAGGAAATAGAATCCTAATCAGAAAATGCTGTACGTACATTAAAAATATAAAAATTACTTAAACAAAAAATAGTTTATCTCCCTTATAGTCCTTCTTAGGCAGGCAGTTATTTTGAGATAAAGAATGGTTAAGAATTCTGTAACTGGAGTTTTAACTTTAGCACAGCTCTACTTGCATTTAGGCACAAGTGGTTAAAGAAAGCCTGCATAACTACAACACTAGTTTTGAGATTCTCAGAAGACAGGAGTTCAATAGCTTCAATTACTAAATTATGAATGAGAAAATGAATTGATTTTTCAAAGTCTTAAGTGCTTAAGGAACTGCAGACATTTCTCAATACAGTGGGTAAACACAGAAAGGTGCATTTTCGGTACGTCTATACATGGATATATGTTTCTAAATATTGTGCTGCTCATTTCTTAATTCTTGTGACTCAATAATTTTAGGAAATTTTTCCTCACAGATATACTATGTGGAGTTAAAAAATATTAAAGATAAATGCTATGCAAGCACTGCATTTTATAGATAATTGAGAAAAATTGGAGGAACTCTTTAGAATCATTAGTGTATACTTAGAGGAAAAGAAAAATACTATCTACAAATTTTTATTTTGGAAGGCAACTTAAAACACTGCTGTTGAAATGGTACTATATAAATGGAATGATATGCAGCGTAATATTTAGCTAACACAGATAAACTGAAAAAAATCTAAGGATTTTATGTATAATTACAATATTTTTCCAAGGTTTATTTTTCCCCCTTAAAATAGGATAACGTATCTTTGAACCAATAGGAGAAAAAATTGGCATAGTGGGATCTAGTATACTTACTCTGAGCATTTTTACAGTTTGCTATTGAACTAATTATATCAATTTCATTCTCTAACTTAAATGTTACTTTGATTTAAAAAACCTGTTGATTAATAGTAGTTTTTGCTTTAGTTTAAGTCATTGAAAATTCAGTGAAGTTGAAAAATTTCAATGAAACTTGACATAGTATAGTGGACTGCTCAACTAACATTTTATAGCGCATCTGCTGTGTTATTTTCATACCACTTTGTGGACTTTTATTTTACTTGTTAAAAAACTTAAATTTTAAAGACTGTGATATACTAAATATTTCATGCTATTTTAAAACACAAAGGCCACATGCCTTTTGCCTTAACTGGAGGTTATTTAGCTAGGAATGAAAGAATACCAAATTACAGAGCTTATCCATTTGAATTGTTATTCATCAACTCAGAATTGTTATTTACAGCTGAGATTGAAACTGTGAGAAATGTCTTATGACTTTCAGGCAATAAAGGTGCAAATTGCTTACCCTAGCAATACACGAAAAAGAAAAGAAGGGCTTTAATTTTCTAAGACTTATTTCAATAAAATCCTTTGAAACTGGCAGCAAGGAGTAGCAGGGAAGATGTCTCCCTCTATT
>PYHW01009486.1:2308947-2324453 GCA_013186435.1 Turdus rufiventris | reverse complement strand
CTCAACAGATGGTGATAGAACAGATACTTTTTATCACACCCTGTATTGTAACATGCGGCTTATATTCAGGTGCGGCTTATATATGGACGAAAGAACAAAAAGTTACCAACACCTGGGAGTGCGGCTTATACTCTGTGTGGCTTATAATCGTGAAATTACTGTATACTTGCATAAAATTGCCACGCAGTTCCTGAGCATGATATGTAATAAGAAAGGAAAATACTACATAAATCTTCAGCAATAATGAAGTAGAAACAAACTATTTTAAGTAAAGAAAACTTCATATACTGTTTATGTGCGTGTATATCCTAATATGCTGCAGGGAAGATGTAATTGCCACGAAATGCAGAACCTTTATTTTTGTTGAATTCAAACTAATCTGAAGTACATAAAACTAAAAACCTGCAGGTACTGACTCAAATAATGAAGTCTTAACACTAACTGAAAATACTGAAAATATATATTTGGGATATATACTGAATATACACTTACAGCTTGGTTTAACTATTTTAAATATACAGGATCCACCGAGATTCTTTTTTTAAAAAAGGAAAAAGATCCAAGTAAAAAAAAGGATTCTAAAGGACAGAGAACAAATTCAGAGACTCAATGTCTCATGAACTTTAGTTGATATTCATATACTGGTTGACTTTTTTTTTAAATAATGTTGCCATCACAAGCGCAGATCTCTGTGGTTTAAAATAGGTTAAGTTATTTTTCCCGCCAGAAAAAAACATGTAAAGATGTTACTGTTTTATGGAGAAGACTATATTTATTATATGACAAAATTATTATATGGTCATGCATGCCTTAAAAAAGCAAAATATAGGGAATTGCACTTGCATTATTCCAGTAAAATCTAAAATAATTGGAATAATAGAGCTACCTAGTGAAGTATGTAGCTGTATCTCCTTCTGTTTTACTTGGCTCCCTGCCCCCATTTAATCAGAATGGCTGTCAAAAAAACCCGCTGCTTTAAATAGATATTATTTGTCTGTAAGTGAAAAAGACCATATTGTTTAAACTGTATCTCACTATATGTGCAAAAAAGGAATCAAAAGACTATTCATAATGTATACAGTTAATTTACATTAACAGGAATAAAGGTAAAGTATATTTTGGATGCAAGCATGCTGGAAGTTTCAATCATTTTTCATCAGTGTGTAAAAAAAATAAAATAAATTAAAATTAAGTTTTTGTCTTAGTCCTCAAACTCATTGTTGAGAAAAAGCAATGGTTAATTAGAAACGGTGAGTCCCCTAGCAATTTATTGTTTAAAAAAAATCTTAACTTTATTACTTAATCCATAAGATGCTCCCTCATGTAAATGATCTCTGAAAGCACAACATTTTTCTCTAATCATGAGTGCATGTGTAAATGCTTTGACAGAGAATGGTTACACTCAGAATTCCTGTAACCAAGATCCTTGAGAAAATATAAAATTCATTAAAACAAGAAAACAACATATTGGAAATAGTATTTTTGTATTATTCTAGAACTTTAATAAAAATATTGTGGTAATGGAAAATTAAAAATATGTTCAGCAAAAATAAATAAGAAGAAAAATCTTTGATCTTAACTAATTAGGTTTACAAATTGCAAACTTTTCTCTCTGTTTTCTTAAAGGTGTATATAAAATTTTTTAATAGGAACCAATAGGTTAAAACAAAACTTTTGGCCTGATATCCCACAGCAAGTATTCCATCACAGAAAATAAGTCTACTTTAAAATTACTAGAAAGTTACACAGTTTGTACACACAATTTAATTCCTTTTATATTAAAATCTTGTCTAGATTTTTTTTTATTTGACAAAACAATGTGTGTAGAAAATTCTTTATAATGCAGTGTTTTGTCACATTGTCTGTATCTTGCTGGATGTTGGAAAGTTCAGTTAAAGCAGTGAAAATGTTGAGCATGACTGTATCAATATCAATTTGTAACAGTATATGAAGGATGTGCTGCATTATACCTGGTTTTCTTCTAGACTTTTAGAGACAAATGTTTTCAACCCTGTCTTTCAGTCATTTAAATTCCTTTTTTATTTGGAGAAAACCTAAAGTACAATTTTCTTAGCATATTCTGCATATCTGTACAACAACAGAAATAATTTCACTCTTCTAAAACCTAATAGGAAAGAATCAAATGAAATTATATAATTCAGAACATATATTTTGGGGAAAAAGTAAGAATGGCTGTATCAGGACAGTGATTTACAAGTGAAAAACAGAGTTGGAATCACCCTTCAGGACGACTTCTAACAGTTTGGTTTATTCTACGCAGATTATATTTGAAAGCAAGTAGTGACCAAGTGATCAAGCAAAATGCATAGGTCTTCCAAAGTTATGAATGACTTCACAAAAAAACCCAACTACAAAATAATTTCTAGCCACTTACACTCAACCTTCCTACGCAGATGTTCTGTAGGACAAGTAGTTTTCGCCATGCAGAAATAAATTAACGTTAAAACATTTATTTCCTTGCCAAATACTTCTATGCGGCAACACCAGCTGATCTTGCAATGCTTACATGGCTCAGGATAAAAACAAAGCAAAAGCATCAGAGGGGTTGAGCTAGTCCTGAAGAAAAATTAGTCTTCATCAATGCAAAGATTTTTCCATTGACTGATAAGCTGTCCTCCTGCTTCCAGCTTTGTTTATTTACTAAATTGCAATTCTAGAAGTTGTTTTCAAAAATTACTTTTACAAAGCCTTCCCTACTTGAATGCTGAGTTTCATCTGAAGTATCACAGCAATTGAATAAAATTCTAAATAAATACAACTTTGCCAAGTAACAAGTTAGAGTGATAGAAGTATGACCTCAACATAACTTCATTTTCTACTTCACATGATGTTAAAATTGGATAGACACAATAGCTACAAGTTTTTTGAAATAAATATAGCACAAATTAGAAATACTTAAAACAGAACGAACATTTATGAAATGTGATAAAATAAATGAATGCATGTAAGAACATATTCAAATACATCATATGCTCTTATGATACAAGTGATGAAGACTACATTAAGAAACTTAAAAGATTTGTTTATGATCACTAGGCAATAAAAAATGCAGTGGAGATAAGGAAATTCTGATTAAATGATTATTAAAAAAAAAAAAAGTATGGATTTTCTTTGAGCAATCTATTTGGTATTTGGTTGCTCTGAGTCAGTATATTTCCAAGTTCTGACTTGAATAAAAGAAAGAACACTTTTGCCTGAATTTTCTTTTCAGGCAATCCACTATTAGTATTTATCCTTCTTATAGACTGCTTTTGTTTCAGGATAACTTAGATCTAATTTGAGAAGAAAAAGAAAAAAAGAAAAAGGAAACAAACAAACAAACAAACAAACAAAAAAACAAATTAAAAAAAAAAACCAAAATAAAAAATTGTCGTGTCTTCTGCTCTTGCAACCCTAAGACAAGTTACTTCACCAAAGAATTCCTTATTCCAGATCAAAATATGAAAAAGAAAATATATCTATGATGTAAGTTAGTGTATTACTTGAAGCAGAAGTGATCTAAAGATCATGTAAAGCTCACAGTAAGAGTAGTAGCTAAAACTGGGCTGAACTTTTAAAATAAAACTATACACTCACCCCCTGCCAGTGTGCTATTATTCTACCCCTATTAATTCTACTAAAATTCCTACATTAAGTAACAGAGAAAGTAGTGCCTTCACTACTTGCCACGCAGACAAAACATTTTAGACTTTTTGCTTCAAGTTAAGCTATGTATTCCATCATAAAAGAGCTAAGGAAGAGAACAGAATTGCTCACAGATTGTATTTCACAGATCAGGTCAGAAGAAGGTCAATTACTTGCTGACATTTGTACAATTGCCAAATCAGGTGCACTTGCATTTTTTCAACTTTTCAGGAAGGGGCACTAAGATGCAGTAATATAAACAAAAAAACAGTAATGTGAACATGTTCTGTTTTCATTCACTAATGCTGATCTTGTTATTATATTCCATAAAATATGTAAGGGATAATCTGGCTGTGATAATCACCTTACAGATGTGATAATGTAATGTCACTCACTACAGAGGGAACCACATCACAGGAGGCCTGTACCTCCTGCAAAATTAGAAGGCTGCCTGACTGCCAAACATTGCTGCAGGTGCATTGCCAAGCACAGGGGTTGCTTTAATGACTCAGCAATGTACAAAGATAAAAATGTTTCGTGAAAAATGATCTACTTGCCTTGAAGACAGATACATGGTATAAGTGCAGAAACAACAGGATCTCCTATTACAAAACATGCAAGCTACCTTCTGAGACTATGTCAAAGTTTTTTGATTTGGTTTTATTTTCTTCCTATTTGTAACTGTATCATAAAGGATCTCTCAGCATCTCAACGCTAGAATTTTGAGAAAGTTGGTTGGTGTCAGAAATAAAACCATAAAATAGCATATTATTTGATGAAAAAATGGGGAAAACGAAGCTAAAGTTTGCAACAATCTTTTCTCAATGGCTTCCTAATATTTATCTTCAGATTGCAGTAGCAGACTACCATTGTCTCCTGCAGAGTTACATGGCCTGTATTTCTGAATAAATGCTGTTTTTCTTTTACCTGTGCATATATGTCTAATTCAATGTTTTCCCAGAGGGTTATATTAGCCAAACACGAAACTGGGTCAGCTTAAAATAATTCTGTGTGGTGCTGTAGGGGTGGAGATTGTTTGACTTTTTTCACATAAGCAAAGTTATATTTCTTACTGAAACTTATAATACACTTCTGGTAAATTTGTATGCAGTTCAACTGTTCAAAGCACTCAGTCTTGTACTCTTCGCTGACTCTGATGGTGGTTAATATTTTTAGGCAAATGGCAGAAAGTATTTTAGGAATTTTAGGTAGAAAAGCAAATTAAAGTGGGTGCATATATCTAACGTCATTTGTGGCAATGACCTAAACTGCTGACATTCTGCAATAAGTGATTATTCCAGTCTGTTCCAATCACCGCTGCTAAACTGTTAACAGCACTCTGCTATAGTATTTTCACAAAGCAATTGTAAAGACATCAAATTTATTCTGATATTTCTGACACAAATTTTAGGGATACCACCAATGACATACCTACTGGCAACTGGAAAACTGTATAAACAAGAATTGAAATGGAAAATGTTATAGCTGTTAATCCCCATGATATAAGATGCCAATCTTATATGCCTGACCCCATCTAACTAACATCTAACTAACCTCAAACATTAATAATTTTGGATTGCTATTGTCTATTTGTAATCAATTGAATATTTGTAATCAACTAATACCATTCCAATGCTTTAGCATATCTTTGGCTAAAATATTAGCTGAGGGGAATTGCACTTAATATAAAGCATTATTACTGGTTGCTATGAATTATATTCTAGTTGTTCTTTCATGTATTTTAAAAATTATTTAGAATCAAATTATCCAAACAGAACATAGGATTAAAAACATGGTAGATTAATTAAAATAACAGAAACTATAGAAAAGACATAAATAACAAACAATTGTTTTAATTGGGATTCCTAAAATTAATTTTTGAAGTGTAAAAAATGAAATTCCCATCATGCAGGAAAAGTCATTATGTATAGAAAATATATCTGTCTCCTCCCTCTGAAACGTTCTGTATATCATGAGAAAAAGAAATAAAAATAGGGTTTCTGCTGAAAGCATAACCAGACTACTTATCTTCTTTCTTTATATAGGTTTTTTAACTGGAATCACCATGAGTGCAAAGAAGAGTCATTCATTTTATAAATTACAGAGTATCTGAAATTTAAGGTTAGTTTTTAGAAGGAAAGGCTTTTTAGGAACTTTTTAGTATAATTCTTAAGTTCAACAGAAGTGGTAAAAGGTGGTAGAATGGTAAAATATGTTCAAATAATTCTCACAGAAAGCATCCTTAAGGCTAATCACTTTTTATATTACTAAGACATTTGTAAGCCATCTGTTAAGTGCAGAAGTAATAGCCTGCTTTTCCAGTTTGCAACAGCACTAACTCTTAAGCTCTTATATACAAAAAGCTAGGGAAATCTCCCAAAATACTAAAACTAAATAAACTGCATAAAATATGAGTTCTTGTAACATAGCAGTATCCCTTGTGCTATACTAGCCACAGTTTTAGTAGAAAACCTTCCATTCCATCATCTACTGAAGAAAATGGATAAATGAAAAATGAAATCTATAATACTCTGACTTTGACAGTTAAGACACATACAGTTCATAAGATGCGCCCAGAAGGAACAGCATACCTCTAAATATTTTCACAGAAATTTGGAGAATAAGAATAAAGAATCTGAACTAAGTTTAGCAAACACATTATGTTCTCACTGAAAGAAACAACAAGAAATTAAATTGTGATTGACTCCTCTGGGCATGCAAAACTAGGTTGGAGAGAGGTAAGCAAAAACAACCCTTCCATGGCTAAATTTCACATTTGTCTCTCTTAGGTAAAAAAAACCCCAAACCAAAACCAAACAAAAAACTAACTCAGTGTTAGCATGTACATTTCAATCTTCACAGTTCTACAGGTTTTGAGAGCAGGAAATATAGATCCTTATAGTGACTCTGAGGAAAAGGATTTATGTGGATCTTCCACTGTTGCATATACAATTCATCTTTAGAATAATGACAAAAGTGATCTGATGAAGGTAGATAATATATATATAATACTAATAATTATTCCATGACTGCAGTGTGCCTGCATCCCAGCTCTGCTATTGATTAGCCACAATTTTTGAAATTTTGCAGACTAGAATAGGTTAAAAAAATAATGTCCTCATTTCATGCAGTAGAAAAACATGTTCTTAGTCTAAGGTGGGCATCTATGTTGGCGTAAAATCAGTCAGAAGAAAAAGCAGTATAAAGAAAAGCAAAGCACTTCACACTCTTATGATAGCTGAAATTGCATAGTTCTTTGTATCACAGCTTGCAAGATAATATTATTCCTCCTTTTGAGATATTGAATTCAGGGATGCACTTACCTGACTGCATGAGAAGATTGGAAGTGTTTTCCTCCTATATGCCTCAAATTATCTGCTTAAATTTCAAGAATTCTGCAGTAAAGTGTCTGGTTTTTTCTGCCTCTCTTTCTCCAGCAGAATAATAGGAAGAAAAGTCAAGAGATCTGGATCCTGTTAAGTGTCATAACCTTTATGCAGGTTCTTTTAGAAATTGTCTGCTAAGCATCATTTTCAGGAGCAAAAATATGCACTGTTATCCAAATGAATTAGCTCCGTTGTGCTAGTTCTCACTTGGTTGTAGTGCAACCAGATGACAAGGTTTCAAATGTGTTAACTTGTGTGATAAAAAGTGTTGAAGAGAGTTTCAGTCCCAAATGAGCTAACAAAACAACTCTTGTTTTTGCCAATATTTAGCCCAAAGGATGGACTTTAACAATAGAGAATTTTCCATATATTCATATCTATCTGAAGAGACACTCATATTTCAAGTATACACATGTACACTATCCAGGGATCATTTTCTGCAGGTATTCAAAATCGAATCTGTTGAATTGTTCACATATTTCTCAGTTACAAAACCCTGGTGAAGATTCTAGCACTCACTAATATATGCTCACATCACGTTATAAAGGCCTATTTTTGCAAGCTAAATTCCCACATTTTATCTTTTATAAAATAAATAAGCATATCCCAGGATTAGTTCATAAAGTGATGAGTGAAATACAACATGAAATGAAGGAGAGACTTTACAATGTCAGAAATATTATCATAAACTGAAGTAATAAATCCTTGTAATGCCTGTTAAGCAAGATCTCAGCATCCTTAAACTACACAGAATCAGTATTAAAATATGCTCAGAGAAGATATAACTAGGCAAAGCCTAAACCAGTTATATTTGAAAGGTGAAAGAATGACACATAAATTACTAACCTGATCTGCTTTGTTTCAAACAAAACAGCTTTGACTCTTCTCAAGGGGAAAAAATCTAGTATTTATTGATTTTAACAATATATTTAGGAGGCAATATATTTAGGATCTTATCCTCCATAATTCAGTTAATAGCACAGCGTTGTTTGCAAAATAAAACATATAGTTGTTAAAGTTGAAAATGCACTTTAAGATTTAGTAAAAAAAAAAACCTCTGAAAGAAATAAATGAGAGCTTTAATGTCAAATACCCTTTCTGTGCTGTTACTCAGGTCGTTAGACTCCCTGAACACATGATTATAAAAGAGATGGTTCACAGCTTACTATTCATGGTATCCCCACTCACTAGGTAAGTTAGGCACCAATTTTTCACCATTAGATTTTGAACAATCAGTTTGGATAAAGAGAAGTAAATAAAGTGTGCCATTTTTTGAGTAAATCATACAGAGAGAGAGGTGGGTAACAAGAAGCTGTGGAGTCACTGGGCAAGAAGGACCCAGGACCAGTGCTCTCTTGTCCAGATGTACAGCTATGCTTAGAGGTCACCAGAGAAATTTCTGGAAGATCCAGCATTAGAAGTCTTTCACCTACTGATTCCACAACATCATAGGAACCTCCAGCAAGTTAGCACTGGAGGAATACAAATTTCTGCTATATTTGGTTGAAATTAGAATGGCTTGAAAATTATTGGGAAACAGGGAGATTGGGAGAAAAGAATGAATGTCAAAGATCCCTTTCTTCAAGGAATGGTAAGAAACTCTTTAATGCTAACAAAGTAATTGTCCTCCGTGTTGAAATACCTCTCATTCTATAAGGTCACCTATGGCTATTAAACTACCTAAACACTACCATTATAGTAATTAAGTGCTGAACATGCAAGACAACGGCCCCTTGAACACAGTCTGTTTCCCACCTCAAAGGCATTGGGTATATATAAAGAATAATAAAATAAACCAGTCTTTTATTGGAACACATAACTTCCACAAACCTTTTCTTCCCGTCATCACCACAGTCATCTGACACAAACAACATAGACTTAAACTTTATTTCATGTCACTATTACTAAATTTAACCGGTTTACCTTTAATTATGCAGATAAATGAGCCATTTCCCCTTTTTTATGATACTGGCCACAGAAAGACATATACATTCATCTAAACCAAAAATAATTGTCTGAGATATCTTTTGGAGATAAAAATAGATTGTGGTGCATTACATTTCCATTAAAGACAGAATGGGAACAATGTGATATATTTTAAGTTCTGAACATCTATTGAGTTTAACTTGCGAGTTGCAGCTGAGGAAAATACAGCCCCTGAGGTTGTTTCACTAAGCAGAATTTAAAGGAGATTAAATGAATCTTGATACCTAATATTTAGTTTTCTTTCATTTTGCCAATAAGTATAGGAGACAATTCAGCATAGTTGGGGACATTTCTTTCTTTCTGTTGTACCATATGAAAATTGAACAAAGAATTCCACTTTTATGAGATGCCATCTATTCTATATTAACTTTACTGAGAGACATACATCATATACCTTAAACTGTCTGTGTACTGTTCATATACTTTAAAATAAAATTAAAATGGGCTACCTTTTAATAAATACATAAAAAATACATTTTAATTTAAAAAAAATTCCCATTTCAAGCAAGTAAATTAAAAAAAAATAAAAGGGAGTTTAAACATTATTTTCCCAGTGTTTATGTCCATAGCCAGCTGGTTTCTGTGCATTTATACCAGAAAATACCTTAAATTCAATTACTGAATGATATAAGGAGTGGGTTTTTTTCACTGATTTTATGAAGCAGTATAAACCAACCATAGAATAAGTTAGAATTAGGCCAACCTCTATTTATAGGCAGTTTTCTTTGTGAAGCTGCTTTATACCCTTTCAGCAGCTCTTTCACACCATTCCAATTTCAGCTAAACAGCTAAAATATCTGTGATTTTTTTTTCTTCAAGTTTATATATTTTATTCTTGTGACATTTGCAAGAATTAATTGCTGATGACATCCTTCTCATCTCTTAGAATAACAAAGCTATCAAGAAAAAGTCTTTGAACTCACAGTCACTATATTGTTAGCAAGAAGAGGAGGGAACAGACTTGTTCTCAGCACTATTTAATGAAACACGCTTTTGTCTACAGCTGTATCTTTGAAAAACAGAAATAAGTTTTTCAAATGACAGTTGTATAGCCATAGTTGCTAACAATTACATTTCAAACAAGTATTATGCTACCCTTGCATACCAATCTCTATGAAAGTACCCTTTATTATGTTGACTAAACAATACATTACATTTTGTAAAGATACACACAAATCAGACTTATATTCCCCTTCAACAGAAATAAATATTGCTTTATTTCAATATCTTGTAAAAAAAAGAAAATAAAACATCCAGCATTCATAGAACTTAATACATAATTGATGACAAAATTGATAAACATATATTAAAAAGAAAAAAGGATTGAAAGTTGAAAAAAAGTCTGTTGTAGAAGTCTGCAAGTAATTTTTACAGACAGGATACAAAAAGTGCTCTCTAGAGTTTGCATCTGTTTTAGATGAAATTTCAGCTATAAGTGATGTTTCCAGAACTACAAACCAATGAAGAACACAATCTGAAAACCTTAATGAGGGTAATGTAAAGGAGTTCTACATCCAGATTTCTTCAAGAGATCATGAAACCTCATGCCTGTTTTCTCCTCAGGTTGTTGAGTTTCTTTATCAAAAACTGTAGATGGAAATGTTCACATTACAAATGTGGTCCTGTGTTTTGACAGTGCAGAGGTATTAATTTGACAGACAACAGAGCAAAAGTATAAATTATACAAGATGAGAAAAACCTGCAAAAATTCTCAATGGCAATCAGTCTATACATTAATGTGAATGCTATGTGAACATTTGAAAAGATCCCAAGGTCAAAATAAAAATGTTTAGGTAAATGCAAAAAGTGAAATATTATAATTTTTCTATACAAACTCTCTAAAAGAAATCTTTGTATATAATATTTTACTGCCTTGGCTATTAGAGGTCTTTAGACCCTAAGCTAGGAAAACCTGTTGGATTATAAAAAGGCAAAACAGAGAAAGGGAAATTTGTCAAAATAAGCAGAGCAATTGGTGGAAATTATGATTAATTTTCCATTCTGAGAAAAAAGAATTTAAAAAGAAGAAATATTAAGAAATGAATGGAGAAAGAAATCTGGCAAATTAGGCAAAGAAATCAACTTTCTATTCCAATAATCAGTTGAGGCTCTCCTGATTATCAATTGCATGTCCATGTATGCAATTTTAGAAACTAATGTGAAGCTCATACATCTTTGAAGACAGCAAATATATTGCTTCAACTATGCGCAATTCCACTCTTCCTTTAAACACTGAAAAAAAATTTTTAAAAGTTGATTAAATAGGCTTACTCCTATGTTTTAGAGCATCTTAGTAAATACTGAGAAACATTTACATGTCACTGATAAAAGATATGTATGGTAAAATGCTTCAACCCACAGCACATGTAACTGCTAAGATCTTGAAGCATGTATGTCCTCATTTCCAAGCTTTTGTGAAAATTTTTGCATCATTAGTTCTACATAAAATTCAAAACTCATCTTAAGATATTTCAACATTTCAAAACTTTGCATGCCAATGAATAGACCTTTAGAAGTTAAAAAAAAAAAAATCAGTAACAAAATATTTACCCTAACTTCTCTGTGTAATCAAAAAAGACAAAAAATTAATTGCTTCAAGATTTCATTGAAGACAGATGCCTACAGACATTTTTGGGAACCTTTACTAATAAAATCTTGTACCCAGACACTCAAGAAATCAAGATGGTAGGTGAGAAGAAATATTTTTCCAGATGGATTGAAAAAATCCTCAGACTGCATTTTAGTTTCATGCTATTTCTTTTGGACAAAACTGATGGATTCTCTCATCCCAAGTCAGGCATGCCAGTGTCTGCCTTGGCATATAGAGTTTACTGCTGCAGATCAGATTACAGCTTGAAGAGTCAAATGCTCTCAGATGTCATAGATGAACATTTAGTCAAAGCAATTTTTCAGTATATACTGATAAAGGCACAGTGATTTGAAATTTAAAAGAAGCACACTGGTCCAACTACCATGCTCTAGTGGTGCAGAATGCAACATAACTGTAACATCAGAAAACATTTATCCTTCAGGTTTTCAGTACTTCAGGTCACATCCCTACTTCCACCTTGTACTTCATTCCAGCTACTGCAGGCAGTGAACTTCTACAACATCTTGCCCTAAGAACTAGACAGAGAGTATCAATACATTTAAAGATACCAGAGATTCATGGACAAGGGGTCAGTAAATAGAATAACCAAATATATTCCTCTAACAATGTTAATGAAATCCTGTGGCTGTTATGGAACCACAAGGTGTACGAACAGCAAATATTGATCAGGCACTATCTGAGAGGCATCTCCTTTTGCTATGGTAAGACAAAGAGGCTGGTCAAGTAAAGACATGGCTCGGACATAATAGAAGCTTTATTGCATTTATAAGATAAAATGCATCTAAAAATGTCAAACCAGATATTTTATTGTGGTGATATCTCTTTCACCACAAAACAACACAGAGGAGATGGTAAGTAAAATCAGAATACACTCTTATACACAGAAAGAGTAAGTACAGCAGGTAGAGCTTTAGCAGGGAAGAATATGTAACAGAACACTTGTGAAAGTGGAGACATACCTTTTTCTCTGCTCTTCAGGGAGGGACCTGACCCATCAAACTTATTAGCTCTATTGACCATTTTGCCTTGTATTTGTTTCTGATTGCATCTTTTTATTTTTTTGTAACCCCGGCCTACCTTCCACAGCTGTAATTAAGGGAACTAACAAAATAGATTTGACCTGTTACATTCAAGTTTTCATTTTGGACTAGAAGAGTGTTGTGGATGTCTTACTTTGCTCACAGCTTCTGTTAGGTGAAATAATTTCCATTATCCTAAAACTCAGCAATGCCCCATGAGACCATAAATGGCATTGTTATAGCAGCTTACGGCTGCAGTTCAATACAGATGAAAAAATAAAAAGGTCAGCAAAAGGTCTTCGAAGATAATCTGGGTTTGCCATTACCTCCTTCTCCTCACTGATTTATAGAGGAAAAGAAATATTCTGGAATGAAGGACTAAGCCGAAAGCTTTGACAGTAAATTGCAACTCTTTAGAACTGTGATGATCTCTAGTAAGCGAATAAGTGAAATTTCTGTGTCAGTTTGAAAGTCAGCTTTGGGTTAGAAAGCAACATATATAACAAACACCCACGTATGTCCAGATCTTACTGTGGGATGTGAGCTCTAGGCACTGATATTTAGCAGAGTCACATTCCAAACTAGCAGATAATTTCCATATGCTATTTTTGTTTGCTGACCTTTCATCTTTCTTTTTTCTTTTTTAATTCCTGTTTTTTCTTTTTTTTTTTTTTTTCCTCCTTTACTTCCTAACTAAGACAACCAGCAAATAGTTTTCCTCAGTTTTATGCAATGGAAAGTATTGCAATAAAATAATTGGTAATACATTTCACATTTAATGCTCCTCCAACTACTTTAACATAACATGCACAAAATAACTTTATGTGTGCCATAAGAATGGCATTTGAATAAAATAAATTTCCTGCAAAATCCATTTTTACTCCAAATTTCACAGCTTAGCTTGCCAAACTCAAATATCAGAAAATACTGAAAAGACAAATGGAATCTTATTTACTGAAATTTTCTATTAGAGAAAAATATTTTTTGCATTAGGTTTTTATATTCAGACATAAATTCAGTCAAAAAAAAAGCTTATAAACATTTAATTTCTTGAGGATCTAATAAAACAAAGCTGATTTGATTTACTGAGGTCACATAAACACAATTAAATCCATTTGTTCAAATCAATGCCAGCAATTTTGTCAAAGCTAATGAATGACACCATTTGTGACATTTTATACAAATTACATGTCATAGCTCAGTTACTCTAAACTGCGGCTAAAAAGTAGGACACTGAGAAAAAATAGCATTAAAGGGGGAGTAGAGAGATGAAATTTCTTAAAGAATGTTTCATTTAGCATGCACTTCTCTTTCCTTACAATAGTTGAAGGGTAAATCTGATGTAATCCCAACTTCACAAATAGACAAAATTTCGTTTCAGCTACTCAAAAGCCATACATATGCAACAAGCTTGGGTTTTTATATTTTCATTGTACTGTCCTTTCATGACATTGTGCATTGAAATGACTGCAGCTGTCACAAGAAAACCAAGCTCCCTTAAGTCTTGAAACCCTGTTCAGCAATATATGGAAATGGCAGTGAAATTTCAAGAAAGTTCAGAGAAATAACAAAATTTATTTTCTTTTAACATGATTAATGGGCTAAATCTTTTAATCAAGAAAAATGGTGTTTGAATATCTTCTATATTTTCATACACTGGACATTTTATTTTGTGGTCAGAATAAAAAATAGGAAGATTTATTCAATGTTTACATCCTCTTTCAACACAGATTTCTTCTCCACACTTTATTTTCAAGCATTTTATCAAGTATAGCGTTACATGAATCAAATGAAGATATTCCCACATCTTCAATGAGCAGATTTTCCCACCTCTAACAGATTTTGCAAACAGGAAAATATTTCAAATATAGAGCCTTCATTTTGAATGTTGAATCACATTACAGTAATTTCACGACCATAAGGCGCACCGGACTAAAAGGTGCACCCCCCGGGAGTCGGTAAAATTGGCAACATTGTAGATCAGACAAGGTGCACCGGTCTATAGGGCGCACTTTTTTTTTTTTTTTTTTTCAGCGAGGAGCCGCGCGGCGCGAAACAAAGTAACGAATTAGTAACAGAATCGCGCCATCGCGGGTTTACTTGCATGTGCTCAATTGGAAACATTTTTCACAGATGGGCATAGCCTTTAAATGCAGTCCCAGGCACCCTCCCCTTGCCGTGAGCCTTGGCACTCCCGCCTGCCCACAGCACTGTCTGACGAGGCGGGGCTGGGGGCGGCTGCGTGTCGCGTTGGTCCGGGGTGGCTCGGGGCTGCCTGTGGTCTGGGTTGGCTCGGGGTGCCTGCGACTCGTGGCTTCTGTGACTGCCCGCTCCTGCCTTCCCCGCACAGCTCGCGCCGGGCCAGCGGTGGTGCTTCCCTCTCTCCCCGCGCGGCGGCTGGGGCCAGCGCCGCTCCGCTCCCTCCCCGCGCAGCTTGTACGGGACCAGTGCCGCCTCCCTCTCTCCCCGTGCGGCTCGCACAGGACCGGCACCGCCTCCCTCTCTCCCCGCGCAGCTGGTACGGGACTGGCGCTGCCTCCCTCTCTCCCTGTGCGGCTCACACAGGACCGGCGCCACCTCTCTCTCCCACCGCGCGGCGGCCGGGGCCGGCGCTGCGTCCTTCTCTGCTCGCACCCCGTCCGGGACCGGTGCCGCCTCCCTCTCCCCCCACGCGGCAGCCAAGGCCAGCGGCGCCACCGTCTCTCCCTGTGCAGCTCGTACAGGCCTCCCTGCTAGCACTCCTCCCACCCGTCTCTTCCCTGATAGCACTCCTCCTGCCCCGCACCTCCCTGATAGCACTCCTCCCGCCCCCGCCTTCCTGCTAGCACTCCTCCTGCCTGTCTCCTCCCTGCTAGAGCT